>VXBO01013345.1:11015-42153 GCA_013400135.1 Rhinoptilus africanus | reverse complement strand
CTGGACGGCCCCGGTATCATCCCCACCATCAACATCCCTGGCATCTGCCCTGCCAGGCCAGGCATCCCTGGCATCGTCCCTGCTGAGCCAAACATCCCTTGTATTTTCCCATCCATCAACCTCCCTGGCATCATTGTCCCTGCTGAGCCAAACGGCCCCAGCATTGTCTGTGCCAAGCCAGGCATCCCAGGCATCATTCCTTATCCCCCTCCACCCAAGACATTCCTGGCATTGTCCCTGCCAAGCCACATGCCCTGGGCATTGTCCCCTCCACCTGAAGCAATAAACACTTGGCTTTGCCTTTGCTCTGCTCACTGGTGGCTTCATGGACAAGGCTGCAAGGAGGGAGGGCCGGAGCCCCCCCATCCAGGCGCATCCACGGGTGCTGCCCCCCCCGGGTACCTCGGGCCCCCATCTCCCAGGGTGCTGCAGCCTGGGGTGGCTCTGCCCCAGCTGCCTTTCCCCCGTAACCCGGGGGACACGGCCCCAGCCTCCCTGCGGGAGCAGCTCAAGCTCCAACGCCCCACCATGCGGGAAACGGGCACTGCCCCAGCCCTGCACCAACGGACCCAGGTCCTGCCACCGCAGGGCGAAACCCACTGCTCTTTCCTGCAGTAACACAGCTTCAGGAAAGAGCTGGCGTCAAGCAGAAGCCAGAAAACTGCTTCCAAAAAGGTATTTCCACAAGTCTACAGAATTTCTTTCTGTATTTATTTTCACATGCACAGGTGGGTAAAGTGAAGAGAGTTAACACGGCGTTTCAGCCTGGCTTCAGTATTCCCCAGGAGAGGATGAGCATGTTTTCAGCCCAGCCAGGCACCGTTAAGGGTGCACTCAGCACCAGAGAGATTATGGTATTTCTTCACTTGTGCAAAGTCTACCAGCCACCAGGGGAGAGGGAAAATTCAGGGAAAGGCTTCCCAGCAGGAAGCCCCAGTGCTCTGGGGAGAATCTGCCTCCTGAGCAGCCTGAAGCAGCCTGCAAAAACCATTAGGAGCTCAGTACAAAGCAAAGTTTTGGTGTCTTACTTTTCCTCCAATCTTTTGCTAGAAAGAGGAGGAAACGTCACTCCTGCCCAAGAAAGATGCCCCACAAAGTGGCATCTTTCAGAGCCACGCACAGCCAAGCAACGCTCAAGAGCACAGCCCTGCCCCTGGAAAAGACACTTGGTCCCAACTGCAAAGCTAAAAACGCCACGGTGGCAGCTAAGACACACTTTAAAAACTTTATTTATATAAAAAAATCATTTTGTTTCAAAAGCGTTACAAGAGTGTGCACAGGAATCAGACAAGGAACGGCTTTGTTGTCGCCCACTCCCCTCCTCCCTCGCCCCACGCCCCGGAGAGCCAGGCCAGGGGAGGAGGGAAGGGGGAAGCTTTTTTTTTTGGTTCATTTGGAATTAAAAATTAAAAAAAGGAATTAGTGTTTTACATATTTAGAGGAAAAGAGTTAGACCCCAGAACAAAACCAGAGTGAGCTGAGGCTGGAGCCGGAGCCGGGAGGGGTGCTGGCAGAGGAGCGGGCAGGAGCAAGGCACCAGGTCTGCCTGCTGCAGCCCCCCCGCTCCCCACGCTTCGGGGGGAGCCCCCGGCTGGGGAGGGCTCCCGCTCCAGTTTGCAGCCTCCTACAGAGGCTTCCAGTTGCACAGGGAGCCCATGGGCTCCCCAGAAGATCACAGCACTTAGTTGTACCCCCCACTACCACAGCAGAGAGGAGGAAGAGGATGTGTATTTCCAGCTCCTGTGGCAGCCCAGTCTCCCCAGGACAGGAGGCAGGAGAGCCCCATACCCATCAGTGAGGGCAGGGGGGCTGGGATCCCCCAACACAGGCTTCCAGCCCCACTGCAGACAGTTAAGGCTCCCGGCGGGGAAGGGAAGCACTCAGCCCCGCTGGAAGCCCAGGAAACACCCCTTCCCCAGCGAAGAAGCCAGACAGTACGATTCAAAGAGCTATTTCACAGTGGCAAAAGAAAGGCACGTGTCAAGAGAAAGTCAGAGGAGCACCGCTGCAGGCAGCGGGTGCGCGGGGGTGAGGGGGGATCCTGGCTCTACCTGCCTGCAGCCCTGCCAGCGCCGGCTCCTCACACAGCGCACCCCAGCAGCCCTGCTGCATCCCCTCCTGCTACAGGGACCCATCGCCTCCAGCGCTGGGAGGCCCATCCCAAGCCCCCCACACTGGCCACCCACATCAGGATCCCTCCTCACACAGTCACTAGGTAGGGGCCAGCAGCCCCGTCCAGACCCCTCCACAGGATTCAGAGCCAGATCCCCCTTCCCGTGCCCCTGAAGCCTCATCTAGAGCAAAGCAAGAGAAGTTATTGCTGTTTTTCCTTCCCCTCTCCCCTCATGACTCCAGCCCCTCCTCATCCTGGTCCCACTGCTACCAGGGAGGGACGCTCCTGTTGTCCCCATGGCCCTGGTTGAAAAGTGATCCCGCACAAAAATATATCCTATAGACAACAACAACAAAAAAAAGGCGTCGAGTGAGGTCCCAGTCTCTGTCCCTGCAGATGTCTCCAAGCAGAGGGAAAGCATGGGAGAGAAGGCAGTTCCTGGTCAAGGCAGAGATCCAGAGTCCTTTTGCAGCATCCACGCCGGTCGGTCCGGCAGAGTCAGACAGGAGGGTTTTACTCTCTGGAGGAAGGAGGTGGTGGAGGATAGGGAGGAAGAGTTATCGGTCGAGGTGTCCCAGAACGGGGAGGTGCAGCGGTCTAGAGGAGGCAGAGTGGCCTGGGCTGTCCCCAGGGGACCAGGCCCAGTCATTTGGCTGGCTAGTTGGCACAAACAGTCCAGCAAAAAATCCAAAAATAAGACAAGGTAAAAGTCAGTCCATTCCACCACGAAGAGTTATATATATATATTTATATATATAATATATTATCAGCCCAAACTGAGTGGAGGCAGGGACGGCAGCTAGATCTTCTGCTGTGGAGAGAGAGAGACATTAGCACACCCAGGGAGTGAAGGAGCAGGGGAGACGATCACAGCCCCAGTGGATCAGGCAGCGATTGCAGGCAGCAGCGATCAGAGCAGATTTTGGCTGGCTAAAGCACCCTTAAAAGCACAGCAGGATCTGTCACCGCTGTTCAGATTGGGCAGGACCACTGCGGGACATACCGACACGGGGGAAAACACGGCAGCATCCTCCTCTGCCTCCTCTAGCTCAGGCTGCGATTCCTGCCCCTCCTCCTGCTGCAGACACATGGGGGTTAGTAGGGGCGATGAGCAGGGTGGGGGCGTTAGTTGCAGGAGCCCAGTTCTCCCCTCCTCCTGCCAACCAGGATAGCGATGCATCGCCTGCACCTTGGTCCCGCTCGCTCTTCCCTTATTAGTAAGAGCTGCTTACCATCAACGGCGCTGCCTTCACTGGCTCCATATCTCCAAGGTCACCAGATCGGTCCAGTGTCCTGCTGTGGTCCCTCTCATTGAGTGTGGAATAGTTGTCTGGAGCAGGAGAGGGACAGTCAGCCATGTCACCTCCATGGAGGCAGCATCATGCCCATAGGAGATGCGAGCTCTGCCCCCTCCCAGCAAGGTGCCCCCCCTTCCAGTCCCTCTCCTACCTGGTCCCATGTTGCTCATCTGGATCTCCTCCCGGGAGGATTTCTTGTCTACAAGCATGGGAGAACAGCAGATCAGACACAGCCCCTGCAGCCACGGGCAGCAGAGGAACCACTGCCTGCCTCCGCTAGAGGAGCCCAGACCCAGCTGCAGCACTGTTGATCTGCAGGACCCATATTAACTACAGGCATAATTTCTAGTCCTGAAAAGCCATCTAAAGCCCAAATGGATGGCTTTGTGTGTGCAGCTACGGCTGCCAAGAAAGCCAGGGCTGAAGAGCAGGGAGGGGACAAAGGCCAGCTGTTCTGGGCACCCATAAAGCAGAAGGATGACAGTGGGGACAGGCGCTGAAGGGAAGGCTCATACCTGTTTTTTGGTTCCTGTCGATGAGAGGCAAGGTGCTGTCATCAAACGAGTTGCCCCCCTGGGTCCGAGAAGCGTTGCTCAGGTTCACCTGGAGAGTCAGACAGCAGCCACTCACACCCTGGCCCAGATGCTCCTTCCCCATCGGCATACCCCACCCCTCCAGCTCCCAACACAGACCGACCCAGGAGCCCTCCCACAGCCCTCAAACAAGGGCTGTGAAGCAACCAGAGGGTGCTCCAGAGCCTATGGCTGCACTCGCATCCAGGAGTGGGGGTGGCCTGCCTGGACTGGGTCAGGGCAGCACCCAGCCCTTAAGAAGAAAGGACAATCCCAGCTTTTGGGAAAGAAACTGAGCCCTGGAAAACCTTGTTCTTCAGCACTGCCACAGCGGCTTTTAGTGCTGCAAACTTTCATGCCTGCAGATCTGCACACTTACATGTGGGACACAGGGCTTAAAGCTTTTACAGAGTGTTTCTTCCGTAGTAGAAGCTTCTTGCTGGCCATCCACTGAGAAATGGCAGAGGAGACACCCTCAAGGGGTGTCCAATCCCACCAGCAAGCTAAGACCTGAAATCCAGTACTGCTGAGCTCCAGGATCACCTTTCTCCCTGATGCAGGGCCCTACTTACTGCCCCAGCCACAACAGGGCATCCCTCTTCCCATACCTGGAAATCTGACTTCTTCCAGCCTTCCTTCTCCAGGGGCTTCCGCAGCTCTTTATACCCCCAGACTGTCTGCAAAACAAGGGCGGCTGCTCGGACTTCTCTCTCTGAGCGGTTCCTAGAAAGAGGTGAAGGATGAGATGTTTAGAAATACCCATGGCCTACGAAAGAAGCTCCTGGAGAAGCCCCTCTCTATCGCCCCTCGCATTGCCCCTCGAGCAGAGCCTACCCAGATTTGTTGATCAGCACCAACTTCTCAATCCCCTGCGTTTCCCGCAGCTTCTTGGCAGCCTCTAGATTGTCTACAATTACTTCATTGATAGTGTTGAGGATTGACACCACTGTGTCCTCAGAGAGGTTTTTGGCTGGGGTCTGCTGGCCTCCAGGCAGGTTCTTCACTAGGTTGGGAATGGCATGTTTACCTGGGAAGGGGAAAGAGCTGGATGTGAGCAAGTGAGGAAGAGGACTGCAAAGGAAAAGAAACCACTGCAGCAAGATCAGGGATGGGTGAGCTATTCTGATGTCCCTCTCAGCGGAGCTCAGCACACGCCACTGTGGGAGAGAAGCATCAGACAGACATCGGGCTGACGCCATGCCCACACACACGCTCTCAGCTGCCAAGATCAGGAGGAAGTTCCTGCCTAACCTGGATGGACACGGACAACACCATGTCCTTTTGCGCAGCACTCACCTATCAGCTCTTTGTTACGCAAGTCAACAGCCAGGTTGCGCAGGGCTCCAGACGCCGCCTTCACCACTCGCTCGCTGTCATGGGTGAGGAGGTCAGCGATGGCGGAGAGTCCCTTCTCCTGGCGCAGCGCTGAGCGGATGTACCGGCCGTACTGCAGGGAGAGGCAGAGCACCACCGTGTGACTTGGGCAGGCACGGGGACACCACTGGAGGCTTGCCACCCACCCTCATCTTGGGAGCTGAGGGTCCTGCCTCCACCCACAGCAAGACCAGACTGCAAAGGTCCCACTGCTGTTCCAAAGTCCCCCGGCAGGGCAGGCAAGCAAGATTTCCCAGATAGTCTTTCCATAGGCACCAAGAGAATGCAGGTCAAGGGGCTGTAGAGCAGCCCCAAACCTTCATCCCTAGCCCACAGAAAGGAGGGAATGGCAGGGAGCTGGCTGCAAGGAGGGACACGGACAGGCAGCCCTTGGGGAGACATAGCTGGCAGGAAGCACAGAGCCCTTCACAGCACAGGAGAGACCTGGTCCACACCTGAGCTGTGCTGCTGAATGTATCTTCTTGGGCATAAGCCATGCACAAAGTGAACAGCCTAAAATGGCAGAGCCTTGGCCACCTACAGCTCTGCTGGTACCCCAAGGGTGATGCTCCCTCCTCCCCAAGGCCCCCTCCTTCCCTGCAACACAGATGAACGTGGACACGGCCAGCTCCACAAAACACTCACTGTCCAGCTGCCAGCACACAGGTTCTGAATAGCTCCTGCCGAAGCCTCTAGGATGGCTGGAGTCTTGCTTTCCTTTAGAAGGGAGATGTATATCCGGACCACTTCTGGCTGGAAGAGGAGCTCATAGCCTGCCAGAACACAGGTAGGAAGGACTTACTCAAGGGCTCTGCTAGCATCTGACGCAAAGGAGCACTGCTGAGCAGACGAGGCTAGAAGCTTTCACCCAGGCTCACTGCTCCCTGGAGGCTGGATCCTTGGTACAGAGGGGACCAAGCTCCCTCACAGTACCAGAAATCCCAGCTCCAGCCCTGATTGAGGATGCCATGGCTGCTGCCTGCAGTCCACTGCTGCAACTCAGGAGAGGTTTGGGCTGAGCTACAGCACTGCTGCCACCAGCAAGGAGACCCCAATTTCAGTGCAACACCTGGCTGAGAAGTACCAAACCCAGGCAAGGGCACGCCGTGGGCCAGAAAACCCGGCAGCCGAGTGCTGTAGTAGCAAAAGCCTCAGCTTGAGTGGCCACCAACATCACATTGAAGAAGTCTGGATCCAGCTCATCCTCAGAGACTGAACCAGGTCTCCACTATGCTAGCAAGCTGACAGGGATCAGGCCTTCAAATATTAACTCTTTTCCATGGAAACACACATCCAGAAATGACTTCTAAAGCCGCAGTGAGATTGCAGCTTACAGTTGCAAGGCCAGGCTTTCCATATCGCTCTGTCCTCAGCTGTGGTGAGGAACATCTCCAGCCCCCAAAGCAGATAGCTCCTCAAATTTCCCCCAGAGGTGGGTGCTGACTCTGCCCACAGCTCAGGTCGGCCTGAGGAGCCACCATTGCGTATTTGAGCTGCTCACAAGGTCAGGTCTGTCCTAAGTTTCCTTGTGATTCTTCTAGCTTGACTCTTCATACCCCTGGGAGCGCCAGGGTCCTCCAGGAACCACAGGTGTCTTGGGGCAAAGGAACTGAACTCAGGCCCTGGGCTAATGTCCACTGCTTGGCCAGCCAGAGAGAGGCATGACTCCCAGCCCTCTAGACAGCAAGACACTTGTCCCAGAGGCTTCTTGGAATGACCCTTCCTCATGCTCACGCTGGAGAACACTTTAAGGCAAGGGGCTTTGGCTTTAAATCCCGCCTGTTCTTCACACTTAGGAGAGAAAAGCAGGCAAGGGGGCAATTGTGCTAAGAGACCACCATAGAGGGCTACCCTTCCTAGGGCTGTGTCACTATGCTGTCCCTCAGACCCTAGGGCAATAGTTCCCTCTGCAGCTCCAAGAAGTCTGTCTTGAGGGTGTGTTAAACTCCTCCAAACATAACAAGGATCCTCACAACTGCCTGTGGCACAGCTAGTGCTTTAACAGGCGCTTGGGCAACCAGAAACACAGCTCCTCCAAACCAAACCTCCGTCCGTTTGAGAGGCTCATTCCAATGGGAGATCAACTCTACTCACTCCTCTCCTGGACTGTGTGTGGAGCAGTCCCAAGCCTTGCACAAACGCACCCAGGAACATACCTTTGGCTGGAGTTGTTCTTTTGGGAAAATCCACTGTATCAGCACCAGGGTCTTCAGGGACCTTTTTACCTTCAAAGGGCAAGCAGAGCGGCATAAGACATCTCCTCTCCCCACCAATCTCAGCCCAACAGCTCTTTGACACTTGCCACAAGAACAAGCCCAGAGGTGAGCTGAAGCTAAGCTACCAGCATGTCCCAGGAGGGGATGTCAAGGGCATTAGCCACACTGCCGGCAGCACGTGCCCAGCTGGGAGGGAACAAAGAGAGCTAGAGAAAGTACCCAATCAAACCATGGAAAAATTAAAACTAAGAGCACACTCACCTCTGGAGAACCATTCGTCTATTGGCGAAGCGGAGAGAAGGACAGGAGAGAGGGGAGGCAGGAGGAGAGAAGTGCCGACAGCATCATGGGGCAGATCATTTGGCAAGAAAGCAAAGGGAAGGGGAAGGGGCAACACAGGAGAAAAGGGAAGGTGTGGAGTTAGTGGACATCTATCCATCAGCATCCCACCACCACAGAAACCCACCATTAGCTTGTGTCAAATGCTCTGGGTAAGGCAAGCAGTAGCTCCCAAAGCCAGGTGAGGCATAGACCACTGCGTCTCCAGAGAAAGCTGCAGTTTAGCCTTCACACAAGACATGCCAGAATAGGAGCACAGAGACCCCAGACCACCCTCAAGCTTCACTGTAGCAGATCTGTCCTTATCCCACCTCCCTCCACGCTGCTGCCACCCAACAAACCTTTGCCCTTCTTGGCTCCAAAGCAGCTTGCGGCATGGGGCCCAGCATTGTTGGCAGGGGCCAGAGGTGTCTCCTGGTAGCGCTCAGCATGGGGGATCTCACGGTGGACTTGGTAGGATAAGTTTCTCAGCAGGCACACACAGTTCTCCACCAGCTAGAGAGAAAGCCAGATAGTTTCACTTGGGGTAGTAGCACATGCCCATCTCGTGTCTCTGAGTCACGGCTTGCAACCCAGAGTCGAGCCAAGGGGGGCTGAACTGCAACCAGGAGGACGTGCAGCTCCATCTTAGATGGAGCATGCCCCCATCCCAAAGCAGCAGGCACGGCCAGTCTGCAGGCATGAGTTCATACTCTGCTGGGCAAAAAATCTCTGTCATAAGCACAAAAGGTCCAAGGGAAGTCTCAAGGAAAATTCAAGCCAACGCCTGGTCAAGACAGATCAGGGAGCCCTGAGCCAGGGAATACCAGCGTGGGGATGAGTGACACCACCAGAACCCCGTCAGAGGGCCAACACTCCTACTGGAGGCTGAGTGCCAGACACCTCCTGGTCAAACAGGTCACACTCCTTGCAGGCTATCCCTTCCAAAGCGCAGGTTGTGGAAAGGTCTGAGCCCGGACTGGGTTTTCCCAAGCTAGTCCTATTGGACCAAATCCCCTCCCTGGGGAAAACTGCCCCCCATCCATTCTTCATCTGTCTGGGGATGAACCCAGCTTCAGCCACCACGAGCAGCAGAGCACTGCTGGAGCTGGTTGACAAGGGCAGAGCTCTACACATGCCCTCACAACACCCCCGCTATAGTACCTTGCTGTCCGAGTCCTTCTGGCCGATCTCAGACTGGACGACATAGATCAGGGCATCCACGAGCCCATCACATTCCCGCAGCTTCCGACGGGCCTCACTCCTCTCTGAGCTCACGTTCCTGGCAGGCAGGAGAAAACAGTCATGAGAGAGACAGCTGAGAGCAGGCCAGGAACAGCCCACACCCAGCAGAGCTCAAACCAGGGAAAGACTCCTGTAGCCCCCCTCCACCAAGAAACACCTCCAAAATCAAGGACTGCATCACCAGTAGCTGTCCTAGGAGGGCAGCTCCTCTGCAGACCTCCTTTGACAGCCCCAGAAAGCTAGCAGGAAGAAGCGTCACCGCAGCCCCGACCCATGCCAGCTCTCTGCCAGCAGTTGGTAGCCCCCTCCCATACCTAAGGCAGCCAGCAGTGTTGGTGAGCACCGACTCCCACTCAAAATGGCGGGGTTTCGAGTCCTCATTGGGTTCCCGCTCCCAGCCCGAGCGGGGAATGACCACCTCATCGGTCAGAGCATGTAGTGCATGATCCACAATGGCCATCTTGATGGAGTCATGTGAGGACAGGTTCCACAGTGTTCCTGCAATGCCACAAGTGGGAGGTGATCAATCACTCAGACCACGTGGGCTCAAAAACCCTCACTCTGCCTCCCTCAACCACTATCCCCTCCGCTCCTCCCTGGAGTCATTACCTGTGATGACCTCTGTGAGGTCCATGTCATGGGCCTTCCGCAACAGGCGCACCAGAGCAGGTACCCCATCACAATTCTTGATGGCAATCTTATTGTCCTGGTCCTTGCCGAAGGAGATGTTCTTGAGGGCTCCACAGGCACCATAGTGCACCTCTTTCTTCGGGTGGTCTAGCAATCCCACCAGCACAGGGATGCCTTTCAGCTTGCGCACCTCTGTCTTCACCTTGTCGTTCCGGTAGCAGAGGTGCTGCAGGTAGGCGGCCGCATTGGACTTAACAGCATCCAGCCGGAAGCTCAGCATGGCTATCACCTCCGGCAGCTCTGGCTGGCGCCAGTTACCCGGGGCCGGACCTCCCTTCCGCAGGCTGTCCAGACTGGCCAAGCTACCCCGCTCGTGCTGAGCCAGAGGGGCCCAGTAGTACCGGTCGGGGGCCACTTCATCCACCAGCATGTCTTCATAACTCCTAGGAGAGAAGGCAGGAGGCATCAGTACAAGTCCTAGACCTGGGTGGAGGGAAGCTGTGCCCCCTCCAACCCACCAGAAGATGAGCTGAAGCACACACAGTCCAGTCACCACTACCCCGCTGGAGTGCACCAGGCAGACACCCATCGGGGCTGGGAGCCAGGCAGCAGAGCAGCGCTGGGGCACCTTCCTGCTGGCTCTAGCGGGGTTCATAGCCGCAGGAGGCCACCACACACATGTTGCCAGGCTTGCTCAGGAAGCAGGAGGTTGTTCCGCAGGAGAAGGCAGCCTTAACAGCTCTTCCAGTTCCTTCCCACCCACTCACCGGGTTTAGCTTTGGGTCAGAGGCTGGATCCTGGTCTCTGGGTAACTTCATGGAGGCAGAAGCGAGTCCCAGAGGCATGAAAAACCATCTGGGCCTGCAGCCACTAGAGGGCAAGTTCATACCACAGCAGGTGGCTGGGAGAGCACATCACCCAGGGGCTCCCCGGCCCTTACACCAGCACTGTGGGGGCACAGCGAGCCCAGAGACCAGCTTCAGGCCCCCTGGCTCTCTGCCACACTGCCTGGCTGCACCCGGACACGCAAGCTGCCACCAGACCAAGCCACTGCCATTATTTCAGAGCATCATTTTTACTCAGGATGGGGCTCAAACTCTTTTGCCTGCACGTGCCTGGTGATACACTCAAGTTGTGCTGCAGCCCAAGGGAGGACAGGCTTAGTCAGGCATCAAGAGACACCCGGGCTCCAGGGATCAGCCCCACTGCTCCCAGCTCCGGCACGGGGAAGAGCTGTGGTCCTGCAGCCCCTGCCCTGGGGAGGAACGGCTCACCCACAGACCCAGCGGCACCAGGAATGAGCCCCAACAAGCACATGGAAGCTGCAGAAAGTGCAACTAGTCCCCCATGCCCCAATGTGACTTTTAACACCCCCAGAACATACACCACACAAAGTCACAGATTCTTGCCCTATTTCTGTAGTCACTGGCAATATAATCCTTCCCCCACCCAGACAGAGGAATCTAGCAATTTCCAACAAAAACGGATGGGAGGGGACTTGGCACTTAAACAGAGGGCCCTGACCGCTGCTGTTACCCCTGCTGTGCTGGGACACTGGGGACACACAACCAGGGTCCAGGATGAGGCAGCATCCTCTGGCTCACATCTGTCCCAGAACTGCTCAGCCACCTTCTGAGCTCTCGGATCAGGTGCAGGCACGGGAAGCCGCAAAGGCGGATGGCAGCAGGTTCTGCTCCTTACGCCACAGCTTCCCCCACAACCTCTGGTACAGGACTCCCCAAAACCACCAGCTTCAGGTGGCAGCTGCTTTCTGAGTCACATCCCCTGCACGGTGCCACCATGCACGGTGGCAGTGGGCTGTGATGCCGGCTCTCAAGGATGTCCCAGTGCGGAAACGCACTGCTTGCCATGTGGCCTGGCTACTAAGAGATGCTGAGGACTCTGGCTGCCGTGGGGAGTTGCTCCCTGCTGCTGTGGCGCAGGGTGCTCTGCCACCCCCGCAGCAGGAGAAGGCAGGAGCAAGATGCAGGCGAGTGCCAGTCTGCAAACAAGCCACCTGATCCTTGCCTACACGGCTGGCAGCTGACCCAGCTCCCATGCCAAGACTCACGCACCCAGGAAGGGAGCTGCTGCCCTGCTGTGCGGGTCCTTCAGTGCTGATGCCCCCCAGCCCCTCCAGGTGAGAGCTGCGATTCCTGCCCCTCCTCCTGCTGCAGGCGCCGCCGCTGCCCCCCCTTCCCTCTTCCCCTGCAGAGAGGGAGCTCCGAGAGCCACGGGAGAAGGGACCCGCGCACTTTGTGGCCGATAGCAGCCAGCACGGGCTGCGTCTCTCAGCTCAACACGCTCCGCCGTCTCCCGCACGCCTGGCAGGCTGCCGCCCTGAAGGAAGTCATTAACAGCCAGGCCCTTGCTCAAGACAAACATCTTGGAGGCAGGGGGGATGCTGATCTCACCTCTTCCCATTCCTGCGAGCCTGGCGGCTGAGCGCGGATGGTAACTGAGAAAGAAGGCAGGGGACAAGCCAAGCTCAACAGCGCCTGGATTCCACAGATTGCTGCGATCTTTATCGGTCTGCCTGGGGAGGGAGAGCCTGCTCATGGGCCACACCAACCCATCTTCCATAGCCTGCACCATCCCTGCAGGACAAGGCAACATTTCCACCAGAGCTGCTCCTTGGCCATGATTGGAAATGGGACCTTCTCCCTCTGTTGTGACCCAAGTCCCCCATTCTCCTGCATCTGGCTCCATGCCCAGCTCCTGTAACTCCCGTCCCCCAGGATTTGGAGGGGCAGAAGCGGCACGGGCACCATCCAGCCCAGCAGAGAGGACTTCTGAGCTCAAAGGACGAGCTGTTCAGATGGGACCATCCAAGGGAGGGCTCCTGTGCCTGCGTGCTGGGCAGGGCAGGAACCCAGGGCAGGTTTGCAAGGCAGAGCCTCTGGCTTGGCTGGCATTTGCCCTTCCACAGGCCCGGGCTGGAGCGAAGCAGCCTTGGGTTGGACACACTGCTTAACCCCTTCTGCCAAGGCTGCTCACCGAGGGGACAGCCATGAAGCTGCTATCAGTGTCTTCTGTCAGGCGGCTTGAGTGGGGAGGTGGAGGCAGTGGGGGCAGCCTTGCCTGCCCCCCTCCAACCAGCACAGGCTTCACAAGGCGAGGCGGGACGGGGAAATGAAATCTGGGTGAGCAACCACCCGGACTGGTTCAGCACAGCAAGAGAAACACTTGTGCTGCCAAAAGCTGAAAGGACAGACAGAGCTCCTCTCAGTCCCTTCAGCAGCCAGGAGCTACCGTGGATTTAGAGCATGTGCCTTGAGACGGGTGGATCTCTGATGTGGGACCCAGGCTCAGCCCCTCGCTCCATTCCTTCCTCCCCACCCTCCAGGCCCCCTCCCACACCTCCACAAGCCCTGCCTGACATCCAGCCAGCAAGCGGAGCCAGCAGAGAGGCTTCAGCAGTCAGCGTTTGTGCAAGATGCACAGTCGCCACAAGACACCAGGCCACAGGGGTCACGGCCTCACGCATATAGCGCCCCAGGACACCCAGCTGCAGGGCTAGTGGGGCAGGCAAGGGACCACCAGCACCCTGCTCGGGGCAGCAGTGGGGCCACGTCTCAGCAGTCAGTCGGGCTGGAGGAGCTGCCGATCACCCACAGACAAAGGAGGGGGAGAAAATGCTGCTGCTGCCAAACAGGTTGAGCAGCTTTCTCCCACCCCGCCCTGCAGCAGGGACACTGCGGGAAGGCTCCGGGCACCTCGGGGCTGAGCCTCACTCACTCCAGCTCTGGGCACAGCTCCACTCCCAGGGCTGCTCTCAGCTCCCCGAGCCGCATCACGAGGCTGCTGCTGCAGGGCTGTGCCGGCACAGCCCACACTGAACACGCTTCCCAGCGGGATATACCAGGCCAGGGCGCAGATGAGTCTGCCGTCCCACCAGCAGAAGGGGTGGCAGAGACAAGGGGCCTGAAGCTACATCCGACAGCCCAGTGGAACTCCTTGCTTGCAGGACAACCAGCTCAATTAGCACTTAGTTTTAACCACCAATTAAGGAGACAATTAGAAGTGGATGCAAGTTTTCTCCTGCATGAGCCACCCATGACTCATCTCATGGTATTGTCTCTGTGATCATCCCTCCTCTGAAGAAGGCAAAGTTAAAGGGACCCCCATGGCATCCCCCACCCCAGCACCTCCTGCTACTTACCTGAGACGCCGCCGGGGATCAGAGGGAGTCCCTGCCCGCCTGGCCGTGCCGTAGTCAGACATAATCCCGTAATCCACATCTTCAAAGCCCATGCTGCGCTGGTCATCCTCCAGGCCATACGGCTCGGGGTGGAAATGGTTGAGGTCCATGTTGCTGCCCCCGACGCGCACTTGAGGCTGGGGGCCATAGATGTCCTGGCGGCTGGGGGCCCGGTAGGTGTCCATGGAGGGACGGTAGCGCTCCTCAATGCGGGTGACACGGGACAGGCTGCCATAGTTGTGATCGCTGCCTGGGTAGCCATCCTCATAGGGGCGGCCATAGCCGTCAGGGTAGTGGTAGTTACGAGGGAGGGTGGCTGTGCCTGGCTGGCTCAGGTAGCCACCAGGGCCCCCGTTACCATTCTTGCGGAAGTTCCTGTCCATGGTCTGGACATAGTTGCTGGTGACAGGGGAGGTTTCCAAAGGTAACCCATCCGGCCCAACCGGCACCTGCTGCACTGTCCGGGTGGTGACAGTCTTCACCACTTTCTTCACCTAGAGGGACAGATGCAGGACACGCTCCCATCAGAAAAGCCACCACACCTGTGTCCCCAGATTCCCCTTCCAGCCCAGCACCCTTCTCCAGGCAGATCTCACATCTGGTTTTAGCTCACGGCATGGCAGATCATCAGGGCTGCAGCACCCCAGCCATCGTGGTCCCTGGGAGAGCTCTGCCCCTCCACGCTCTCCCCAGGCCTGTACCGTGGTCTCTGTACGCCGAGTCGTCCCATCGTCTGATGTCTCCACAGACACGACTGACATGGCGCCTTCTGGGTCCTCCTCCATAGTGTAGGTCTCCTCCACAATCTGGCCCGGGTCCTGCATCCTGGGGATCGTGCTGTACAGGAGGTGGCTGTGGTCCTGAGGGGAGCAAGGGACAGGCAGTCAGACCCCACTGCCAGCGTGGGTGTCCCTGGAGCCAGCCAGCCAAGAGATCTCGCTTCTCAGGGAGCCCCGATAGGCTCTTGCATGGCAAGGGGTAACAACAACCCCACACCCAACTCCCCTTCAAGCCCGGGCAGCCACATTAGAGACACAAGGCCCCCTCTCCCAGCTCGGGTGAGGACACTGGAGCCCTGCCCTGCACCCCTCACTCCTAGCAAGCAGGCTGCCAACAGCCCCCTTACCTGTGGTCCGTTGAGCTTCAGATCTGAGTATTTCTGCCTTTCCAGGTCAGCATCGCCCAAGAAACGGCCGTTCTGAAACACAGAGCACCATGGCAGGCCTGTTACCAGACTGATCTCCCACTACTGGGATCCCATATATCCATCACCCCTTCCCTGCCAGGCTCCGAGCAGGCCATCTCCTGCATCCAACAGACACTCAACACACACCCGCTCCCACGAGAGGAACACGCTCCTCTGGGGTCCGTGTGACGTGCAGCAAACCACCCCTCGTTCCAGCCTGGGGGAGAGCTGGAGGACACACCATTCAGTGCCCCTCCAGACATCCCAGCTCTCCCTGATGGAATGGCCAAGACCCTTCCCTGCTCCCCAGCATGGCCTCAGAGACCTTCCACATCTTTGACACAGGGGCCACAAGCGACATCCCAGAGGTCCCCCAGGACTGCGGGGGGACAGCATGGATGCTCAGCGGCTGTTTGCACAGTGCCACCATTTGACTCTCTCACCCTCGGCTCCCCCTCTGCCCACCCCTTCCTTCCCCCGACCCACACATCTCTCCTCGCACCATCACCTTCCACAGACAGAGAGGCACCTGCCTTTCCACCTGCCGTCAAGGCACAACATCACACAGCAGCCCTCGAGCAGCCCTCCCCAAAATAGAGCCCAGGAAAGTGAGAACAGGCGAGAGACCTCAAGCCAAGGTAGATGAAACCACATTTCCAGCCCTGTAGAGCAAAGAGATCTCTCCCAGCCCTGGTTCGGCTGTTTCGGGGACAGACCGAGACTGCAGGGACTTGTCTACCATCACATGAGAGGAAGACACACACACACGCTGCCTCACAGCTGAACACCAACCCCTGCATTTCGGCCACCTTCCAAGAGGCCGGCTGGGATGGGGAGCCAAGATGCCCAGGTACCGAACACAGACAGCGCCCAGCCTTCACAGAACCAAACCAGAGCTGAGCTGGGAGCAAGACCCTCCAGGCTGGCTCCTTCTCCCAGAAGACTCCTGCTGCCGAGGTAGGTTTGCACATCCCCAGACCACCTTCAGCCTCAGCGCCCATAAAGCACCATGGGTTTTCCAACACCAGCCTAGCCCTCCTCCACCTCACCTACCCAAGGAGGGCCAAAGGAAGGGAGCCGGGCCTGGGGCTGCCCCCACCGAGGCAGGACTTACAAGGACGGGGGCTCCAGGAGCCTCCGCACCCACCTCTGCCGAGGGGGTTTTTTACCTGGTGCCGCCGGGTGAGCGTGCCGTTGGCCAAGCCCGGGCCAGCGTCCTGTGGGGAGACCCGGACTCGTTCCAGTTGGGCTGAGACATGGCGCCGTTCCTCCTCGAGCGCCCGGGTCAGCTTCTCAAACTGTGCCTCCTGCTCCTTGACAGAGGCAAGGATGCTGGCGGTCGACTCCACTTCTGAGTCGTCCATGGGTGATGGGTGCCCAGTACGGGCAGGGCGGGGGGCACAGGGAGGCACAAGCGGAGGCGGCTTGGTGTCAAGGTGAGGGGAAGAAAAGTGACCCAGAAGGGCAGGAGCCCCTCTCTTCACTGCACATGATTTGAGGGAGGAAAGGAGGAGAGAAGAGCGGTCAGAAGAGACTGATTTCATTAAGACAGATTCTCAGAATAAGAAAAAAAAAATTATCTTACAGCATTAACACCCATTCCCACCCACCGCCGGAGAGGTGGCAAGAGGGTCTCAGAGCAGCACAGCCCTAGGTGAGACTCAGATGGTCCTTGGCCCAGCATTTAAGCTTGGGGAAGTGGCACTTAGGGGGCAGAAGGTCCTCCCCTACCACACCAAACAGCTGGGGTAGAGCCAGGCTCAGAAGAGCTGCTGTGTCCTCCCTCTTCCCACAAGGGCCCTCCTCAGGCTGCAGGAAAACTTCCCCTGGAAGGAAAAGCTGCCTGCAGCCAGTGGCAGGAGGGGAGGGCATGTCCTGGGGCAGAACATGACACAGAACGAGAAATGACCAACGTCCCATTATTTCCTCCAGGGAAGGGCTGAGGGAGACGGCTGTGTCACTTCTCTGCTCCCTCCTCCCCAGTGTGACAAGAGGCGGGGAAACAGCCCCAGCTCCACAGCTCCTTCCTACCCAGGAAAGGGGATGAAGTGGGACAGGATCCCCCTAAAGGGGACCCTATTAGCCCCTTCAACTCCTGCCAAAACTCACCATCCCCCAGGCTCTCACCAGGGCCCTCAGGGCTGCAGCCTCTCCAGGAGGTCCTCAGCCCACAGGTCTAGGGACGGACTTTGCCTTGGACCCCGCCAGCATCCCCTCCCAAAGGAGAACAGCGAACGAGCACACCACAATCAACATATTTTGACGGAGAAAGGCAATATTCTTCCATACAGACCTGTCAGAGGAGGAAGTTCGGGTTTGATTGGCAAAGGCACGGGACAGCCAGGTCTAGACGCAGAGAGTCATGGGGGAGAGAGCCCAGCCACCACAGCGAAGGAAGCGGGAGGGGAGAGAGCTGCAGGGACAGCAGGACAGGAGGTCAAAATCACACTCAAAACAGAGGGAGAGCAGGCAACAGAGTGGGGAAATGGGCTCCTCTCTCCCACCCCTTCTTCTCCGAGGGATGGGGCAGCGCCTGGGGAGGGCTGGTGGGGTGGCACACACGGCGCTGCTCCCACAGCGGCCCCCCAGCACCTCCGACTGCTCCCCACCAACAGGGGACTGGCCCAGGCAGGGGCTCAGCCCTCCACCCCCTGCACAGCCAAGTCCCAGCAAGCCCGCCAGAGGCTTTCCCATACCCGAGCAGTCATGGCGGGCAAGTGGGGACTCGTTCGAGCCACGCAGCCGGCACAGAAGCTGCTTTCCCACGGTCTCCAGCATCGGCTCTGCCCACTCCCCCCATGCCACAGCCCCGGCGTGGCTGCAATGGTGACCTGGGACAAAGAGCACGGGCAGTATTGCCCCTCCAGAGCCCCATCCCATCCGCCTCCCACAGCCCCATGCTCCCTGTGGCTGCCTCTCCAGTCCCACCCTGCAGCAGGTGCTGGTTCAGAAGAGCTCAGAGCAGGGCTTTTTGATTTTTTTATTCATTTCCAGATCAAACTCTTCCTGAAATGCCTCCGCCGCTCCCAACAAGTCCACTTCTCCCTGTTGCTCTGCCCCTCAAAAGCTTCCCTCTAACACAGGCAGCCCTGGCACTTATCAGACACTGTAGCACCACCACGACTCAGCCCAGCAAAGCAGGGAGGACTTTTTCCAAACCCTTTGGAGGCTGCCTGCAGCACACTGGAACATCTGCCTGCCACCACCACCCTGTAATCTGCCTTCATCAATAAAAAAATCCAGTTGTTCCACCCGTGCCCATGTGGTGCCCAGCAAGAGACAAAGCCATGGCACACGCGCCCCCACCCCCACTCCCAGCTCCCTGCCCGACGTGGGCTGGAATGCCCGCCGGCCGGCCTGTGCCCTGGCAGGAACGCAGCCCACCACTCTTGGCTCAGGAGCCCAAGCAGGCTCTTGGAGGCTCCCAGACATGACTCCTGGCTCATGCATGCTGCTTTCCACTCCTCCCACCCTGCAACAGGTATGCCCTAAGGCTTTTTTCAACAGATTGACTCCCCAAGCCTTGTATGGAAATGCAGGGACAGCTCTGACCCTTGCCGCTCCCAGGTCCCATCTGCCCCACGGGTTTGCAGAGATCCTCTGAAGGAGAGGCCTGGTGCCTCCCAGAATGGTGCCGGCACATCCCACCTCTCACCCGCGTACAACACACCCCACCTTTGGTGGGCAGCCACCCACTGCAAGCAAGGACGCAGGTCCCCTTATGGACTCACTGAAGGCCACTGTGAGCCCCCACGGACACGGGGGGCCCAGCCCCATGGAGTCCCACCGCAGGGGGGCTGCTGCAGGCAGCCAGGTGCTGGGGAACAGCAGCCTGGACCACTGACCCATTCCTCTCCCGCAAGAAAGGGGAGCATCTCCTTGCCGCATCCCAGACTTCTCCAGCAGGTCAGGGGATGGTCTGACCACCCAGACAACCCACACCACTGCAGCATCCAAAACCCCAGCCAGAAGCCCCGCTGTATTTCACCAAGCCCTTTTAAAGAGCGGAACAGCCCCCTGCAGAGGAGAGACCCTCCGGGACATACCCTGCCCAAGGAGCTGTGCTGCTATTAATGGTTGCCCAGCCTGCCCTTGACCGCCTCTATGCGGAAGAGGCATGTTTTTGGGGTGCCTGAGGATGGAGACAGCACGCTGCTCTGGAGGAGAGATTTATCTGAGGCCCTGCTCTCGTGAACGGGCTCGCTCGCTTGCCGGGAGCCTCGGTAGTGAGCAGCGAGCACAGACCGGCAGGGTTTGCCTCTGCAGGAAGGCACAGAGGAGGGACAATAACCCCATGGATTCCTCCGGCCCTGCACGGCTGACAGGCAGGCCCTGGAGCCTCCCCAGCCCCGCGTCCCCATCTCCACACATCCCCTGGGAACACAGCCGGAGAACATGGAAGCTAACAATGAAGCTTGCAGGGCCGTTAAGGGCCCCAGATAAGGGGCCAGAGCAACGGTGAGGCTGTTTCCTTCCCGTCCCTTCCACAGGGAGTAAACACAACAGCAGGGGGAAGGAACAGGACAGGTCCCTCACCCGCCAGCTCTCCTTGTCCCCTCGCACTCAAACATCCCCCCAGCCCAGCCGGGAGGTGTGGGAACACGCACGGCCACCAGGTCGGGGCAGAAAAGGCTCCGGGAGTGGGGGCAGCCAAGGGGCTCTCGGGGAGCCTGTCCCACTGGAGCAGCCTGAGGGGGAGCCGGGCCGTGGTGGAGCCCACGGCTCTGCAGACCCAACACCAGCCAACTGATGCTCAAGAGTGGCCACCTGAGGGTCTCTCCGCAGGGTCCACGCTCAGCAGTGGGGTCAGGGCTCTCCGAGTGCCTGGCACCTGCCCTGCATGCCGGGCTGCCGCTCCTGCCCCAAACAGCAGCAGGGCTCCGTCATGGGCAAGGGGTGCCAGGGGCCAAAGGGCTCACCCAGCTCTCCTCCTGCGGCCTCCCTCACCAGGACAGACACCTCCCTCCGCTCTCCTTCCAGCCATCCAGCCTTCATCGATCCACGATTAAAGTCACAATACCGAGCGGCAGTTCCAGGTCCAGGGAGGTGAGCCAGCACTGTCCCAGCTCTCCCCACGACACGCGCCAGCGCCATCCCAGGCTGGCAGGCAGCCGTTGCCTTACAACTGGCTAACACACAAACCCCAAACAGCCACTCAGCCCTACGCCCGCACAGATGAGGAGAATGTGCCCTAAATTCCTCCCGATATGGCTCACACACCAGCACTGCGGGGACAGGGGCTTCCTGGGCACAGCAGAGCCCCTCACCGCCTCCCGGTGCCAGCTCGGGCACTGGTCACCTTCAAAGCAGGACCAGGAGGGGAAGGAAGAGCAGAGCCTCAGCCAGCAAGACGCTCGTGACAGCTCGAAGCCTAGTACGTCAGATCCCGCAAGGGTGAAATTCCAGGGCTCGCTTTGCGCCCATTCCCCCCTCCCCCTCCCCAGCCTCTGAAGATACAAGTACAGAGCATTTTTCCAAAGCCAGACCCTGACCATCTTTGAGGACGGCTGCATGAAAGCCTTTTCATCATGAGAGAGGCGCTTGCTGACACACCCGTTACTTAAAAACCCCAGGAAGCCAAAAATACTTCAGCTGGCTAGTTCAGGGCAAAACAGAAAGCCCAGAGACAAAACACACCCCGGAGCAGCTTCTGCCACAGGGCAGAAGCAGCACCATAGGACTTCCCGGATGGCTATCAGCAAGAGGGGACTCCCAGGGACCAACGCAGCCGCCCAGAAAGCTTTACATACAAATCCCTCTGTCCTTTTCTCATCTCCTGCCTTCCTGGCACCAGCACAACCCTGTGCAGCACCCAGAGGTCCTGAAGCCAGAGCAGGTCCACCAGAGATGTCCAGCGCATGGTGCCTTCAGAGCTGCCGGGCAGGGAGGCAGCCACGAGCCAACATGCACGCACAGACCTTCCCTTCACAGGTACCCACCATAACCTTCCTGGCTGAACTCAAGGCTTGGTAGTAGCCTGGAATACACCCTAAATCCTGACCAAGCCCTCCAAAGCTCTTCCACTGGGGGCCACTTTGACATGGCTCATTTTCCCAAAACCCCTTGCCCCTCCTTCTCGAGGGGATTGCCTTCCTCTAGAGGAAATACTTTGCCTGGAAAAATGACTCCCAGGGCCAAACCACAGCCGTACTCACCCAGGGTTCACCTGCACCCTCCTCTGCTGGAGGACGGAGCTCAGGCCTTGAAGGCTCCCCACCAGGAGTGCCTCCCCAGCAGCCATGCACAGATTAACTGCGGGGCCCAGACCAAGCTGGCAGATGGGGAATCGTACGCCACAGGCCAGGGAAAACGGCCAAGATCTGGCAAATAAGACACAGGATGGAGGTTTGACAGGCAGCACCGCCTGCAGCACAGGGGATCTCCAGTACACAGCCCCTGCCTGGGTCTTTCCAAGGACCTGCTCCAGCCCCGCTCTGTGCCCTGAGTCCCCACAGAGCTACAACACAAAGGTCCTGGGATCCCTGGAGCTACCCACCACTCCCTCAGCATGGAGGATTTTGTGCAAAGTTCAATCCAGGCACCTACAAAGCCAGAAGCCACCTCTGCCACATGAGCTGTGCCCCAGCTCCCTGCCAAGACGCTCCAGCCCTGTGCCACCGGGGAGGAGACAGCATCCCATCGGCTCTGACTGACAAGCCCCGGCCCCCCCGCAGCTTTGCTGCCGGTTTGTGCCCCCCCAGCCACCTGTTAAGCAAGTGGCAAGGTTTGTCACCAGGGGTGGACACCCCTCGCAGCCCCCCTCCTCTGGCTGCTCCCCACCAGCCGTGGCCAGGGACAGGAGGGACCCAGCCCCTTGCCCGGGCTGGCTGAGCCCCTGTGGGGACAACCAGGAGCTCCGGGCTCCTGCCAGGCTGAGGAGAGCCCACGGAACTTGCTCCTGCTCCAACACAGTCCCCAGCATCCATGAGACAAGAAAAATGGCAGAATCACTCAAATAATTTGCCTCGCCCTATCAATTTGAGGGACTGAGGAGAGCAAGCTGGCTGCCCGCCCTGCAAAAGCCGGCATCAACAGCCCTCAGCACGAGACCCCCTGTCCTCCAGAGAGAGAGGAAGCAACAGATTCTCCTGGTTCCAGTTGCCCATCACGATGCACTTAGAAAAAACACTCACGCCATCAATAATTCAAGCCTGCAATTGTCCGAGCGCTTGCAGCACATTACACTTGCTTGCTCTGCGCAGGTTCACAGCCCTGTTAATTCACCACAGGCTTCTGGTCAGTCTCAATTAGCAGAAAAACAAATGCGCCAACATCGTTGGCATCTTTCCAACCCCCTGCGTGCAGGGTCCGGGCTCACACATCAGCCCTTAGACCTCAGCCTGCCCAAGGCAGCAAGCACTAACGCTAGCCAAGGTGCAGCAAGCCAGCCGGCTACCGAGCGCCCACGGGCCAAAGCTCATCCCTGTCTCACCTGCTTCTGCACTCAGGAGAGGAGAGCTCAGCAGCCCTCAGCCCCGGGGGGAAGCAGCAGGGCTGATGGTGGGCAGTAGCTCCCACATCCCCACGTGGGCGATGGAGAGTTTTGGCCAGGGCTGCTTCCCTCCTGCCGCCCCAGAGGCAGGGATGTGCCCGCCGCTGGCGCTGCCAGCTCCCACCGCAGACCAGCGCGCTGGGGAGGGACCCGCCTGCCTGGGCGGATGCCTCCTCACTCCAGGTTGTGCAAGCCAAGCCACCCTTCTCACCCCCCCCAGCCTGCTCTGCCCGAGCCCTGCCAGACCCCACTGACCAGGAGAGGCTCTCCCATCTCCTGATGGGGGGCTCGGCTGCCCCTCAGCCCCACCAGGAAGGGCTCTCCCCAGAGGCAGGTCTTAGAGGGACTTTGGCCAGGCTGGTTCGTGGCCAGCTGGCCCTCCCTGGCCAGGAAAGGGCTGCTCCCGCAGGCAAGTCAGATGCCGCCTTGGGCACCACCTTGGGTGCCTACCTGCCCCAGCGGAGCCCCACCTTGGGGGGTGAGCCCAGCCCCGGGCAGCAGTGGGAGCGGGCAAAGCGCCATGAGCCGCTGCCGCGGGTGTCAGCGGGAAGGGAGCCGCTCGCCTTCACCCGTCGCGCCCAACTGGTCGGACCGGCAGTGGGTCCACCACCTGGGCAACCTCGCCTGCCACCCTCAGCGCCAGGGACGAAGGCCACGTCGCTGCGCCGGGAAAGCCTCCCTCCCAAGGGAGTCACCTGCGGAGATTCGGGCAGGGACGCGGCACAGCACCTTATAAGGGAGCGGGCCAGCAGCCAGCCGGGCGGATAAGGAGGGAGTGATAAGGGCGGGTGCGGCCGCCGGCGGGGGGGGGGAGGAAGCAGGTTGTGTCCTTCCCCTGCAGCAAGGGCAGGGGGCCCGGGAATGCACCGTACCCACGGGGTCCGAGGGATAGGTCCAGCCGCAGCTGGGGGCTGAGAAACACAGCAGGTGATCCCTGGGACGGGGTTCGCCCCTGGCCCAGCCGTGGTCACCACGACGGGTGCCGCTGGCCACCCCGACAGGACGAGAGGGAGAGGCAGCGGAGCAGGGCCGGCAGGAGAGAGGAGCAGCGTGGGGTCAGTCGCAGAGAGCAAGACTCGTGCCGGTATGCCAGCAATCCGGCCGTGGGCAGCTGTCCTCCCAGGCAGGCGAGGGGGACGCTCGCCCCTCCCCGGAGCATGGCCAGGACATGGCGCAGGAGGCGGCTCCTTCCCTCCTGTCCCGGCCAGAGCGAGAGCCCCGGTGAGCTGGGGGAGCTGCCGGCCCCCTGCACCGGCTGCTCCATCACCACCACGGCACGCTGAAGGGAGATCAAGCTTCCCCCTGCCGTGCTCCCGGGGAGGGGACAGGGTCCCTCCCAGCAGGAAGGCAGCCAAGCTGCCAGGCTCCAGATGGACACCATCCCCTGCAATCCCCGAGCGGGATGGCCATGGGGCCACCCCACTGCCCCCAGCCACCCTAACGGCCCCACGGGTCGTCCCCCCCCCGGGGACGGTCACAGGGCAAGGGTCCCTGCCGCCCCTCCGCGCCCGGGGGGCATCAGCCCCACGNAGCCCCACGGCTCGCAGCCCCCGCCCCTGGAGATTCGCGTGTTGGGAGCCCTTCAGCAGCACAAAGGCGGCTCTCTCTGCTCTGTGGGAATTTGCAGCTGAGCGCTCGGCGGGGACAAAGGGATTTCACAGCAGATCCCGGCCGGCCGCTCTCCCCCCGGCGTTCCCGCTTCCTGTCACAGTAGCGCCAGGCCTCAGGGGTGCAGCGGCAAACAAACACCCAGCGCCGCGCTCTGGGAACGCGGCCAGAGCATTCCCGGGACCGGCCGCGCTCCAGCAGCCAGCAGGCTCCTGCTTCGCCCGGCAGCTCCTGGGGGGGAGGGAGCAGCCCCCCAGCTCCAGCTCTGCCACCCCATCCCCAGGAGTGGGGCAGCACCGGTGAGACACAGGGCAGCCACTCTCTCCTTGCTGTGCCCGAGGAGCGGCAGCCACCGCCATGGGGGACATGGGATGGCCCCGGGGCTCGGCAGGACCCCCGACGTGTTGCTGAAGGTCAGTGCTGCCCCCAGGCTCGGCCACGCCAGGACCCTGCCCCTTCACCGCCTCTCCCCCCCCACCGCCCAGCTGAACTCTCCCATGCGGCTGCCTCTCTCCCGCCAGGAAAACAAACAGCAGCCGGGCTCCGCAGAGATAAGGGCTGTGCTAGCAGCGCCGAGGGAGCAAAGTCCCCCTCCGTTAAACCCGAGGCAGCAGCACCAGGGCAGCTGCCTCCCGAGCCCCCGGGGAGGGATGGGTGCACGGCAGACGGGGTGAAGCCGCTCTGGCACCCCGTCCCCGGGGCAGACCCAGCTCTGCTGGGCTCACATCGGCTGCTGGCTGCCCCCAAGCAGAGCAGCCACACCAGTGGCCAGCATTCCCAGTGGGATTAAGGCAAGCCTCCCTCCCCGGGGCCGGGGGCACAAGCACCCACAGCTGCCTGCTGCCGTGAACGGCCCTTGCCAGCACAGCCCAGAACACGCTGCAGGAAGACAACCCGGTGCCAGCCAGCACCCGGACACGGGTGTCCCTTCCCTGGCACAGCAGCCTCACGGCAGTCCCTGTCCATCTTCCCAGGGAAGGTGCTTGAGATCATTTCCTTGCCGGACACCTGCGGCCAGGCTGGTCCCCACGGCCCAGCTCACAGAATCTTGGGGGCTGGACAGGAGCTCTGGAGATCAGCTAGTCCAAGGCCCTGCCAGAGCAGGCTGCTCGGCTCCAACCCGTGCGGAAGGGCACGAGGATGGAAGCACAGCGGGAGTCCCACCACCAGCAGTGTGGGAGCCGCATGCCGGGCTCCTCTGGGCAGGGACCAGCCGGCATTATCCACCTTCCCTGCAGGTTGTGCCCAGGTCGCCAAGGAACCAGGAACATGGAGAGGGGCAGGAAACCTGGGTCCTCCACACACCAGCAACCCCGGGGTGTGGGGGGGTCTCCCTGCACTGGGGGCACCCCAGAGGCAGACCGGGCACCCCTCCCTCTGCCAGATGAGCCCATCTCTCCCCTCCCCGAGCAAACAGGCTGCCGGTGAAGCAATGCTCGGTGTGGGAGCGGCACAGAGGGAATTGCCGAGATCAGGCTGAGCCGCCCTCGCGGGACAACCTGGGAGAGAGTCCCAGGAGAAGCAGGACCCCTGTCCCCCCCGCACCCGGCCAGCCTGGGCTCCTCGAGCAGGCAGGGCGGACACCGGGCTGAGTCACAGCACAAAGCACCCAGGGGCCAGGCTGAAAACCCCAGCGCCATTCAGCATGACCTCATCAGGTGCCCTGCTCGCTAATTGCATGCGTGCGTCGGCACTCGGAGAGGACTTGGAGGGCCTTGCCAAGAGCAGTAATGAATGGGTGAAGAAAAGCCACTGGAGAAGCATCAGGCAAAAGCCAGGGACCGAACCAGGGCTGGGGGCAGGGAACGGGGCTGCTGCCCTGCCCACGGGCCGTGGCAGGGTCACAGCACAGTCCCCGTGGTGCTCCGCGTGCCCAGCAAGGGACACGCACAGGCTGGCTGCACTCAGAGGGATGGCGGATCATCATCCCACCCCAAACCGTCCGCTGGTGCCACATCTGGCTACTGCTCCCCCCACTCGCCCCCGAGAAGCCGCTTCCCAGGCTCCCGCATGAGCTGAAGGGAAGGAAACCCGCATTTCCTGGTGAGACGGGAGATGACATCGTGACTTCCCTTTCCCGTAAGCTCTAAACACGACGTCCTGCCAAGGGCCGCTCCCCACAGGCAGACGCCCTGGAATGGTGCCGGGAGCAGCAGGCATGGGCACCACCACCACCAGCAGCCCGGTTGGCATGGTCCACCCAGCAGACCAGAGCCCAGACAGCTTGCTGGGAGCGTCCTGCCTCCAGGGAACACACGGGAGGGCTCCTCATCCATGGTAGTATCACATTCCTGCCCAGGGATGGAAACATCCTACAAGCAGAGGGTGGAAGATGCTGTTTTCCAACCCCACGAGGACACGTCTGTGCCCATCGTGCCCTAGAGATGGGCTGGTTACCTGTAGAGCTGCAGTGGCACCAACACCGTAACTCCGCCTGCTCGCCCAGACCGCAGGCGAGCACACACCGCCGCTCTCCAGCCCCCCCTCACACAACCCCACCAGCCAATGGGCCCACACAGACAGGGCCACCCCACGCTCTGTGGTGTTCCCAAGGCTCCCAGAGTCAGGAAAGGGACATTCCTGGGAAGCCAAGCCACAAGCCCCCCTCACGGCATAAGACCGCTGCAGCAGCTTGGCTCCCCAGGCCCATCCGCTCGCCCTGCCTGGGGCGGCTGCTCTCACTACCAAGGGAAGTGGTTTTCCACTCAAGCCAGCTGCTGGAGACAGACACGGGGCTGAGATCAAGGAAGAGGAGGTTTCCCCTTTTGCCACACCGGTGCACTCCAGAGCCCTGGGAGCTCCCTCCTGCAGGTAAAAGCAGAGGGGAAAAAAAAAATAGAAGCAGATAGGAAGGAGGGCTAGAAAGCCATCCTGGAGCAGCCAGCCTGCCCACATCAGAGAGGACTTCTCCCGGAGGCACCCCCAGGCTGTCCCCCTCCTCCCCCAGCAGACCCCGGTTCACACCAAGCGGAATGACACCCCCCCGGAGTGAGCCCGCCGCCTGCGCCAGGCTCGGCAGGCAGCACTGCGTGCAGCAACACGCTCGCAAGAATGCGTTACTCCACTGGGCAAGGGGCCTGCCAGCAGCATGCAAACACGACCGGTGACCCACCCTTCCAGGTCGGAAAAACTCGTCTTTGCAGCTCCACACACTCCCTCCCTGCCACCCCCCGCAGCCGCCCACGCACGCAGGCTGCCCGGCGTCACCATCATCCCTCTCCTGTGGGGCAGGAGAGGAGCCGGAAGCCCCCGCGGGGAATCAGCCGAGAGATCTGGGAGCTCTTCTCAGAAAAGACCAGCCCGAGTGCCACACGAGACGAGGGAAAGAGGAAAACACGTCAGCTGAGGACAGAGAGACGCCTTCCTCCTCCTGGCCAGGGAGGGAATCGGTTCTCCATATTCATCTACTCTGGAGCTACCCAACTGCCCCACTGGGCCACCTCACCCCTGGGAGGGAGCCCACTCCCCTCGCCCCAGGTAGCCACTCCGCTGCCCAGGAGGAGTCGCAGCAGCTGAAAAAGCCCCATGAGGCGAGAGGGGAGGGCAAGCCCCCTTGCTGCCAGCTCCCTCTGCCATGTCCCGGCCACCTCCACCTGGCGCAGTGCCAGCTGCGGGGAAGCATCCCAGGCAGGTATGGTGGAGGCAGGTAGGGCGCACGCTGCTTCCCGGCACTCCGGAGGGGACGGCAGCAGGAAGCCGATGAACTTTGAGCAGCATTCGCTATAATTGGGGCCAACGCCCAGAGGAACAGGAGCCGCCGGGGCCAGGACAGAGGCAGGATAACAGCTCCTGCCCTCGCACGCAGGAGCCTGGCACGCTGCTGCCACCAAAGCCAGCCCACCCAGGGCCGTCCCGAAGGAGATGCCCTCCTACCAGCCTCGGACATTTAAGAAGTGCTCCCAGGATGGCACCACCACCCTGGCCAGGCCGCAGGAGAGTTATTCTCAGGGCTCACACCCCAACCCCACTTGCCCAGCCCTTCCCCACTCGCACTGGAAAGCCAGCCGCCGGTGGCCTGGTCAGGCACCCCACCAGGGCAGCTTTGTGAGCACCGTGGCCAGACAGCACACCTGCGTGCCTTCTGATGTACATGTCTGTGCACCCCAGCAGCACCCCTACCATCTCAGGGCCACCCCCGCCTCCTGCCACACGGGCCAGGGCTGTGATTCCATGAGAGAAATCCTGCTCTCCCATCAGCACAAACAACTGTTAAAATTAACCTTATGGGGGAAGTGCTCAGCCCGGATCAGGTCCCCAGGCCCACGCTGGCACAAGTGTTTTTGCTGGGGGTAAGAGCTCTGCAGCACAAGGCTGGAGACATGGGGACAAGCTCCTGGGCATCCGCTGCTCCCTGTCACTGTCCCCTTGCAGAGAGCTTACCTCCCCGCGGGCAGAGGAAGCTGGCACGGAGGCTGCCCACGGGGAGGAGGAGACTGTTCACTCCCACCCCGGCCCAAGGTGGGCGCCCCGCTGCCCACCTCCCACCCACAGCAGCTCCGGGCTGGAACAAGCAGAGGGAAGCAGTGGTGACAGGCACCCGGGTTAAGGGTTCACCCCCATCCTGGCACCGTGCCTGGCAGCTTGTGCTCCTTAGTCACCACTTTGCCCCCGTGTCCAGCAGCCACCTCATCTCGCCCTCCGCGCCGTTGTCGCACGGACACTGGGACGCAATTTCCCTCGTGGGGAAAACGCTCACTTCCTCCCCGGAGAGCGGGACTGCGGGAGGACCACCGGGCACCTGCCACCACCCCGAAGGCTGTGGTCGCTGGGGAACATGACAGAGCAAATTACTCCACCAGTCAGCCCCCGTGCACGGCAGCCAGCAGGCAGGGCGGGCGCCGGGACTGCGAACCAGCAGCAGGCAGCACAGCGCCCGCCGCCTCTCGGGAGGGAAGGAAGGCAGATTAGCAACAAGCACAAGACAGGCAGGAGCCGGACAGAGTCATTGGCCTACTGCTGGGAGTTTCCACCACAAGAACTGGCTCTAAGAAACAGTTTCCCCCCCTCAAACAGCCTCCTCTGATGGTAGGAAGCAAAGAGAAGTTTGTGGCCACCTTGGGGAACTCGAGGACTTTGGTCAAAAGCCTATAAATCCAGCCCCTTTCCAACAGTCTCGCACCGAGATGCATTCCTGCACTCAGTGCCAGAGGACAACCTCCTCCACTGCCAAGCCTTGTGTCACGGCAGGGAGCTGCCTGAATCACCCAACAGGTTTGGGTTTTGTCATCGCATCCAGGCAACACCTGCTGCCTTTTATGGACCCGCACCAGCCCCGCCGTCCTGCTCCTTGCTGTTGGCGAGGCAGGGACGGAGGAAAGCCACTGTGCTGCAGAGCGTGGGGTTTGTGGAGCCAGGAGGAAAGCTCTGCACTCCCTCAGAGACGGCACCACCGCAGACTTGGGAAAGGGCTCTGTCCTTGCCAGCAGTAAATGAGAGATGTTTACGAGGGGGTTGTTGGGAAGAGAAACCAAGAGACTTAACCAGCACTCTCCCCTAAGGTCACAGACACTGGTAAGCTATTTTGAGAAGCCAACAGCCTTCCAGGCATGGTCCAAGCTGTGCTATTATTTTCTGGGTGTCCTAAAGCCACCCCAGCGCAGATACAATGGACCAAGGTCTTATCTCCATGCCAGAGGCTGGAGGAGGGAAGAGATGAGAGGCATCCCAGGGACAGACGCTGGCTGCATGGTCTGGGCTTCGCCATCCTGACTCCCAGCCCATCTTCAGGCAAGGAACGGCCTCCAGGGCTCCTCAGCCACAGAGACTGGGGCCTGACCCCCGAGTCAGAAGGGAGGAGGCTCACCCCTCTGCTCCACTACGAGAGCGCTTTCATCCTCCCACCCCTTCCAGGAAGGCTCCATGAAAGATTCCAGAAAATCGCTGAGCATTGCAAAGGACAGTCGTTTGCATGCAACAGAGGCCTGGCCAAGTTCAGTCAAGTGGAAGGAGACTAGCTTCTTAAAAACTGACCTTTTTTTTAATTTAAGGTGCACAAGTAAATACTGACAGGTAAGAGAACCTGGCCCAGGAAAGCCCTGGGAGCAGGATGAGCAGGCAAGGCAACCATGGGGAGACCAACGCTTCCCCTGCTCGGGCCCCTCCTGGCACAGGACTTTGCGGGACACTGCCTGCTCTCCGTCAGAAGCCCTGGTGGGCTCCGCTGACCCGTCGCACACAGGCGCAGGAGTCTGCAAGCCACCAGACAGCCCCTCACCCTCACCTTGCCACATCCAGCAGAGCCTCCCGGGGAAGGAAGAGCGAGGCGCACAAATGGAAGCTCCAAAGGCAAGCTGTGACCACTCCTGTGGGGTTCCCAGCGTGCCTGGGCGCAGGGAGGTGCCAAGTCCTCCCTGCTCCCCGCAAAGCCGGGGACAGGCCTGCTCCCAGCTCCATGCTGAGGAGAGGGCAGCCAAGTCCCAAAACATCCACGGGGCACAGGGGGGCACTGCGGGCAGCTGTTAGAGCCCACCACAGCACCCACCGCAGCACCCACCACAGCACCCCCCACGCCCGGGCAGCCCTGCGCCTGCCCAGAGGCTCCCTTGGGGCGGGCAGGGGCCTGGGCAGGGCTGGGTGCCACAGCCCCGGGACAGGAGCCCTCAGCCCTGCCACCGGCTCCCCGGTGGGGCAGGGGCAGCCCAGGCCCCCCAGAAAACGCCCCGTTACCCCCACTGCCCCATGGACAAGCCTGGGCACTGGGCCCTCGGCAGGGAGGGAGGCACCTCCAAGAGGCTCCCCCCGCCCTTCCTAACAATGGGAGAAAGCTTTGTTGTCCAGGCTCCCCCACTCCCAGCCCGGGGGCACGGCGGCGGTGCCCCGCCCCCCTCCTGCCGGGCCCAGCCCGCCTAAGGCCCACGCACGCCAGAAGCCCCCACGGCGGAGACA
>VXBO01013345.1:0-10025 GCA_013400135.1 Rhinoptilus africanus | reverse complement strand
GAGACAAATGACCCCATCCAGGGTGGAATTCCCCCGTAAGTGGGATGCGGTGGGGGTCAGGCTGCAGCCCCCCCAGGGGCCACCCTCACCCCTCGGGCTCCGGGAAGCCCCGGGGCCCGGCCAGCACTCGGCCTGGGGGGGCACCGTGAGCCCCCCAGGCAGGAGCTCACCCAGCAGGATCCTGTCCCATGGGCTTCTCCACCCGAGCCCACAGGTGGAGGGACACAGCCGGCAGCTGGGGACAAACGTGCTGCCAGTCGGTCTAGTGGGGGTACCTGACGGCCCCTCGGGGGGGAGCCTGGCCCGTTTTGGGAGACCCCCCGTTTGGCCAAGGCTGTGTGGGCAGCGATCAGGGAAGGGCTGGGATGAGTGGCCGGGTGGAAGCACAGGTAAAACGAGCTGGGGGGGGGCGGTGGGGAAGGTGCTGGGGCCCAGCGTGGCGTTAATGGTGCCTTTCACCAATACAACCCACCAAAGCATCATGGTGTGCACGACTTCCTCGGCACAAAGGGGACAGTGCCACTGTCCCTGCTGGCACAGAGAAAGAGTAGAAGGGGACCTGGGGAGATGTAGAAAACTATACAGACAGGAAATTTAAACGGGAGTCTTAATAATTGCAACTAATCCAGCCAGAGGAATGTAACTCCCCAATGAGCAGCACTCTGCGAAGGAGCAGCATCATGTCCCAGCCGCTGCCACTCCATGGCACCGGGGGGGGGGGAGCCGAGCTCGGGGGGAGGCTGCCATGAACACTCTGGCAGCCAGACCTCAGCGCTGGAGGGTCCCCCTGCCCTGGGAGGGGGGGCGAGGGTGTGACGCAGAGCCTGCCCACGCTCGGTAAGATGCGGGTCCCCCAAAGGTCCCCCAAAGACCCCTTCTGCCTCGTCTCCTGGGCTGCGGGATCCCAGCGCCGGGGAGGATACTGCCCACTCCTGATTGCCAAACCCTTAGTAAGATAATGACAATAGGGAAAGAGTTGAGGGAGGTTTTGGGTGGGGACAGGTGATTCTTGGGGTAAATATGCATTGCTCGCCGAGGTGAGGAGGAGGCGGGGGCGATGCGATAGCAGCCTGTGAGTGTTTGAAGAAGGTAATCCCCCAGCCAGGGTGGGGTTTGCTGAGGGTGGTGCAAAAAGGTGCAATGAGGAGAAATGGGATTCAGTGCGGGTGAAGGGCACATTTAAGGAGATTGTCGGGGTGTGGGACCCCCAAACCCTCTGTGATTTTTGACTGGTAAAATAGATCACCCAACCTGCTGGCTGTAAAGAGCAGGGAGAGCTGGCCTCTGCCACCCTGGGGCTGAGACCTTCTCCCCGTGCCCCTTCATCCTTGTTGTCACATAAAATGAGCAAGCTGGGCCCCTCTCAGCCCTGTGCCTTGTGTGAGAACTGCTGCCAGGTCGCATATAATCCTCGGCTGCCTCCCCTCCTCTTTGCCCGCACAAGGAGGGAGGTGGGTGCGTCCCCTGAGTCCCGGGGATAAGGAGGGAGAAGAGGTGCTCTTGCAATTCCTTCTGGGAAGAAAAGTCCTCACCTGCCTGTCCCAGGGCCTTATGACACCTCTCCCTCAGGGAAAAACCATCAAGGACACCCTACTCCTCCATCCCAGCACCGGTTGCCACCAGACGCCCTTGCGGGCCCCTGCACAGGCTGTTTGGACACCAGGCTGTTGGTGGGGCATGGGCTGGCCCAGCGCGATAGCACAAACTCTGGGTCCTTGGCAAAGCAGGGTTGGTGTGAGCGAATCACCAGACGGAGCTGTTCCACATCAGCTCACAAACTGCTTCAGCCCACACGTGGATTCCGAGTGCGGCCTCCTTACCCTCCCCATCACCCCCGGAATCGTCCGGTCCCCCCATTCCACCTCGGGGAAGGTGGGTGGCCAAGAGCAGGGCGCGCAAACCGTGCTGAGGCTTGCCCTGTGCGTAAAACCCCCTCAGACGCAGGCAGCGCGGTCCCAGGGGTGTCGGGGGTCAGCACACAGCAGACGGCTGCCCCTGACACAGGCAACTCCGAAGTGGCCGCCGGCACAGGAAGCCCAGAGCAGACTTCTGCTGTACCTGCTACGCGGCTGCACTGTTGCTACTGCAATCATCCCAGAAATTTAACAGCCTTTAAAGTCTTTAGTTTCCTCAGAGATTAAACACGGTGTTGGGAACACGCCTCTGCTGGCTCCGAGCTGGAGCTGGAGTTAGATGCCTTTGAAGACGGGTGAGTGCCTCCTGTCCCCAGGGCTGTGGGATGGAGCTGGATGGGGTCTGTCAGCGCATCGTCAGCGCAGGCTCCGGATTCAGCCATGCCCGGGTACACCCAGTAACTGTGCCAGAACACACGGTAACGCATGCTTACTTTGGAAGGCAGGCTGAACCCCGATCCTCTGGCCGCAGCTCCCGTGGCAGCAGGTCACGCTCTTGTTTGAATATAACCACTGTGGCGGAGGAGTCCATCCCACTGCTTCCTGGGAGGAAGAGATGTGTTACTGGCATGGGGAAATTTGCCCTTTTACAGCAATTATGTGTAATAACGTCTTGCACATCCCCTTGTCATCCTTCAGAGCTGCTGATGCCTTGTCCAGATGAGACACCCAGAAAATGCAGTTACCTCCGGAACAGAGCACGACGACTTGTTTACAAGACAGACCAGTGCTCCTCGACGGCGGGGGCAGGAGGAAGGGGAGGCTGTTGTCTCTGGGCCCAGCACAGGCGGTTCAGAGAGATGGCCTGCATTGTTCTAAATCAGGATAACAAGGCGCTTCCGCAGCCCTTTTCCTATGGGAATCCCGACAGGTTGTTGTCTTCCCCCCGCACAAGGGGAAGTGTGGCACCAGGGGGGTGAAACGACTCATCTGTCAGACGCCAGCATTAAAGGGGAGGAGGGAAGCTGGGGCTGATGGAGCTTTTTAGCCTGAATTCGAAGACGCCAGGCAATAAAGCAAGTGCACAGTTCACTCTCACACCTTCCCGGTGCAGTGTCTGGCAGCTCTGTGTGCTCGGCATGGCACCGGCTCAGAGGAAAGCCAGCAACCTGCCTCCTGCCTGCCTCCTGCTGTGTCCGGGCTCTCCCGTGCAAACCGGCCTGCTTTTCATCTTTGGTGTCTGGCCTGGCTCCATCCCATCGTGCTCTTGGACTGTCAAGTTCCTGTTACAACTTTTGCTCGAATGTGCACTGAAGTGTGCACAGAAATCTCCTTCCCTCCCAGCCCTGCAATGATCTGTCACCTCTTACAGTGTGTTCTTCTTCCTCTCTCGAGCTCCAGCGCTTCTCCCAGTCACAGATCCTGCCCTCATCCTTCCCTTCTGTGGCAGCTGCAGTAAAGTGCGAGGTACCTCCCAAGAATGGGGAAACAGGCAGCTCCTGCACTGCAGTGTAGACACAAAAGCAAAAGGGGACATTGCTGGGAAACAATGGTGGCTGTAAGTGAGACCAAAGGTGAGAATTACCTTTCTCTTAAAGAAACCAGCTCAGAACCTGGTTTGAGGGCTGGGGAGACACTGGGAAGACATTTGACCTGTGGGGAGGCCTCTCTTCCTACCAACTACAGAGGAGCCTGGATAACCAGCACAGGCTTAGGCTACTTCCACGCTGAGCTTCCTTCCCTTCCCCTCTCCAGTGAATCCCACCAGGAGATAAACCCTGACTGATATTCCGCATCCCCTGAGTCACCCCGGGCTGTGCCCAGCCACCCACCAGGGTTGGGCACTGAGCCCTGGCCCAGCAAAGCAAGGGCTGTGCCCCAGGGAACCAGCTCCTGAACACCTGAAGGCGGACAGAAAGATTCACGGTCTTAACAAGTTTTGCTGGTGCGGTGGCAAGAGCTACGGCTGCTTATTTTTAGCCAGCAAATTCTGACGTCAATGTTTAAAGAGAAGGGTCAATGGGGCAAAAGGGTGTCGGTGCTTTTTTCAGTATAGATTATTGGGCTTTGGGTACTAGTAAAAGTCACACATATAAAAGGCCTCTTTTGTGTATCTACAATGGGAGTCTCTGCTGGTATTGCCAGATGATATACCAGTAAATTTTAAGGGCAGACAAGGCTATTGGTGAGGAGGGAGAGGCAGCACCGCAGCTGCTGGGGGTGCAGCGGAGGAGCGGGCTCTACGCGACGGGGATTAGTGCCTTCACCTCTGCGAAGCACCAAAACCGCCTCAAAGCAGAGGGCCTGTGCTGGGCCTGGGGTCGCGTGTCACTGCCTGACAGCGGCTCTGCGGGCCTGCCGGGATGGAGCGGGTTCGGGAGTGCTCAGAGGCAGCCCACCCCGGTGGCAGACCTCCAGCTGCCCCACCGCCCCCAGGCCCTCACGGGAAACGTAACTGCCACCCTTCCCCATGGCCGCCACTGGGCCTTTGATCCCACTCAATCTCAGGGACACGCTAGGCTGTGGCTCTGGTCCAGGCTGTAGGGTCACCTCTGCAGGACATCAGGATCCCATTGTCCATGGTGGACCATGAGGCAGAGGAGCATCCGTGCCACATTCCACCTGAAAAACACTTTGTGTAGGATGGGGAGGCTTGTGCAGCAAGAGGGGACTCAGGCCTTTCACAGGAGGAGGCATGGGAGCTGTTTTGCACAGCATGAGCCTAAATAATGGCTGTGGAGCTGAGGGACTTTGTTCCTCCTGTCATCTGTCAGCTCAGGAGCCCACAGGGCCCCCAAAACCCCCGTGAACACCAGGGTGGGTGTTCAGCCCTCATCCTGGACATGGCTACCAGCTTCTCCCGTGGACAGAGGAGCTGCCGGTGGCCCCAGGTGCGTCCCAGGACAGGGACAGACACGGGTCGCTCACCCTTTTATCACCCCTGCCTCTAGGATGGCCTCGGGAGTGGGAAGAAGGACACACAGGGACGTGAAGGGGAGGGAAGAGTCCAGCCATGTCTTGGCCATCCCTGGGGTAGACAAGCAAATGCAGCTTGTTCCTCCACAGCCAGGGCAAGGTGACTGGCCTAACGCCTCGGCCTCTGCTCCCAGCCCGGAGGGGATTTCTCAAGCCACATGAAAGGGAGGAAGGGAGATACCGGGCATTTCTCCCCTCCTGACGGCTGGTGCCCTCAGGGACGCAGGCAAGGCCAGGGCAGCCTGTCTCCAGTCGCAGCAGGGCCGTACAGGCACTGGCTGAGCCTGGATGAGGGGACTGAGCCCTGTCCCCGAGCCAGCACAAAAGATCAGGACTTCTCCAGTACTCTGGATGTTGCCTCACCTGCTGATGGCGAGGGAAAGTCCTCCGATACCAGCGCCTCGAGATTTCGTAATTTTTCTTCACCTGGTATTTCATAATTTCACTTCTCGCAGGCTCTGCATCTCTCTCTTGAGGTCTCTGCCCTGCTCAGCTCACGCAGCTGTAAAGCAGCGTCCACTGCTGATGCACCCCCACTTGCAGGCTCCCCATCAGAGCATCCATTGGTGCCCCAGCCTCGGATGGAGAGGAAGGGGTTTTCCTCTCAGCTTTGCTTCTGATCCCCACTTGGTAAACCCACCTCTGATATCTCAGGGTGGTTGAGGCACAACACACAACATTACACCGCAGTGGGGAAGCCCAGGTGGTGCGCCATGTCCTGGGACCAGATACATCTCTTCTGTGGGGGGGCAGAAGCCTTCTCTGATGGTGCGTCTCATGGAGACAGTTCCAGGGATGGGACCAGTGGCCGATGGGGACCCGCAGGCAGATCTCCAGGCTGGGGACGGGTTTAAAAGCACGAGGCAGGGGCAGTTGGGCTCTGAAATCGCCAGGCAGTGCCTTCCATCAGGATCCAGATCCATCCGTTCCCGGTGAATTCAAGCCTTCCAAGTGACGGCTCCAACCACTGTAATTCCAAAAGATTGCAAGGGGAGGGGAAGGAAACATCTCTATTTTTCTTCTATTTTTAAGAGCATATGATAGCACTTTGATACAAAATTACGTGTTTTGCTGTATCCTTCAGTATTTACAGCTGGGCTACATGCCACTCGAGGTCAGTGGAAAGACTGCCACTAACCTCAGCGGCCACTGGCCCGGGCCCATCATCAGGCACTTTCTTGGTTTGCGTCTGTTTTGCACGCAGCAAAAATGGAGAAAAAAAACCCCAAACACCCTCACATGTCAAATCAGATGAAAATCCGTCTGCAAAGCCACAGAAAATAGCAGGGGACGATACTGCATTTGAAAACTTTGTAGGTTTAAAATCTACAGTGTCATTTAGATTCCTATTCTTCTGCAGCTCTTGAAATTTCCACCCACTTTGGATGTTTGTAAGAATGGCTAATATCTCCAGGCAATTGGGCTGGGATTATTATAATTGTTGTTCCTGTGTGTGGAGTGATTGACGCAGATGTTTTTACAATGGATGCTTTATAAAATGACAAAATACTTTCAGACTAAGTAGGCAACATCGTTTGCATGAAGGACGGCTTCCAAAATACCCACCATCATGGTTCCCCTTTCTGCCTGCTGTCTGTGTCCCCCTCGTCTCCCCAGAGAGGCATCAGCGAGCCGCAAAAACACCATTTCTCACACACAAGGCCACAACAGGTTTTGAAAATACAAAACAAGGCCCGGCACAGGGCTCTGAACTAACAAATTCCAGTGCCATCCTGCCAAGAAGTGCTGTTTGGCAGACAGCACGCTCACTGGTTGTTTCTCGTGTGCTTCAGTGCCGTCAGGATGGTGACCAGGAGCGGCACGGAGCTCGTTCCTCAGATTACGGCCTGCCCGTGCCCTGTGGGAGCAGGGTGAAGGCTGGGGCAGGGCAGCTGTCCCCTCCTCACCTCCCTGCAACTCAGTGGACACAAGGGCTCGGTCCTGCTGCCCCCCACCTTCCACGCACCGAGGCCCAGGGGCTGTGTTAAGCAGAACCACGTGGGGCTCCACTTCCTGATAAACCACCAGCTCTTGCCTTCAGACTCCTGCTGTTGGCACCGCTACCAGAGAAGGGCTGAGGGAAAGGGTCACACCGTGGGGGCCATGGCGGTGGGGGCCTCTGACGGGCACTTCCCCGGCGCTCAGCCCTCACCCCCGGCTCCCCCGGCCCCGCTCCCTCCGCCGCCCCGTCATGGCGGCCGAACCCCCCTCAGCCCGCGCCCTGCCCTCGCGCCCTTCCCGCCTAAGCCCCTGCCGCGCTCCCATTGGCTGGCAGGTGTGATTGACCGGCAGGGTGGGCCAATGACGGGGCTGCCGCTGGGCGGGGCGAGGCGCCGGGACACGCGAGGCGGCGGAACACGCGAGGCGGCGGGCGCGAGGAGTGCGCGCGGCCGCCCCGTCCCCGTCCCCGTCCCCGTCCCCGGTCCCGGTCCCAGGTACGGAGCGGGCCCGGTGCGGGAGGCGAGGGGCCAGGGCCGGGCCGGGGGGCTGCGCGGCAGGTGGGCTGAAGGGCCGACGGCCAGCTCCAAACCCGCCTGTTTCCCCCCCGAAATCGCCGTGGCCGGCGCCCTCTGGTGGCTGAGCGGGGCCCCGGGGAGGGGCAGGGCCGCTGCGGGGCCCGCTGGAGCTCGGCCCGGCCGCTGCATGGGCGACTGGGCCCGCGCGGGGGGTTGCAGGGACAGCAGGTGGGCAGGCAGGCAGCCCGCCGGCAGGCACGGCTGTCACCGGGGCTGTGGCACAGCCATCACCATGGCGTGGCTGTGGCACGGCTGCCCCATGGCTGTGTAGGCCATTGCACAGACACGCAGGGCTCTGGGGTGACCACCGCATGGCTGCAGGGGTGACGCAAAACACGCCCACGCTGACCCTGCTGCGCCCAAACCGTTCAGCCCGGCCTGAGCCGGGGGGGCGTGCGCCAGGCGTGCGTCCCCGTGTCCCCAGCGCTGTGCTGTCTCCGCAGGGTGCCCATGGGCTCTCCGCCGGCCGCCCCCAGGCTGCTGTACCACAGCACCCGCCTGCTCCGTACCACCTTCCAGCAGCTCCACCAGCAGCAGCAGCGAGATGACGTCTTCTGCGACGTGGTCCTGCAGGCCGAAGGTGAGCGGGCAGCATGGCCACGGAGGCACCGGTGCCTTCAGGGTCCCTGCCACCCCCAGGGGTGACTGGGGAGAGCCGGGGGAGCGACGGGGTGGTGACAGCAGCTGCTGTGTTGCAGGTGAGGCGGTGGTGGCCCACTGCTGCGTCCTCTCCGTCTGCAGCCCCTTCTTCATGGAGCAGCTGGGCCAGGAGCGGCGCCCTCGGGGTAGCAGGGTGGTGCTGGAGCTGGGGGGGCTGAAGATCAGGGCGCTGCGCAAGCTGGTGCGGTTCCTCTACACGGCCGAGCTGGAGGCCACGCGTGAGGAGGTGCAGGAGGTGCTAGTGGCCGCCCGCCGCCTCCGTGTCACTGAGCTGGAGTCACTCCAGCTGCAGGGGGGGCGCCTGGTGAGGCCGGGACCCCAGCGGCAGCTTGATCGCTCCTGCCTGCGCCCCCACCGGCACAGCTCCCCTGTGGCAGTAGGTGCCAAGGCTGAGCCCGGCAGTGCCAGCAGCCTCCCCGGGAGAGCTGATGTCCCCCCGCAGGGGCGACCATGCTCTCCGGGGACCAGGGACCCCAGCCCCGTGGGGCGGGGGGNNAGCCCCGTGGGGCGGGTGAAGCTGCGGAAGGTGGAGAGTGGGGGGTGCTGGGAGGTGGTGCGGGAGAGGCAGCCCCCCACCGCCGTAGCTGTGGGTGATGTGGGGGCGGTGGAACCACAGCCCCCACCAGACGTGGGTGCAGTGGGGCGGGCAGGCAGGTGCTCCCCACCCCAGCAGCCCCCCCGGAGGAAGCAGGGCCAGGTGCTCCCCCCACCCCAGCACGGCTGCTGGCAGGCAGTGCCGCCGGGAGACCCTGAGGAGGAGGAGGTGGATGTGGGGACGCTGGAGCCGTGCCTGCCCCCCGGCATCGGCTGTGTCTGGCCCTGTCCCTCCTCTGGGTCGGATGAGGAGGTGGATGTCCTTGCCTAGGGGGCTGTGCGCCCCCTCCCCTGCACTCGCGGTCCAGGCAGGGTGGCCCCCCCGACGAAGGGGCTGCGTGGCACTGAAATAAATTGTTAGAGCCAGCAGAGTTGTGCCATGGGGCTGCCGAGCTTTATTGGGGAACAGCAGGGGGACAAGGTGGGGTGTGGGGGGGCAAGGGGAGGGCCAGTGGTGGCTGNTGGCTGCCGGTGGCGGAGCTACATTATCGGAGACGGGACTGGGGCTGGCGGGTGCCCCCCACTTCGTCTCGCCTCTTCATAGACGCTCATGCCACAGGTGCCAGTCCCGGTCTGGCTGGGGGGAGAGGGCAGTCAGAGTGGGGTCTCTGTCCCTGTCTCCATCCCCTCCCTGTCCCATCCCTCTTACCATTGTGTCCCCATCCCCATCATCCCATCCCTGTCCACATCCCATCCCTAGCCTCGTCCCATCCCCGCATCATCCCTGTCCCCATCCCAGCCCTGTTCCTGACCTGTCCCATCCCCATCTTGTCCCATCCCATCCCATCCCTGTCCCCATCCCATCCCCATCTCTGCTCTGACCCTGTCCTGTCCCTGTTGCAGTCCTGTCCCTATCCCATCCTGTCCCCATACCGACCTGTCTCATCCCTCTTCCTGTCCTGTACCCATCCCCACCCCTGTTCCCATCCCTAGCTTTGTCCGTTTCCTATCCTGTCCCATCCCATTCCATCCTGTCCTGTCCCCATACCCATCCAGTCCCTGTCCCCATCCTGTCCCTGTTGTAGTCCCATCCCATCCCTGTCCTTATGCTGTCCTGTGCCCGTCCCCATCCCATCCCATCCCCATCCCGTCCCTGTCCCTGCTCACCTGGCCGCTATCCCTATGCCAAGCTGCTCTTCAGGGCCTCCACCACGGCCTCCGGCTGGGGGAACTTCAGCTTGCGGGGGGGCCCCTTCCTGATGCCGCTCCAGAGCTCCACAGCTGGGGAGGAAATGGGGGGCGGGTGAGTGGTGCCGGGGAGCCCCCCGCCGACCCCCCGGCCCCGGCACTCACTGCTGCCGTCCTCCTTCACCAGGGACACCTCGAAGCTGTTCCTGCGTGGCGGGCGGGGGTTGATGTCCACGGGGAGGTGGGCGGCGGCCCCGCGCAGGGCCTCGCTCAGCGCCGCCGCCGTGCGCCCGAACAC
>VXBO01013344.1:676119-686645 GCA_013400135.1 Rhinoptilus africanus | reverse complement strand
GTGAATGGTGATATATGACATGTTCAGAATTTAGTAACTCTGCAGTCAATTTCTAAGACAGTCTTGTGGCCTACAGAGGCTGTTTTCTAAATGAATCTTGCCTCTTACATAAACAGAAAGGCACAGAGTTTAGTTTCATGTGAAACCAGGAGAGTATGTAAAACTAGGTCTTAAAAGTTGTTATAAATTATTAGAAATATACTGAAATGGAGTAACTTTAGCCAATCAGTGTGAAAATTGCTATCAGACAAGTTAGCTCTCTTTTATGGGTGTGTAATGAAACCGTGTTGGTTATGGGAGCAAACGTGAGTCAAGATTTCCTAGCTCAGATGCAATGTTTTGTGGATGTGATTGCATCGATTCCAAAGCTAACTGGAGCCAGTAAGTCTTCCCAGAAACAATATGGATTTACTGTGATTTTTCTGCACTGTGCATCTGGAACAAGGGATGGAGGTGCTGGAAAGTGGAACACACAATCAACTTGTGTCTGTTAGGCCAGTAATGGGAGTCCAGCACTGGCCTCATTGGATGTAAGATAACATCTCTAAATCATTTGGCTATGGCATTTTCAGAAAATTTCCTGATCTAATCAAATTTTCAGTTATCTGGAGAAAGTTAAGTGTACTTGTTGATTTTTGGAGCTGGCTCTATTTGAATGTAAGTTGCTCCAGTCAGGTTCACACCTTTTTAGTATTTATAGACTGATACGGACTCGGACCATACTTGAACACTTCATCTTCTTGGAGTCCTCTTTAGCCTCAGTCCGCCGCTTTCTCTTCAGAAGTTTAGTTTCCAACTCTTCAGTGAGGAAATTATTAATTAAATGGTATTACAGAAGAACCTCTGTCTTATGAGTTGAGAAATGGACGAGAACAAAAGTTTGTGATTCTTTAGAAGCTATTTGATAGAAATACCTGTCAGCTATGCTATGCTAATCACTGTCTTTGTCCGTGCAGTATCATACGCTATTGGGATTGTTGAAACAGGAAGCCTTCTGTCACTTTAATATTATCTACTTTCTTATTGCTTTGGAACATTTTTCCAGGAGTTCTGGACATCCAGAAATCACGTATGAATGACTTTGATAAGCGTGCAGATAGCATGCTGCAAGATTTGTGTAGTAGGTCCATTGCAAGAACATGAAACTTGACTTTGTTTGTATGAACAAACTGTACAGCAGGCTCAATACTCTTCACATGTTTCACCTGCACTGGACTTGCTGTCAGCTTAGTGAATAAAAAAATAAAATTACTGTTTTGATAACCCATTGATATAAGCGACAGTGTCGTTTAAAAGACTTTTTAATCATGGAGAAATAGAAAATAGCACATTTCTTTTCCTGATCAAATGCTTGTATGTCTTCATAAATGATTCCTAGGTGAATATTTTATGGGAAATGTGTTGCTGATGACCCCTTACAATATTGTTTTAACTATAAAATATTTAAATGGTAACAGCTAAAGCTGATAAAGAAAAGTGATTATTTTTTTCCCCCGTATATTGTCTTTTCTTGTTATGGTTTGCTATCTGTAGCCAGAGAAGACTGACAACCACATTGCTTTTTTGATCATGGGATGTAACTGACTAAGCTACTTAACATGAGTGAAATATTTAAAAACACTTCATGAAATCAATGCTATTGTACTGAGGAAGCTTCTTTTCATTGCTCTTCTGTGCAAGTTTTTTGACCTGAATTCAGGTTAAAGCAAACCTAAATATTAAATCTTCTCAAGCTATTTGGTTTGCTTCCATCTTGAAGCAGATGATCCTTACTGTGGTTAAAAGGTGAAGTCTGTGACTATCACTGAAACTTCTCTCAAAAACAGGTTGTCTAATTGGAAGTAAAAGGATTCTTTGTAATTTTCCTTTTGGCAAACTATACAAGGATCTGGACTGTATCGCTTTTAATTGGCATGTACAATTTCCAGGCTTTTTCCAACTGTTCTTCCTTGTAGAGTCACCACGAAGAAAGCCATTCTCTGATAAACTGGAGAACGTCAGAGACGCTTTTTTAGTTAAATACCCATGCTGGCATGGATAGGAAGATGGAGCTAAAATAATGAGGTTTTGAAACAATTTTACTTCCTTCATGTTTGTGATTCTTCTATATTCAGAATTTTTACATTATTTTGGTGGTAATTGGAAAATATTTATGGAACTGAACATAAGGCTTTTCAAAACATCCTGCAGCTCAAAATCTAATGAAAAATATTTTGCAGAGTATAACGGCCTCTTCTTTAAAGGCACTGGGGGCAGTAAGGGGATTGGATCCCTAGAAATGCAACTATGGGAAAATTACCATGATACTGGTGAACTGAAATAATAAACATCAGTGTAATAATTTCAGGAGTTGGGTACACAGCGATACTGAAATCTTGTCTATCTGTTTTCTTCAACAAATTTTAATCTGGGAGAGAAAGTTTGGATTTCCCTTAATGGGGACATAGAGATTGAGAGCACTGGAAGATGAGTGAGAAGAACAAGAGAAAGGAGCTGAAGTTCTTTGCTTTTGAGTATTTGTTTTCAGGAAACACGGATCGCTCCTAGTACTCACTCCTCGCCCATAGAGCAGTTGGATTGAAAGTGCTAGGATTTGGATTTAATCGTAAGAATTCTGCTTTATAAAATATTATTTGCAACCATAAAGGCTGGAAACGTTTTAAAATGTAAACAGAAGAACTCTCATAATCACTTTACTACAGATCAGAGGATATACAAAACCCACCGTGTTTTTATCGAGTGTGCTGTAAACTAGAACTGCTAGTTTTCTTGTCTTCCTAGTAGCCATACGTTATTTGCCTGTTTTCAAGATATCTTTTTCTTAACATGTGCAGGTAATGTAGGAAACATCACTGTGTGTTATGACTTCCTTTTGTCCTCATATTTTTTAGGGTTTTGTTTGTTTGTTTCTTACTGTATAATTCTGTCAGCTTTAAACACTTGTGAGCAGGGCAGGATGGGAGCCCTTCCTTATTTTTTATAATAACAATATAGGATTAAGTTCAAAACCATAGCTCAGCAAGAGGAAGCCGAAAAGGAGAACTCCACATTAAAATTATATACAGAGACAGTTTTTTGTTATGGCTGTCACTAATATTAATCTTAAACAGAACCACTAATCCTTTAAAAATAAGAGTAGAAATACAACGTAACTATTTCTAGTTCAGCTTTCTCAACTTTTCCTGCCGCTTGTCATTTTGCTCTCATGTCAAAGTAATTATTGCATCGTTCACATTTGGATCACTCTTAATACACTTCTGTTGCATCAGATGCTACAAAAATGTCTTTTTGCCTATAACTATGATTTTTTAATTTTATGCTTAAAAGTGAAATATGTAAAATTTTCTGTTAGCAGAAATAGTGAAAAATAGCAACATAGAATACGTTAAAATGCATTATGGACATTAAGGCTTAAATATGTACAAATGGGACTGTAGATGACCGAGTAGACAGATTCAAAAAAACCCACCCTATTAAACAGCAAACCTTTAGCATACTTATGGTAATACTTAAAACTATCAAATTCATATTTTTGTGTGTCTAACAAGCGTGATTGGTGTTCCCTCACTGGTGAGAGGGAATGACAAGCTCTATTAACAGGTTGATGGCACTGGAGTTGTGTGAGGTTTCCACTCTGCTTCTTGGGGAGCTGACGGGTTCAAAATGATAGGTACTACCTCAAGGCTTACTTGGGGTACTGAGCTCGTCCCCATCAACAAGATATACTAGTGTTCCTAACTTAAAAGTATTCTTCCTCCTCCTGTGAAATTCAGTATTGCCTAAAAACTTTGTTTTTCTCACATCATTTTTCTGAGCCCGATAAGTAACAGCGCTGGATGGCGGTTGAGCCAGTCATGTGTACGCTGCCTGCAGATAGCTGCTCCAGGCATCTGTAATTTGTTTAAAATGATTGGGTGGGGAAATTCTGAAGCAATCTTGAGAGAATGCGTGTGGCCTCCAAGGTAATGTACCAGTGCACTAGAGTAGTAGGTTTATTGTTCCTGGGGCTGATGGTAAGTTGAGGATGTCATCAGGCTGCTGACTTGTATGCCTATCTGAGAAGAAAATGCATTGCTATAAGCCTGGAAAGAAAGTTATCAGCTCAGTAGGAAAGAATTCTGCGGCTGAAAGGTGAGCAAAGTGTAGGAGAAGACATTAGTAAATGAGCAACATGTGTGGACAGGGACACAGAATGCATTCTGTAAAATGTCATACTAAAATGAAAGGGTTTAAAAATAATTTGCTGTTTGCCCCCTGCAGAATAGCTCTGTTGGAAATCTGAAGTACTCGTAGTTTATCTTAATTTAGAAGTGTTACTGGGTTTTGACTGAGAGATTAAAAAAAAAGAAAAAAAGAAAAAAACACCCAGCATCTGTACCTTGATGTTACCCGTTTTCTTTGTTGTCAGTGCTTTGCTTCTGCTGTGGAAAAAAAAAAAAAATTAAAAGTAAGACATGGTCATAATTCAAAGTGGTGAAAGTGTAAGTGATGATCCCATTATATCTAATTTCTGAAACGTGACTGTCGTTTTGCTGCTTCTCATCACACGAATTGTTAGTTGTGGTGGCTATTTCCTTTAATATAAGAGAATAGTCAACAAAATCGGATTAAAAAGGTGTTCTTGAAATATTGTGAAGAAAGCATTGCTACTCTGGGGTAGAAGTAGTGACTCTTAGTACTTACCTAGGCATGTCTGAGAATCCCAGATGGCTTTGGAAAATTGTATGTAGAGTTTCAATAGTGTTAACTGCATCAGTTATTCACATCAAGTACCCAGTTTTGTTCCTGTACCCCGAATGTTTCATAAACGAAGACAACATGGAATTAATTAAATGGCAGATGCAACAGCCCATTCTAAAATCCAGACCCCTGTAATCCATGCAGTATACATTACTGGTTGTGAGTGGTTGGCTGTGGAATAAAAATGGATAAAGCACCTCGGTTTTCAGAGGAGCAGCAGGCTAATCTGCATTGCATTTTTTAAAAGCTAGTTAGCCATTACTGGGATTCTTCAAGTACCAAGACACTCAACTATTGAATATAAATTTATTAATTCATTTACCAGTATTATTTTTATGTGGTGAAGAATCTTGATTTGTCGTGTGTTGACGACTAGTGGTAAATGTTTTTCAGAAGGAAAAATGAATAGCGTAGGAAACTGATTCTTGGTTGTTTGAGTAGTATGCAATTAAATGCTTGAATGAGAATTATGAGAAGACCAAGGGCTTAAGTCTCATTAAGAATAACTGGAAGATCTGTCTATATGAGCACGTAGGAATATTTTCTTAAAAGAAAAAAGAGATTTTTTTGTCAGGTTGATGGTCGGACTAGATGATCTGAAAGGTCTCTTCCAACCTAGGCGATTCCATGATTCTGTGATTTATATTATTTTTTTTTTAACTTTTCTCTAAGGTTAAAAGAAGCGATCACTGGAAACAATTGAAAATCCAGTTTAAATTTTCTGGCTGCTCCAGCACGTTTCTTCCAAAGTTTTCATGAGGAGAACTCGGTGTGCGTTAGAAGTCAGTTTTACAGATGTGCAAGTAGTCACTAGTCAGCACCCTCTTTGTGCGATAGTACCCAAGCTGTCAGATCCAGTTAAGCCGCCCTGTCGCCTGTTCCATCTGCGGTTCAGTGCGGTTTTGGGAGCTCCATAGTGAGCTGCACTGATCTGTTTGTGTGTGTGGCACAAGAAGACTCAAGGCAGCCTGGTCAGAAGCTGCAGAGAGTCAGTGGCTGGTGGGGAGTTTATGTTTACATCTCCTGGTTCCTTTCTCTCTGGCAATGATGAATGAATCTGCTACAGATAAAACTTTCAAAGGAAATAATTTAGCACTATGTCTTGGGTGCTTTATTTTTCATTTTTTAAGCCTCACCTTGCATATTGATACCAGTGAATAGATACAAGTGGACAGATAGGGTAGTTTTTTAAGTTTCTTGTTTACCTGAACAACTCCTTTAGCCTACCTTGCAGTGGAAACTGTGGTTTTCTGCCTGTAGTCTATGTTTGACCTTTAGGTTAAATCTCTTACTAGGCATAATCTGCCCTTTTAATATGTAATCCCAAAGTAACTGTGAAGCCGATGACCTAGCCAAGGAATCCTACTTTGTATGTCGCCGTTCTGAGACAGTCCCCTTCTTTCCCTCACTGAAAAGATAAAACCACTTAGTGATTTGCCTAGATTTGATCAAGCATTAGTAGAATAGCTACAGAACTGAAAGTATGAATGAACAAGTAGTCCTTTAGCCTAGAGAAACAGACACATTTACTCTAAATAGTTCTTGATGGAATTAGCAAATTGTATTAAAGTTCTCATTGCATATTTTTTTTTAGCAGAACTGTCTAACATATAAAAGAAGAGGTGTGTTTTCAGCTATAATATTCTATTTTGTTTTAAATTTAAGCTATATGCCACGTTTTATCTTTGGTGTTAGGAGGTTCTAGGTTAGTTGATAAAAACAAATCCACTCGGGTACTTTTGAAAAGCGTTCACATGGTATGGGTAGATGTTAATTTATACTGCTGATGTGGTTGGAGAATCTGCATAAAAAGCAGCTTATTGTACAAAACAATATGCAGCATTGCGTTCGTAGCAATGCTGTATATGAATAAAGCACACCTTTTTTTTCAGATTAGGTTTTTGACTGAGTTCAGATAATACATTTGGCATTAATATTTCGGTTGTACAGTATACATATGGAGAACTCCGTATTCTGAAATGACAGGTGTTTTTTTTTAAACTTCATTTAAAAGAAGACATCTCTATCTTCACTTATCTTAAAACATTTTAATAACTGAGACTACCAATTATGTTTTATAGGATTTGATTTTTGTGCTAAGGCCTTATCAAAAGCTTTTAATAAGGTGCTTTCTGCTGAGTTAATGATATGTTTTAGATGGCATTTCTTATACCTATCTTCAATAGACATATTCAGACAGTGTGATTGTAATAATCAAGTTTCAATCAAACCATACTTAGTATGACAAATATTGCATGAGATTGTAATGCAGGTATTAGTGCTCTTGATAAAGGTCTTAATTTGACTCCTAGCAGAGATGGAGAACCGCTATTGATTTTTATATCAGAATGCAAAATAGCTCTTTTTTGTCATGTATGAGGGAAATTGCTTCTTAATTAAAACTAAATAAAACATTCACGCCAAGGTTTTATGCAGTAATACAAAAAGGATCATGTTGTGTTGCAAATGTGTTCTCATACAGGTCTGTAAAGGTTTGGTTAGCAATTATTCTTAACAAACTAAACTCCTTCTTAAACAGCTGCTTAAAACATCATTTGTTTGTATCCTTCCTGGAACGTTTGTAGATTTACTCGCTTCTTGTTTTTCCCTCTCCCAAAGCAAATGTCAAAGAGATATTTGAACAAACTGTTATTCATCATCATATCCCCTTCAACTGGGACTGTGAGTTCATTCGACTGCATTTTGGACATAACAGGAAGAAGCACCTTAACTATTCAGAATTCACTCAGTTTCTTGAGGTCAGTTATTAACCTTCTTCCAAAGTACAACAGAAATTAATTTTCACTTTTAATAATACACTAATACTGTTACAAATTTTGAGCTTGTTATGGTAGTGATAATCATCTGATACTAATCCTGACAGTTATGGTGAACTCTCATTTCTTCATACCTGTTCTGTAAGCAGTGTGTACTCGTGGTTTAACTTGAGTGCCATCCTATAAAAGAACGGGACTAAATATACTGTTTATGAAGGTAACCATTTTACTGATTTATTGTTGTTCAACTGGATTGAGGGTCTACTTTTTCTGTCATAGGAATTTGATAGCAAAACTAACCTCTAGCAGAGAAAGATTGCATCCTTAATATAACCAGTTGTTATTAACCATGTAACCTCCCATATAGCTGTTTTAGTTTCTTTAACATCTCTTAGTTTTATAAGCATGATCCTGATACTTACACTTTTTTTTTTTCTCAATGGCATGCATGCAACCACGTATATATTGGTAGTTTGGTCTTAAATACAGCCAGATTCACACGAGGCAAATCTGCTTTCCTGAGATGTTGCTGAAGCACCCTCTAGGGATCAGGCTTTAAAGGATTTCGGTCTTAATGTTTTCATATAATAAAACCCCTTAGTAGGGAAGGGTAGTATGGGCTGCGGTAATTTCAATATGAACACAAGTTGGATATTGCTGTCCCTCTTTTTATATCAGGTTGTTTTTCTTATTTGGTCTAGCAGCATCTTAAGGGCTTTGGGATTTGGATCAGAGCAGGCTTGTTGCACCATGATCTAGAAAACCTTGATCTTGAGGTTATAAAACTTGAGAAATTACTGTAAAGGTGATACAAGCTAGATGGTTTGCCCTTTTCTTATTGTCTGTCAGAACACAGTTATTATTATAGCTGCTTCTAGAGGTCTGAATGATAGCTGAATGTGCTTTATTGTTTGCTTGAATAGAAGGAAACAACTTTTTTCTGGACATAGAATTTACAACCATCATTATTATCTTGAGGTTAGGTTACTGCAGTGTGCTTTATATGAAGGTTTTTACAGATTGTATAGGAGGTTTAAATTGCCTGAAATGAGTGACCATTTCTGACATTATGGGAGGTAGCTGTTGGGGGCCATCTAAATCTACATTATATAATTTTCCACTGTCCTCCTGTTTATTTTCAAGTACGTTTCAATGAGTTTGATTATAATAGCCCAGTCATATTTCATCTTGAATGTGTAAGAGATCAGTTCACCTCGAGTCTTTAAGGTCAACATCCAAAGTTTCTCTAGCAGTTAAGTATTTAATTAAGGAATAGGTAGCAGACAGGACATGGGTATGTGAAGTTTATTTCTCAAATCATTTACCGAAAGTGCATATTTCATTACAGTTGAATTGAGGCTTTTCTTTGACAAAGGAATGAATCTGTGGATAAAATCAGTCTGCAGACTTCTTGGTTTAGTTGAGCTGGTCTTTAAGTTTGAACTGTGCTGTGTTCTACAAGCACAGATGTATTGAGGCACACTCTAAGAATCTGAAATCAGTGAAAATTTTGTGAACGGCGAGTTACAGAATTTGCTTCTAATCTGCTGTTTCTGAATATTCATTTTAGGAGCTGCAGTCAGAACACGCAAGACAAGCCTTTGCATTGAAGGACAAAAATAAAAGTGGTATGATAACTGGGCTGGACTTCAACGACATCATGGTTACCCTTCGGTCGCATATGCTAACTCCGTTTGTGGAAGAAAATTTAGTTTCAGTAAGTGTAAAGAAAAGTGCCTTGTATTCAGCATTTAATAGCTGTAATGCTTTAAGGTGATACTGCTTTTCTCCCACTTTGTCTTCTCCTACCTGTTTATTACTGCCTTGGTGATAGAGATTATCACCTTCCTAACAGAGTGGGCAGGGTGAAACATGGCAGCGCTCCTTGGCTGCAGTAGTGGAAGTTTGTCAGTCTGGTTTACATGCTTAAGGTGCCGTTGGAAACAGTTTGAGTTAGTCTGCTATACTTTCCACTAAAGCAGGGCAAACTGTACTTAGCACAGAAAGAATATTCATTTAGGACAAATGCATGTAATTTTTGTAGTTGAATATATGATGGATCTCAAAAGGTGGAGACTATTTACGGTTTTGTCCTTTTATATACTCTTGCATTCTTTTCTTTTTCTTGTCAGTATGTAGATTCTAGAGGTGGAATCGTTACACTGATATTCTGGCAAGGTATTCCAGATACTTGATCTGTAGGTAAAGCAATGACATAAAAGTTACAAATTAAAGTATGCTGTATAAAAAGCATATAGGAATGAAAGTTAGATAAAATATAAAGTAATAACCTTTATCTTACTATTTTACCTATAAATCTTTCCTTGCCTAACTAATAAGGCATACGTCTTCTGTAAAATTTATAGTACCTGCTAACTGCAGACTTTGAAATAAATGGTCGCTGCTGTATGTGATCCAAGAAGTCAGTTAGTGCCTTTATCTGAAGTAGCATTTACGTGCATTTCTCTATTAGAAATAGAGAGTATTAAAAAAAATACTCAGTGACACATTTAGTATGTATATCAGATAAATTGAATAATATTCTACTTAGATGATTATTTCCTGATCGTTTCCTGATGTTCAGTTTTTACCAAAAAATAGTATCCTGTCTAATAATTCTCCCCTCATGTTTCTGTTAAAAGTATCTTAAAATTACAGGAATAGAATGATATCTTTAATTCTCTCNATGGATCTTGTTAGGAAGATATACAGTAATATAGCAGGTACAAGAAGAGATGTTGAAGTCACAAAAGGTAAAGTATATTTTCTACATTTTATTAATCTTTTAGTTCTGTCCTATTTGTAATCTGGTGTTGTATATGGGTTAAGGCAAGTTAGAAGCCGCAGTAGAATGCAAGGTTAGGGCTACTGTGAAGGTGTTTAAAGAGTGATTTTCATCCTCAGAGGTTAGTAATGATTTTCAGGCAGCTCATTAAGGAGAAGAAGTGTGATTGTGGCGGGAGCTGTGTTGGCCCTATTACTCTCATGGATAACTGCAAGTCAGTATAT
>VXBO01013344.1:621714-676097 GCA_013400135.1 Rhinoptilus africanus | reverse complement strand
TTACTGAGGATTTTACCACTCTTTGAAAGGGATGCGTGGGTGCTGAAGAGATAGAAAGTACCTAGGGAATGTGATAGAATGGATTAAGTTTGAAAATCCATCATTGGTAATCTCTGTGTTGTTTTAGCTCTAGTTACTTCATCCATGATTAAATCTTTTTTGGAAAAATGCTAATAATTTATAACTTCTTAGTGCTTACTTGTCTGAGTGGTTTTATGTATAGTTTTTGTCTGTTAGGACATAGCTAATTCCTGTGCATATGAAAGCTTGTCATATTTCAGTCTTGCCACAGGCGTGAGTGGACTGCTTTTGTAGTCGTTTTATGACAGATTTTATCACCATTTTTATTACGTATATGAATGGGACCAGCCAAGCCTATGTGTGGTAAAAAGCATGCCAAGTTCTTTTTTTTTTTTCTTTCTCTTTTTTGTTTGGCTTACGTTCATATGCTCTGCATACCTTTCATCCCTAAAGAAAAGCATAACCTCAAAATTGTGCTAACAAATTGCCTAGCAATGATTTTTGGTGCAGATGCAGAAATGCACCTTGCTTGGATTTGTGTCATGAAAAAAACCTACTTTGTTTTCATTGTTGAGAATTGAGTACTGTAGCTTGCCAGTTATGTCATGAACACGTCATGTAATTTGACTAGATGAGTACCTAAGCTTGGGGTCACTCAGAGCTAGCAGAGAAAAAAATCTGGACACGATGGCAATAGATGAGTCAGTTGCCCTTGAAACTGTGAATAATGGACCATTATTCTGTTGTGTTCTGTTTTGCAGAACTTCAGAAACAAGAATCACAAATTATGGGTGTGCTTTTATTAAGCTTGCCAATATCAGGGGGTTTGTTGGCTTTGAGGAATTCTTACCGTACATCAAAGTTGTGGAGTCAGACTTGCTCTGTGTTCGAAAGGCCTGTTTCATGATAGATGTTCTCCTGCAGATATCTTTTCCCTTTGGCATTATGGATTTTGCTTCTTGGTGATAGATTTCATTTTTATGATATTAAAGTTATTTGTGAGCAGTTAAATAGGAAATGTGTCAATTAACACAATTGCTTTATTTCTCTTTCCCTTTTAAATCCAGAGGAATTTACCCACTCTGCAATCCGATTTGGACAAGTTACACCACTGGAAATAGATATTCTCTACCAACTTGCAGATTTATACAGTGTTACTGGGTAACATAATAATTCATTTTATAATTTTAAAATCATTAGTTTACTGGGTTGTTTTTTGCTGTTGATGAGTGAAAACTAGTCATTTTCATCTTAATTTTAAAAAGTCGTGTGTTCCATTTTATTTCATTGCGGTAATTTATTCAGTGTAAACTGACTGGTGTATGCATGGGTTTTGTAAATGAATTGTGTATATCAAGCACAATTATTAATTTTCATATTATAGGTATACATATAAAATAGAAAAATACATTACCGTAGTCCCAAATGGCTACAATACACTGGTATTATTAAGTATCGATGATGTTTTGCATGGATCTTTAAAGAACATGTGAAATCTTAGGTAGGAATACCTAGCAATAATGTAATTTGTGTATTATATCCCTTGTTGCTAGTAATCAAGAACTTGCTTCTGAGTAATGCAAGCTCCCTTTATCTCCGCTTGTGAGCTTCAAGAAGAGAATGCCTTTCTAACTCCAAGGATTCTTTATTGCAGTGTAGCAGACTACTTAGATGTGCATTCAATTATGACAGGTGGTTTCTTTTTTAAAATCAGGATGTATTCTGTGGGGTGTGGCCAAGAATACTATATTTATACTATACTAGTATGCTATATATATACACTAATATATCTATGTTTGATGTTTTACCTAACAGTAATTTACTTTTCTCTGCCTTGCGTAAAGGCGCTTAACTTTGGCAGATATTGAGAGAATAGCACCACTGGCTGAAGGTGCCTTACCTTACAACTTGGCAGAACTCCAGAGGCAGGTAGGTAAAAGTGATCTATAGCATAAAATTGTTGAAGTTAACTGAATGTTTACGTGTATTTGCATATGAAAAGTAAGAATAATACACTTTTAACAGCTTCCTAACAAGTGAAACATGCTGTGTGTATTGCTGTAAGGACAGAAATGGGGCAGACTACTGAGTATGTGTCTAAACAAGATACTCAATGTCAGAGTGAAGGATGGCCTGTTAAGATATGAGCATATAGAGATACTTGGATTCCTTGCTGTGAATACATTTTTTCACTCCTGAAAAGGCCTTTCACTTCACTAAGTAATCTATCTCTGTAACTGTAAAATTATTTTTAGTAAAAAATAATATAATAGAATTATTTTTCGTAAAAAATATTAGTATTAAATGTAAGACTTATTAATGTGGGGGTTTTTTTTAAAAATAGATGAAATTATGAGCTTAACTGTTTAGCTAAAATGATAATTGAATTTTACTGTACCTGTTGGCTATCTGACCTAGACAGTAGAAGGAGGATTCAAATTTATTGGGACTGATGAAAAGGGTAGAATTAGAAGATGAAACATATCGCAGTAGAATCTTAACCCTCTATTTCACGAGACCTTTACATTCATGGTTGCTAGCTTGCTTTTATCACAGTTTCCGTATCAAACATACACATGTATAGTACAGCATAAGAGTCCCAGACTGTGCAGTAAGATTTTGAATAGAAATTGTTTCTTACTTCAATGGCTCTTTTTACAACTATAAGAACTGAAGATTTAGGACTGAACATTAATAGCTTATGTTTAGACTTTCCACCACAGTTACTGGGTACCATACTGCACACTTACAGGAGTATATCTTGCAAGTCTTTCTTAAAAATAAATCTAGATTTTTGGGGGCTTATCTTCTCTATATTTTTGGTTCAACCTCTAACAGGTTTTCTTTTGGTGACAAATCTGCTAGTTAAGTTGTGAATGAAATGTTACTTTGACCTTCATCTATGGTTGAACCTTAGATCAGTACTGTGATACTGAAGCTCCATTCCATTCCGTCCCATTCCAGATATATTCTCGGGAAGTGCTTTTGTAGATAACTGCTCTCATGAGAGTAGTTTGGGGGAATTAGCTGTTAATAATGTAAAGATAATAACACACTCAAGAAAATCCTTGAAACAGCTACACAGCAGATTCAGAAGGGAGACATAGAAACATGGTGAATTATGTGGTTGCATCATCATAAAATACATAGGCTGGTTGCAATTTGGTGTTAATTATGCAAAACAAAAAAAACCAGGATCTGGTCTTAACAGTTTCTGATGTGCAATCTTTTATTTTTACTGTTAGAACTTCATGAGAAATTGTAGTTCCACACAGAGCTGTATGTTCTTGAGTAAGCTTTACAAGAAAATACAATAGTGTTCATCTGAACCAGGACATTTTGCTCCAAGGATGTCTCCACATCCCCTTTCCGTCTTTAATGGACAAAGGGAAGTAGGATATCTAATTCTTAAGATCTTATATGAGCATATCCCTTAGTTCTGACTAGGGGATCTTTGTGTATTTGGTAGATAAATATAATTTTTTGTCCTGAAAGTTCCCATTTTCTTACAATGCCTGAACAACTCCAATTCTCTCTCTTTCAGTCTGTGTTAAAAGTTTATGGAGTGCCTATCACGACATCCAAGGGCTCTGATTCTCAAGTGGGCATAGCCTGGCTTGGGCTGGGTTCTGCTCCCAGCTGCCCAACACCTCACTGGGTACGCAGACGGCTGAGCTTCTTACGAATCAGCTGCTGAACGGCCACATCTTGCAGCTCAGCACTTAGGGCAATCTGACACTGCTCATGAGTTGCGTTAAAATGTCTCTCCTAAATTGCAGTGATTCAGCGACTGATTCCCAAGGAGCCCAGCCGTCTGCGCTGTCGGGGCAGGAGGACATGGAGCTGGCAGTGATACCTCCGCCAGCCATTCCAAGCTAAACTGTCTCCCATAAGGTGAAATTCAGATTCTCTACCCTGGTGATACCAGTGACGGACAGTACTGCTTGCAGGGTGGTCTGAGATAAAGCGGCAGCGCGGTGATAAAATCGCCTGTGCCTTGTTTGCCATGTGAATGTCCTGGATTTGCCAGTGGTTGAGGGGTCCCAGCAGTTTGTCTGAAGATGAAAGCTTGCGTTTATAAAGCTTTTTATTTCTTAGCTCACTTTTTACACATATTGCAAAGTGGTTCCGTTTAGCAGTTATGTCCACTACAAAATCTAGGATATGTATCAGTCACAGGAAAATCTTGAATTGGTTCAACTGCTACAGTTGAAAAATTGTCCTGTATGGAATATAGCAAGTCTTCCGTATGTGAGACTTTGAGTGTGTTTTGGTTACTGTTATTACAGGTGTGTTTGATCATTCAGTTCTCTTGCAAACAAATTGGTCTGAAACGCAGTGTCTGGTCTGTTCTTAATGTTACCAGTCTGTTGTCCTCAGGCAATTAGACATATCTGACCAACAAATTAAGTGTCCAAAACCCATTTAGTGGTAACAGTCTTCCTATGGATTCCTGAAGACAAGGATGATGGAATGGATCGACACAGAAATGTGTATACAATATTTATCCAGACTAATGAGAAATATTTTTGATGAAGTTTTGTAATTACATTCCTAACTGCCAGCTTCATTTTTAGTTGGTGTATTTGTGGCAATCACCTTTTCTGAGGAGAAAAAATACTAACTTGTTTTGTTTTACACTTCAGAATTACCTTTGTAGCTTGGCACTGTTATAAAATGAGCTCATTGATAAAAGTTTCACTCATATATCCTCTTTTCACACTCATAATACATTATATTTTCATCCTGTTCTACATTCTGTTTAAGAGAGGGCAGCAGACAGCAAAACAATTTCATTTTCTTTGTTTTATAAGGAACAGTCTTTTACTAGACCTTATCCTAAGTGAACCTTACATTACCTTATTACCTTTGTGGAAGAGAGAATATCATTCCAGTGAGGTCCAGCTGTCCCTGGAAAAGGAAAACAAGTCTGTAATCACTTTTATATGACTTTAAAATTCCCTCTTAAAGGAAAATCTAAATTTTTACATAAACTCACTCTATCTTTGTAGATTTGGTGGAAGTGGAAATTAGCTTGCTTTCAACCATGTTTACTTTATTGTCAGTTTTTTCATTGTGTGAGGTTTTCTTAAAGCCTAGCAGCTGAATATCCTATGGGAATGACAGCTACAGTAATTTTCTGTTTATAAATATTCATGATTTGAAAGCCATAGCATTAATTACATTCATTTACATATCCATCTGAACACACAAGTAAACTGCAAACTTTGTGGACACTTATTTAATAATATAAAAGTGCCATTTACTTCACAAAGAACTTGATTTTTAACATCCAGTGATGTATTCATTAAGTTTAATGTCTGAATGTAATGATTGGATTTTGATGAGAACTCTGTGAAGCTTAGAAGAGAAAGAATAACCTTAAAACAGCTAAAAGGAAGCAGGTGTGCCAAACTAGGAGAAGATTTTTTGTGGAATGAAGAACCAATCCTGCCTCTAAGCCTTTTTGGGGTATTATTATTGCACGTGTGTTTTATTTACATGAATCAAAAGAAATATCTCTGTATTTTAAAATTTATTTTTGTGGTTATTTTGTTTTTATCGTGGGTTTTGGGGGTTTTTTGGGTTTTTTTTTTAGATCAGGAAAATGAAGCGTTTCGAGACTAGTGAGGCCATTCTTCAGATTTATAGCTTCCATTTGCTCGTGGAGGCAATACATTTGATTTATGCTTTTTTTTTTTTTATGCTGGTCCACGTCTGCAGATTGTCATTTTGGTGCTACCCAGATTTTCTCTGTTAAGCTATATTGTTGGGGGTGGAAAATGTCTTGTGTAAGGAAATGCTGGCAACTGTATCTTTTTTCTTCTGTGGAAAAACTATGTAAAATATAAGTCATGGTTTTTTACAGGTAACGATCTCATCTCAGTCTCATAGGCTTTTGTCCTGCATTGTGTACATATAGCGTAACATTATGTAGTATAGGCAGGTTTTGGCACACCCGGTGTAATTCCAGCCCAAACAGAGTAGCTTTTGCTGAGGTATATGCTGTCTTTCGGTGGCTATTCCTCTTTCCAGAGCTTCGATAAACTGAAGATAACTTAATGAAATAGCCTCGGTGAGTTAGCTGCGAAAGGTGAGAATTCGCAATGTGCATCGGAGCAAAGCCTTCCGTAGCCGGCTGAGGTCTGTACACGTTCCAGCTGTGCTGTGCGGCACACATCTGCTAATGGTACAGGGTGCTTTGAAGAAAAGCAGGTTTGTGTTTGGGAGATAGGCTTTAGTATCTGCTTTAATATGTAATATAACAGTTAATATCTTGGCCACTTACACAGCCCAGACAAGTTATACTGCATCGTATAAATTCTTCTCTAATCCCCCTATTTGCGTTTGCAAGATGGGCCAAATCTTCTTCCATACTTATAGTGCAAATCTGTGGACACTTACATCTTGTTTATCAATTACCTTGTTTCAAATAACCATCTAATAATATGAGTCTATGCAAGCTTTTATTTATTTAAAACACTAGTACATTTATAGTAGTGTATGGGATTGAAGTGAGAGGTCATCACAACTGTAAATTATCAACTGCCTGGAAAAGTCTTGTGGAGAATACTTTGGGAAATGATTGACTTTTTGCTTGTTTTGAAGACATGAAATGTCATGTTTATGCTATGTATTAATATATATATACTCTTAAAATATATCTTGTGCTGATGGATGCTGTCTGTGAGATACTGAATTCCTTTCGAGATATTGAATTTTATGAGCCAAAAGTGGGTTCCGTGTCTTACAAATTCAAAGGCAACAGACTGAAAAGTAGCAAAGTTGATCTGAGTTTCTGTCCACTTTTTCTTGACCATAGTTGTTTCAGTTACACTAGGAATATGTAAGGAAAAATATTTTCTGAAAGGAATATTTGAAAAATGTGTTCCATTCATTAGATGTAATAGAAGTAATATAGTATTTTTTTTTTACCCTCCACAGCATGAGGCTACCAATTTTCATCAGATTCTTTCTGTAATGTTACAAAAGCCAATTCACCAGCATCTTTGTTTTCCCGTGCAGATTTTCAAGCAATATTTTTTCTTTTCTTTTCCTCACACAGCAATCTTTTGGAGAGTTAGGCAGGCCTATCTGGCTCCAGGTAGCTGAGTCAGCTTACAGGTTCACTTTGGGCTCAATTGCTGGAGGTGAGTAGTGGTTCTGTTCTCTGTTTTCAAGCTTGGGTTAGTTTAACGCTTTCTTGCCAGAGTGCTTGATCTTGTCTAAGGTTCATTTCTTGGTTATACACGTGAAGAATTGGAGAGTGGAACTGCTTTTAGTTGTGCCATGCCATGCCCTTTTATTTTTTTCCTCTATCACTTCTGTTCTAGTATCCCTCCACAGTCCTCTGAAACTCTACTCCAGTAACGAATTTCCCTACTGGTTATTCAGATTGCTCCTTTTCCCGATTGGTTTTCTTTGTTCTACGCACCTTGTTTTATGTAATAGTGTAATCCCTTCTCCTGGAGACTTTTTTTCTAGATTTTCAGTATTGTCCTTTCTCAGTTCCAACATATCGAAGATCTTGCCAGCTTATATATTCTTTGTGTTTAAATACAAGTTGTAGAAAGTCATCATAAGAGTTATGTACTACACCAACAAGGGTGTTGCAGAAATAATAATTCAAATGCTTTCTTACAGCTGTTGGTGCTACTGCGGTATATCCCATAGACCTGGTGAAAACTCGTATGCAGAATCAACGCACCACTGGTTCAGTCGTAGGAGAGTTGATGTATAAAAACAGCTTTGACTGCTTTAAAAAGGTTTTACGTTTTGAAGGCTTTTTTGGTCTTTACAGAGGTAGGTGAATAAAATATATATATATCTCGAGTTGGGGGTTTTCTGCCTTTTCTTTTTTTAATACTTCAACAGCTGGTTTCTTATGGGAAAACCAGGAAACTGATATTTTGCTTCTGTTTGATAGAGCTGAATATTTATCTTACCTTGAGCACTGTTCATCATTAAAAATTGCTGGGAAAAAATGCTAATTTTTTTGTTGTTACTCATTTGCTCCTTGCTGCTTAGGTTGTTTAAAGTGCCAATTTCTGAGGTGTGAGTGTTGTGGACATGACTGTTATCTCTCAAACTAAGGATTGTAAGTTTTGGCCAGGCGCAGATTAGCATCTGAGGAATAAAGATGCATTTTGTTGCAAATATTTTTTTGTTAAGGGGTGGAAGACAGTAATTTGGAAGTGTGCCTGTTAAACTGGATGCCAGGTCTTATGCCTCATACTTTTGCAGGTAGTGGGACTTGTTTTATGATTTCCTGCTGTGAACGAGAAATTGCATACTGCTGTTGTATTAATGTTGTTCTATTTTACTTTAAAATATATACAGTGGAACACATAAAAGTTGTAATTAAAAAAAAAAGAAAAAAATCTCCTCTAAAAGACAGGTTAAGAATTCAAAGCAGCTTTTTATCAGTTGAGTTGAATTCTCTATTTTCAATTGTCATTTCACATAATTTCATGAAGTGCACAATTTTCATAAGGATCAGTAAGGTATTTATTAATTGGCACACTTTTTTTCTTTTTTTAGTTGGAGCGAAGTCACTTCTGTAATGGTCAGCCTTTTTTTCTCCTTTGCAATGTGTTCTGTTGATAAAGACATTGGACAGTGGCCTTTTAAGGACAGTATCTGGGAAGTTTTTGCATGTGATAGTCTGTGGATACTGGCTAAAGAGGTTTGTTGTAATCTTAGAGGATTTTGCTGTGCAAGTGAGGAGAGGGAGGAGTATGTCAGTGAAAATGTTAATGAAATAGCTGCAATCTCTGTAAATTGTATCTTACTGGTAAATTGGCTTCCTTTTTTCTTGCTAAATCTTTCACAAAAGCGAATACCACTTGAGTTACATTTATGACTCTCTTTCTACAGTGCTGTTCTACAGTACTCTTTTCTTTCTCTTCCTGGCCCCCCCCAACCACATGGTTTTGCACAGCAGCTTCTAAAGCTAATAATTTATTATTTTTATTTTTGTTTTCTAACCTTTCTCAAACACTTTGAAATCAAGCCTTATTCCATTGATGGGTTAAAAGCAATGCTTTACACTTGAGGAAGAATTAATTGTTTGAAAGAACATCAGCTTGTTAAACTTTTTAATAGTCTTTTTAATAATTGTCTTTTAAGATTGTTTAGCATAAGAAATTCATGTAGTTGTTTTGAAAATGTTACAGTTAATGGTCAATGTATTAGTAAGGTCTTGAACTCTCAGAATTAGATGATCTGTGGAAGTGTATTAAACTAAACAACAGAAGCGTTTATGGAGTTGACCGTGGTTCTTTTACTGGGGTTTTATATTCCTGAACTGGATTATCATAATTATATTGCAGTGTAACGGTAGAATGTAATCTTTTACCGCAGTTTAAAAAAATAGATCTGAATGCATACTGGAGAGTTCACTTTTAAAATAAAAACATATAATTTTTGGTCAAGAAAATTATGACACTTTTGAATCCTGGCATCCAACTTCAGAACTAATGAAGTATCTTCTAAGGTCTCTCACTAGACCATGCAGGGTCTCGAGTTCTCTGACACACCGAATATGTGTGCCCAACAAGTTCAGCTGAATTAAAGGGAGGGGGGGGGATTGCCTAGTGGTGTTTTGTCTGGTACTTTTGGGTTTTAAAGGCTTGTAGGCACTGCAGAGCTGGATTTTCTTGTCATGGTAGATCAGAGATTCAGGCTGGGAGGGCAGCATTACTTTTTGTTATTGTCAACCTTTCTTTGTATTTAATAACTACCTTTCCTCAGCATAGTAAGTCTGGAAATCACGCAGAAAGTACTGGGTTGGAAGAAAACACTACACTGCATATATTAACTGCTGCACTTCCTCTTTAGGTGCGTTTGCCCTGAGCTTCCTTTTAAGGAAGTAGTATAAAAATTCTGCAGGCTGAGTACTTCTGGTAATTTTGAATATTTTTAAAATTAATTTTTAGCTGGTTTTTTTTTCACTTAACGGATAATGGAAAACCGCATTGATAGAGTTTTGTTGCTGTTATCTGATATTTGATATAATTCGCATAGGATTTTTTGTTAGTTAACCGGCAAACACTTTTGACAAACTTATATTCCCTAATCATGGAATAACATTAGGAAGTGAACACTTGTAATAAAAATAAGGCTTTTAAGTTTTATAATCTATATATATGCCAGAATGACTGTGGAGAAAATGAATTTAAAAATAACAGATGCTGTTATAATCTTGGATGTTAGGAAGTTAAGACTGCCATCTACTGATTTTTTTCTTAAACCTATAGGTTCCTAGGAAAGTGTGTGTGCTTTCGTCAAATGGCAGTTCATTTTAATAGTAGCTATTTTCCAGAGGCAAGTGCCTTTTCAAAATCGGTTCTGTCCACTAATGCTTCCTATTGGTGAGATAAAAAATACTTAATAGGGTTTAAAGAAGTTCATTCTACCATGTTGGACTGAAGAAGAGAAAATCCGTTATATCCTTAGTTGACTGGAGCCTTCAGAAAACTCGGGTTAGTGAGTCAGGTAGAAGTGAGTTGATAATTTATCATAGTCACGTGTATATCTCACAATTACTCTCCTATTTTAAAAAGTAATTGCAAGCTTTATGGGGAAAATAATATTAAGGGGCTAAAAAAGTCAAACGAACTCTTAAGTAGTAGACATATCCAAGGTGTATATTCAGTCCTTGCCCTTTTTTTTTTCCTTCTGTACAGCAACAGCATCAGGCTTGACTTGGTTGTGGAAGGCAGTTCTGGTCACCCTTTTCATTACCATTTTCAACAGAAATCTTAATATAAAATTGTATGGGTATGAATACACAGTGCTCTAGCAGCGTGACTGACATAAATGCCATCCACCTCAAAGGATTTCCCATGTGCAAAAAGGCATTTTCTGTAGAGCTCTTGTGAAATACTAGTTTCTGTATTAGGAAGATAATGTTGCCTTATGATGTCTTTGTTTCTATAGGCTTGTTACCACAGCTGATAGGTGTTGCTCCAGAAAAGGCTATTAAGCTGACTGTACGTATCTTTTTTTTTTTTTTTCCCCTGGCATCCTTTTGTTTGTTAACATACACAGGATTTATTTCCTAAAATGTGTGAAAGATGACCACTTACAAGCACTCTAATACATATGGTTACAGATGTACTTGGTATATGTTAGTAAGGAGGAAAATACCTTAAAATTGTGTGTAATGTATTGTATCTTTATTAGGTTAATGACTTTGTCAGAGACAAATTTACTAAGAAAGATGGTTCCATTCCACTCCCCGCAGAGGTCCTTGCTGGAGGCTGTGTAAGTATCAGTCCTGTATTCCCAGGAAAAATTGATTCTCAGTCACATGTAGTATGGTTGGAATGACAGTTAATGGGTGTGCTTTGTTGATTTGAACAGAACTGTTCTTTTTTTCACTCAGTCACAAGAACTGAAAAAAAGAAGTACTTTTTCTGTTTGGAAAGCTTTGTGTATTTCTGAGTTGACCTCCCTTGGAATGACGTGCTTGAACAACTTCTTTCAGCCCAGTTTCTAACTTTCAGTTTCAGCAGTGGATTTATTGGCAAAACGCTAAAGAGAGGGTGCCTCTTCTCCCTTTCCATACTTTTGGAAAGATACAGATTGCCCTTGCGAATGGATTACAAAGATCATGTTTGAGTTTCCTTCGGTGGGGGAGTGGAGCTAGAATAGCTCCAAAAAAATCTATTTCTTGCTGAAGATTTAAAGAAGGTAAAAAAATACATTCTTCAACTTGCTATATGTGAAATTTTTCTGTTTGTGAAAATGTGGAAAAACTGAGATGTGTAGTTTTATCTTTCGGATAACAGGTATGAGTTAATTTTATGTTTAAATGACTTTGCGTAAGATGTAGCTACATTATTCCTGATGCTAACTACATCCATCAGCTAAATGCAGTTCAGAATGAAATTGTGTTTTCTTTGAGACTGAAGGCTGTAATTCAGTGGATTTATCAGCAATCAGCTAGTGGTTTGAATTGATATTGATGATAGATTTTTTTTTTTCGGTTTTGCACATTGGCTAATTTCATTTGTGGGATTCCCTAACAGTTGTTAACCCTATGAAATGTTTAAGGCTTGAGTTAGGTTTCTTTTGTAGTGGAGAACACTAATAACTTCCAGTCGAGTAGGCTGACAGGCTGGTATAAAACCTCCTCAGCTTACAACAAAACCCGGGGCAGAAAGGTTGTTGACCTCTGCAAACTTTTAATTCAAAGAAGCAGCCCTGAAGGGAGGCTGCTTATAGTTCTGCCTGATTGAATTTGGCAGCCTGGTACATGCTTGAGTCTTCACCTGTCAGTGTACAAAGTTTATTTTCTGAGAAATGTGAGAAAGCAGCTGTGATGCATAGCTAGCAAAAGACTAACCTTTTTTTGTGGAAAGCTCAGTAACAGGGAAGGCACATACAGGTCATTTATAACAGAAGTGAATGTAATTCACTAGTGTTTTTCTCTGTGTTGTGGTTGAATTCGTAATGAAAATCAAACGTCTGATGATCAGTTTTATTATTTTACACTCTTTTGTACTGGAATGTATAATATTAAATTCAATCTACAATAGAGGCTCTCTCGCTTCCTGGTAGGTGCTACTTTTTCAAAATAACTTCATTGTCTTTCTGTTGTGAACATGCAAAAATTGGGGAGCTTTCAGAAATTTGGATGTTTCTGTAAAGCTGAGCAGATTTATAACCTGTCCAAACACAACCCTTTCTTATAGCTGACTGTCTTACCTGATAGTCTGGTATCCTTTTACAGGGTAGTATTTATCTCACTCAATCTGGGAGAATTTTAAACAAAGTTGGCCTTTGTAGAAGAGGAGTTGGCCACATCGTAGCAACCTCAGGGGTGTTAATTTTTTTGCAGCCTCCCCTGGACCACCTGATATGTTACCAGTTGATGACTTTTCTGTCTGTACTGCTGCTTAGTTCCATTTTAGTAATTTCACTTCTGCCTAAATACAAGAATCTTTATTTGCAAGCCTATAAACTTTATTCTAAAAGTCTGAAAGTATTAGTCGACTAAAGCAGTAGCAAGTTGATATGTAAGTCTTTCCCTTTCTCATTCTTAGCCCTTTTCATTCTCATTGTGACAGCTCTTTTCTGTGTTGACTTGCTTGGAAATAATGTTGATCTTCAGACTTAAGGTGTTCATTGTATACCGTTTTTCTACAAAATATTATAAGACATAACCAACAGTTACATCTGAGTAAGTGCCGCAAGTAAGCTTAGTCCATTTCTATGTGCGGGGGCACGCAAGACTTTCTGTTTAGATGATGCTGCCTTTCTTCTTTGTTTTTCCTTGATTCTATTCTTTCACTCTCTGTTAGTACAAAATTATAGGTTACTGTAGGACTGTTTGGGTTTTATATATGCCAAAATCATTTTCAGCATCTGGCTTTGGGTAATTTTTTTTTTGTGGCTTTTCTTTATTGTTCAACACTTAAATATTTTGCTAATAATACACTATAAATATAGGCTAAATTCAAAACATGCTTTTCACCTTGTGATAACATCAGAAGAAACAGCATTATCCCTGTCTGTAGTTCTTAGAGATGTACTTACTACTGTCTCTGACCATCACTTGCCTGTGTTTAGTGTTGAGTTTTGTCCTGATTAACAGGAATAATGCACCTTTTCATAACTTCTGGTATGGAGCTGGTAGTGGATGAGCAGGCCATATTTTCAGCTATTTTATAGAGTTTCCAGCAGAGGCCTTCCTGGCCTTCGAAGGCCCACCCTCTTGTGAGCCGTACAAAAGCACATTGTGCATGTCACAGTCCTCAGCCAGGACCAAAACAAATTCTTGTGAGGAAGTGGAGGCAGCTCGGGAAAGGCTCCAGCAAATTCCCCGCTCTGGATGGCAGTGCCATATCAAAGCCTACGTATGGCGTTACAGTCTTCTAAGACCCACACAGGAGGACAGGTGAAACCTTTAGCGTTAAGACAGTAGTGATTCAAGAGAGCCCACGTGGGCTGTTCAGTATCCCCGGCTCTGGAGTGTCTGCAAGAAGCGCTGTACCATCCAGCAAAGGGGCTGCCCACAGACACGTGCCTCCTCCAGAAACGGTAACTCCTGGTTGGATCTCTGTCCAAAACCTTACTTCTCGTGCTCCAATTATTCTCAGCTCTTGTAAGGTTATGGAATAAACTCCCCTTCCCAGTCAGAGGAAGTGTCTTCACTCTCGCAGCCGTTAACAAAGGCATCCGCCCAGGCAGTGGCCCGTTTCTGTGGTCAGCTTGCCCTGCTGTTGTCTTTCCTTCCTTACTGCAGGGCAGGGACCTCCCGCAGGCAGCCCCTGCCCTGTGCTCCTTGAAACCTACCTGCTAGCCGCTGGGCAATGTAAATGTCCTTGGGAAGTGAGGGGTCTGCTCTGTCAGAGCCCAAATACTCCCAGCTGCTCCCAAGCTGTAGCTGTATTTGAAGTCTGCAGAACAGCTACGGGGGGGGCAGCTCAGTTACAGCGGTCAGGTCATACCTGTCAGTGAAAGGGCGCTCGTCCCTGATGGATGAAACCGATATCCCATCTTCCTACCTTCCCCAGAGTATACTGGTTTCTTAATCATCAACAGCACTATCTGCACTTACGCATGTTCAGAGCAAACGGTTTATTTCCCTGTTACTGTAATTAATTGAATTACATTTCATTGTAATTCAGTGATTAGCCTGCATTCCTGCCTTTGGAGTTTTCAGCTACCGTTAGCTTTGAGTTGCAGGGGGACTGCGTGAGGCTTCGTCCATGCTTTCCTGCGTCCTGAGAGCAGCTGGGGAAGCAGAGAGTGCGTACCTGGTATGGACAGTGATGCTCAAGGGAGCTTACACGCGTGACGCCTGTGAGTACACGGAGAAGGGCAAGGTGCCGCAGGGCAACTGCTCGCCCTCAGTTGGGAAGCGACGTTGAAGTAGACATCTAATGCTTGTAAATGATTCATAAGTACTGCTACTGTGGACAAAGGTGCTGTGATTTGAAGCGGTAATTCCTGTGAGTCACGCAGGAAAAAAACCCAGATTCTTCCCATCCGTGCAGCATGCACAGTGCTTAGCATTTGGAATGGATGAATCCGCTTTCATCAGACAAGGGTTTTCCAGTTCATGCCGCAGGGAGCAAGAGGATGTGGGGTGCCAGACAGAAAGGGTCTAAGGAGACCCTTCTTGGAGGTGTAGGCAATGCATCTGTTGATGATTAGGGGTGGGCTGTGTGTGTGTTCGCGCATACATACACATGGAAGTCCAAATTTACTACCGATTTATAAACTCCTATATATTTAAACATTAAATATAACATTTAGTCTAAATATTTTGTTATATTTGTAAAATATAATTTTCATCTGTGTTTATACATACACACAAACACGTATACAGGCTTATCAAGCAAATAGGAATGTGTCAAATATTTTTGAAAAAAACTTAAACTATTACTGGTCTTATTTAACAAACACAAGATTTTAGAATTACAGCTGTCAGTACTTTTCCTTCAGAATGTTGAAGATACTCTACTTCTTTTAGTATACTTTAAACAGATAAAGTTAGAAGCAGAATTAAGCTTTACTTGCTTTATCTTGATCTCGACTGCGGACATTTAAAGTCAGGGAGACATTTATTCCTTAGTAAAAAAGACAGTAAGCTTACTGTAGGTGCATGAACAATGAGAAAGAAGTGCAAGTTCTTTTGATGTTTTTTAAACTAGACTGTTTTAAGTAACATCTTATTTTAGCTGCTTTTACGGGACATAGTTGTGGTCCAGGATGTGGTGGTTTCAGAAAGGAAGGAAGGAAGGAAGGGCTTGAAATAGGCCTCTCCCCCTTTGTAGCATATGCCTCTCGGGTGGAATTGGAAAGGGCAAGAGGTCTCATGTTGCAGGGTCATTTGTGTACTTCCTTCAGCCTTTGGCATGTCATGGGGCGTTTGCTGTGGGATCTCAAACTACATCTTTTCTCTCATAACCTTTGCTGTCAGATTTAGTTCCTTTATTTGCTCCTTGTAGAGTTATTTTACATGACATTAAGGTTAAGTAGAAGCTTTTATTACTGGTATTTTGGGTGCGTATGAATAACCTCCATTCAGAAACAAATTTGTCAACCTTTTTTTAAAGTGTCTGTTGTAATTTATGTGTGAAGGGAGGTTTTTATGGGGGGGAAATCTAGATTTAGTGCACCTTCTCCAACAGAAATCCAAGGACTGCAGTATATACCTCTGTATATATATACGCGTGCACGTGTATTTAACATACACAGCTGACAACTGAAGTAAGGTTTTTTTGAAAAAGAGTGATGATGATTGCCAGTGACTTGCACAGAAGCGTGGAGATTTGTATTGCAGCCCTGCGCACTGCCAGCTTGTTTTTATTTGGAGATCCTTTGTGGCGTTCGCCTCTGCACCCTCTTCTGGGGAATGCTCTTCCCCCGCTCTCCAGGCAGCACGCCTCTGCCTCACACGGTCTTCCTCACATAGATGGGCAACCATTTACTTGAAAAAAACCAAAAAAAATTAAAACCCAACCTCTCGCATTCATTTTCCAAAAAATACACAGTGAAAAAGCGGGTTTTCTTGTGTTACATGTTCTTTATTAAAATCAATGCTTGTCTTATTCTCAACTTGTGATGTGTCAAAGACCTGACACGTTCGTGCAGTTCCAGTGATTTCAGCGCTCCTCTTCGCATGAATCAAATCACTGCTGGGCTGAAAAGTTTGCCGAGTTCCAAATGTAACGGTATGAAAAGTCAAGGCTTGGATGGAAGTACATATTGCTAATAGGGAGTATTTAACTGGGTATCTTGACAGCTACAGCTCTTTTTGGGAAAGCTGCCTGTTGGGAAGTTTGTCAGCATTGTGAATGCTCAGTGTTCAAAGTGTTGATGTAATTAAGGAGTTTTTTGAATGGTTTTCTAGTGATAATATAACCATATGTTAGGGTTTTCCTTATATTTTATTTTGCTCTATGACCCAATCGTCAACTCGGATTTTAGTATTGTCATAATGTATAATGCTGTATTAACAATACATAACTCGTAACATTGTATATATAACTAGTATTACTGCTAAACTATTGAAACGTGTTGCGTTCAGACTCTTCTCTTTTCATTTCTGTATCAGAAGAGGGCTGTTGCTGCTTTTGACAGAAAGGTAGGCAGTTGTGCACCGAGGAGAGGAGAATGTTAATTGCAGGAAGATTGAATTCGGGGTAGAAAATAGAAATGTTCATGAATTGGCCTATTTGTGTTTCCGTGGTGGGTGTTAGGCAAATCGGAAGAGTTATTTTGGCTGCTCTGCAGGATGTGCTAATATTAAAAATAAAAAATGGAATTTCACATATATATGTAAACAAAGAATTCATATTTAATAGGGGGGTAGCAGGTAATTGTCTAGAAAGAGTGGATTTCTAGCTTAGTGTCTAAATTTAAAGTTATTTCATTTTGTGTGTGTGTAGTGTGTAGTAAGAGCATTCTGCTTTATGTTATATCTACCAAAATTATTTTTAAATATGATGTATGGAAATGATAAACCAATTTGAAATTGGTTTTCTGTTTAATGCAATACAAACAAAAAAAATTAAATTGATTCTTGTTTACTAGAACTTGCCAGATGAGAATTTTCTGAGTTTTGTTTAGATCAGCGCTTTGCCTGACAGGACGGGCCATTTCGTGGTGCGTGCAGAGCTGTGTTTGAGCTGCGAGAGAACAGTGCGATGGGAAGTAAAGCCAGTCTGAAGAACGGCTTTGGGCGTGAGAGGTGTCAGGTCACTGCGTAAACATAACGCAGCAAGTCCAAGGAGCAGGCGATGGGATCCGTTTGGCTGCTCTGGGGGTTCCACTGATCTTCCTGGTGATTGCAATAAATGTCCACAACCCACGTGCGTGGTCATTGGCAGTAAGAGCTGCTGGGATTTGCAACGCTCTCTTGTCTCAAGTCTAGAACAATTCAAGTTACCAAGTTCTAAGGCACGCTTCAGCGCTAACCTCGAGTTTATTCTGCCTGCTGCTGAAGAGAGGAAGATTGTGCTAAAGGCAGAAAGGATTAGCGTTCGTTAGTTCTGAATCAATTAGCAGAGAACACCATGCATGCTGTCCGGGAAGTGCTGTACCAGGCTATGGATTTTTCCTTCATACCCACACTCCCCCAACACCCCAAAGACAATTTATTTCCTGGGCAATTTAGAAGTGCAAAAAAGTTTTAGTTGCAGGTGTTCTGCATCTTTTTCCTTCGCTAAAATTTGATGGGTTGGAGGAATAGATGAGGATTAAGTGGACCTTTTAAATTGTGGAAGAAGTGCTTTTCATAGTTGGCTCTATTCAAGTGGTTATATGCCATAAATTTTAAGGAAGTGGTTTTAATTTTCAAATGAAAAAAGGTGGCTTAGGAAGAGGGGGAAAAGGAAAGTTTAGTAAACTTTGTCTGTTTTGGGATGAACCGCACACTTCTCCAAAAGTGAACGGCTGTACCTACAGCAAACCAGGGATAAATCTAAACATGTCGTTTGGAACAGGTTTACAGGCTTCCGAGACTGAACTGTCAGGTTGAATCTCTCTCAAATCTGAAACGTTGTTCTTTGAAAGTCTTAAGTTCAAGCGCAGAACCTGAAGCAGCTCTGCAACACTATTGCGAGGAAGTTTGCAAGACAGTCCGTCAGCGCTGCTAAAAGAATTATTTCCTGCGTGTAAAATCTGTCGTGCCCAGCTCAGAGAAAGTTATGTCCTCCATTTCTATCTAATATCATGTTTTGAAGTGTTGCTTTTCCTATTCAAATTTTGTATTTTGTTTCCACTAAGGACAATTAAACACTGCTAAACAAAACTCCAAACCCCTTTTCTAATAATTTAAAATTACACCATTAAAGGCAAATTTACCTTTCAGACAGCAAATAAGTGCAAATAATGTGTCTACACGTTGGCGATGGATTATTATTGAATAAAGACATCTCCTTTATATATGTTTGATGCTCTAGTAGCGCAAGTCTAATGATTATTTTAGTTTGGTTTTTTGTGCAGTTTTTGATAAACACAGCCATGGCTTCTAGAAAGGGATGTCAAGGGGAAAAGCAGAGACAAACTGAATTAATATACCTCTGTGGACTATAAAAATACAGATGTAAAAACTCATTTTGTGCAAACCCATGATTTCTGATTTGGGGCTTTTAACTTCCAGACAGGCACTTTATGAAATCTCTCTCATATATTTTCATGAGAATATCGGCAAATGCGGAGAGAAGCAAAGGCACTCAGCAAACTCAGCAAAGCTCAACCAGTCGCCACATGCTCTAGTAACGCAATTTACTTTCTTTTTCTCTGGGTTTGCAGGCAGGAGCTTCCCAGGTCATCTTTACCAACCCACTGGAGATTGTAAAGATCCGGTTGCAGGTAGCAGGAGAAATTACTACAGGACCCAGAGTCAGTGCCCTCTCTGTTATAAAGGATTTAGGCCTCCTTGGTCTTTATAAGGTACATATTTCTGCTTTGAGTGGCTTCATCGTTTTATGTTTTATGCTAAACTTCTACAGTGTTGAAACGAAACCTGTTAAAAACAAAGAAACCTTTTGAACTTAAAACCAATCTCTTCCTGCAGGGCAGCCTCGCAGTGGAAAACTGAAGAAAACCCACTTCTATATTAATGGCAGTGGGATACAAAAAAATACTCCCCCGTTCTATCCTTTGGGCTTTTATGCCAAGCTACAGGGAGTCCTGTATTAGAGACCTGCTGGCTTCTGGCACTGATCATTTCATTTGGTGGGGTTTTGTGAAAAGTTTCCTTAGCTTTCCCTGTGTGTTTTTCTTATGTTTATCGCTGTTATCTCTATTGTTATCTTTGTAGCAGGGTATTCTCTTTGTCTTAATAATTTGATGGCAGTGAAACTGTAGTGGAGTTTAGTAGGATTCAGATTTTTAAGAAGTTAAGTGGTGGGATTTGTCAATAACGAATTCCACTGAAAAAAACAAAAGCCCATACTGTACGGTACGTCAGCAGAGTGCCAGTCAACAGATTCCTTCCCTGCAGGTACACTTACTGCCATCATTACAGATGAGGTGTAATGGAGCAGAAGCTATTAGTTTTCTTAAACAAGGAAGAGTATTTCTTCTTGTATCTCCTGCCAGTGCAAGGGGTAATACGTAAATTCGGCAGTTGCATTAGCTGTGCACTTACAAAACATTGTTTTACGTGATTTGTCCATAGACCTGCAATAATGCTATAAAAATGTGCAGATTTACTTATAGAGCCGAAGCTTCTGTTCTGCATCGGTAGGTCGGATTCATGACTGTTACATTTCCTGAAGATCACAGGTGGTTTTGGTACACGGGACAAAATTACCATTTCTGTTTGCAGGAACTAAACAACTGAGCTTCCTGAAAATTCTGTTGTTCTTTAGAATTGCATTATCATTTGTGAGTAACGGTAAGAGCTCATTTTAGAGCATGAAGTATCTGCGTGAAAATCATTGAAGGGACGAGTTTCTCTTGATCAGGTCTTTTGCTAAAGCCCTGTAGGGTTTGTAACCCGTGCTGGCCGTTAAGGTGATGATGGGGTGACTGGCCGCAGGTGGATCCATGGTGTGGAGGCTGCTGGCTTGGCGTGCCCCGGTTGGGTATTTCGGCCAGGAGTGGCTTTCAGGGTATGCAAATTAGAGTTTTGGACAGATAAGTGCTTATTTGAGCTTTGTACAGAAGGATTTATTTTAGTTGGTAACAAACTGATGACTGAAGTTATTAAAAGAATATTAGGTAAGTTTTATTACGAGTATTCCACTGTTTACACAGCATGCAAAGTTCTGTTAAGGAACTTTTCAATGCCACGTTGTGGCCAGGAGTTGCTCCTTGCAATATTGTCATGGGCCACTAGTTTTGTCTCCTTGAATCTCCCCTTGACTAAAAGACTCCCATTTTGCAGCGGTTTCCCACGTTTTGCTAGCCATCCCATGCAGCTTCTTCACTCAACCAGGTGACTGTCAGTGATCTCACTGGTATTAGAGCAGTACTTTTGGGTTTGTTGGAAATAACGGCATGCAAGGACTTGTCTTGCCGCTTCCGTGGTTGTGGGTTGTTGTCAGCAGGACGTAAGGACAGAACTTTGTCCCTTTCTTCACCGCGTTCAGATGCAGCAGATGTAAAAGGTATTTATCCTAGGTACTCACGTCAGGATCGCTGCCATGTATTGCTTACGAAATTAGGCGTGAACCTTGAATTTTCCTCATTTTAGAAACTTTAGGTGTGCTTCTATGTTCTTTTTTCAAGTTCAACTCTACGTCTTCTGTTTCCTGACACATTTTATTTTCTGTGTGATGTACCTGGTAGATCAAAAGCGTTGGTACTTCCTGGGCTCGGGCTGCTTGCTGGGTAGGCTGCTTGCTGGGTATCCATTTTAACCTTATTTATTTACACAATTTATTTGCATTATGTCTCTTTTCTGTGTGACAGGGTGCCAAAGCGTGTTTCCTCCGAGACATTCCCTTTTCTGCAATCTACTTTCCTGTTTATGCTCACAGTAAACTGATGCTTGCTGATGAAAATGGCCATGTGGGAGGGCTTAATCTCCTTGCAGCTGGAGCCATCGCAGGTAATTTTGCAGAATGTTTTCTAGAAGGATTTTTTTTTTTCTTTTAGTGAGTGATATTTAATATTCACTCAGTAGCCCCGTATAAAGGAAGGGTACTGTACCATTGTATCTGATTTAATCTAAATTTGATCACTGTTATCCTTAGTGGGAGGCGATGTAATTTTGATGAGAGCTAATTACATTTGCATAATGTGGATAAACAGCGTAATGCAGCTCAGCAACTTGTAGTCAAATTTGGTCTGTCTGTCTCGATGGGGTTGTACTTGTTACTGTGCTCTCAGAGTTGAAGGCTAATTTGAATCTTTGATGAACATAAAATGAGATATCATAAGGGCTAAGAAGAAAACGACCTATCTAGTTTGGGATTCCTGAATAACTGAGAGAAAACTCTGTTCAAATGTAATTGCTAAAAACATGGGATTAGTTTGTAAAGAAGCTGAAGTTAAAGTGTCATACTCTGAAATGTAAAATATTTTAAGGCTGCTCAGAAATGTTGTGTACAAAGAGAATTCGCAGCTGTGATTAAAAGTTGCTTTTACTAAATAGCAAGCAGTACAAAAATACCAGCTGTAGGATCTGTAGTGGTGGATTTCTAAAAATGTGGGTACAGACGGCCAGACTCTGCACTGCCGAGGATTGGATCACTAGGATGAAAACCAGGTACCTGCAGCCTCTCAATCACCAACGATTCAGCACTGGGATCTGTGCAGTTCCCAAACACCACTGGGCTGAACAGACCTCTCATTGCCTGTAACTGGTGAGGATTCACTCCACATACACCGGTCACGCGCTGTCTGTGTGTAAAGAGCAGTTTCCCGTGTCGGACTTGATACAGCGGTTGGCTGCACTTGCTCGTTGCCAGTTGGTGTGTTCCTCCTGCCCGAGGGAAGGGAGAGACAGGCTGGGACCCCAGTAACACATTTCGAGCCCTGTTTATTCTCAAGTAACGCAGAGCTGCTGGAAATGGAAAATTATTTAGCTCACTGTACTCATAGAAGCACATATAAATGCTATTATTTAATTTGTGTCTCATACAAAGACTCACTGTTTTTATTTTTAGCTTGCAAACTTCACAGCTTCTCTTGGTGTGTTTGGTTAGTGTTTCTGGATCGCTCCTAAGTCATGAACCCTATTAGCAATGTGTGGTGTAAATCTTGTAGGCTTGGTTTTATAGCGTGTATGGGCATCTCCCTTTCTGAATTGCAAATTTCAAATTCCCGATTGCTCCATCTGTCCCCATTAGGCACGCGCGGCAAGGAAGAACACGGTCTGAACGCATCTGCCTGTACAGGAGAATCTGCGTGTGGTTGCTGTTAGCGTATGCTTGTTGGCTTAATGACACTGCTATGGTTTTCCTTTAAAACCTCCTGAATTGATCAGTGAGGCTTTAGAGTTCATGATCACCTGTGCAAATCAGTGACTTGTTAAAACTTAATTCAATATTAAGACAATTTTAAAAGTTGAACAGAAGTCAAAAATCAATTTCAAAATTCTGAGTCAGAAGATGGTTCCTCTTTTTGAAGAGGTTGAGGTAGGTTTTTCCGGCGTTCAGAAGTATTCAGAAACCTCTCGGATTACACAGTTCTATACTGTGGAGTACGTTTCTGAAAACTTTCTCCTTTCCTTTGACTAGAAAGCTGGGAGTGGTGCCTTGGAAGTGGAGATTAGTTCTTCCGTCACTGTTGGCCAATACCAAGCTGTTGGTACTAAGCAGACTTGTAAAACACCTTCATTGGCCTCAGTCTTTTTATGGCTTGCCTATGGAAGTAAGCAGCTTCTGTTCTCCCATGGGACAGTCCAAACGGCAGTACAGACCCATTTCTCTAGATTCGGTGTTTTAAGTACTAGTTTTCTCACTAATGCTTTTTTTAACAAACAGATCTGTAGGATTCAAGTTCCCAAATCAATCCTGTGTATTTTGCAGGATGTGCTGTAGAGTACCAGCAGATACAGTAAGGCTGCACAATTCCTCTTTGTCACGGCTGTCTCTTATGATGTATACAACGTATGTGTGAATTTAAAAATGCCTCTTTTCTCTATTTGAAACTACTGTTAGTGCTAGGCCACTAGAAGATATTTGAGAGAATTGCTGTTGATAGCTTATTATTATTTTCTTTACTATGTTATAGCCTTGAAATTTAGACGAAACTCAAAACAATTGCACCAAGCACAAGTTTCTATTAGCCTCAAGTGTAAGAACTTGCATTTTTAGTCTCATTCTTGCAAAAAAAATACTGAAGTTTGCAGTTTTATTTTTTCAGCGAGAAGTGTTTCATCTCTTACAAGATTCTTTGTGCAAATTAAACGTGGTTTTCTTCTAAAAGGTGTGCCTGCTGCTTCTTTGGTAACCCCTGCTGATGTCATCAAGACAAGACTGCAAGTGGCAGCTCGCGCTGGCCAGACAACATACAGCGGAGTTATCGACTGCTTTGGGAAGATCCTGAGGGAGGAAGGCCCTTCGGCTTTTTGGAAGGGAGCAGGAGGTGAGAAACGCGCTTTGAATATTAAGGCTGATGCCGAATCTGCCAACTAGGGCTTGCTTTGTTAAGGACTCAAATTAGAGCAGTATTTCCAATGTAATGTCTTGTTAAAAATGTTTAGCTTCTCTCCTAACGATTCCTTTCTCTGCCTGACACTCTGATCTGTAACATTTAACAGCTCGCGTGTTCAGATCTTCACCCCAGTTTGGTGTTACTTTGGTCACGTATGAACTTCTGCAGAGATGGTTTTATGTCGATTTTGGAGGCCTGTAAGTCAAATACTTGCTTTTTAGCTTGCACAAAAACCCCGCCAACTTAAAAAAAAAATTAAAAAATTGCTTTATTTCATGCATGGGAGGGACCACTTAAACCTGTTGACTTTGAGCACCTGTATGTAAAATTGCAGTATGGAAAAAATCCCCCCCTCCTTTTATAACTGAGAAACTTGCATGCTGCTTGTAAACAGGTGAGGAGGTAAAGGGACATTTCGTATTTATTTTGATTTACTACACAAAACATGTATTTCCATCGTAGCAAGGTATTTTACCCATTTTCCCCCATGTCACTGGAAGTTAAAAGAATTTGCAAAGCTGTCAGTAAAAACTTCACTTTGTTTTGGCCTTGATTTCCCAGAAAGTCAGTCTGAACTCACACCTTTACTTGACCAGAGGGGTGAACTAATTAAGGTCAACTTCAACAGTCTTCCCCGCCCAGACAAAAGCTTGAAGTATTTAGTCTCCATTTCAGAAAGTTAATTCAGACTTGAGAAAACACTTTAAATAAAGGAAAGGCTTTTTTTCTTCTTCTTTCTTCAAACAGCAAACCTTCTGGATCAGAACCTACCCCAAAAACTCGAATTTCGGATCTTCCTCCCGTTAACCCTGAGCACATAGGTGGATACAGACTTGCTACAGCTACCTTTGCTGGTATAGAAAATAAATTTGGTTTATATCTTCCAAAGTTTCGATCTCCTGTCGTCGCCTCAGCTCAAGCACAAAGCAGCAGCTGAAGCCTGCAGAGATGTTTCAACCGAACAAAGTGATGCAGTGGGAAAAGTTCAGCAGAGTAGTACTGTATTTTTTCCAGTCAGCTGCATGTTGTTCTAGCTGAACTGAGCTTGCAAATCCAATTACTCCTTTCTGATCTTAATATATACCTGCATTTATTTCTTTATTTGCACACAGGGAACTGATTGAAGCTGTGGTTCTATGCCTTGTTTGAACCGGTGGCATGAATCTGTAGCCTAGACTTCGCCTTGCACAGCTTGAGTTTCATGTTACTGTACATATTGTACATCTTTGTACAGAGACAGCACGGCATCTATACACATTTCTATCATGGGTAGTGCACTTCACAAGAGTTTGAAATGTACAGAATGTTTTGAAGGCATTTTGTTAACAATCGTGACAATAAAATATTTAAAACCCACTTAATTCGCTGCTTTGTGTTTATAGAAAAGCTGTCCGGTATGATTCATTTATTTTTTTTCTCTCCACAGATGACAGAGTAGATGCAGCCCTGTAATGAGTGTACAGCACAGGACATAGCCTCTGCAGGGACGCATCCCCCTGCTAGTTACAGCAAAGGTATTAAACCGCCATGTGCTGGCTGCTAAGGGGAAGAGCGCACAGTAGTTAGATGAGCACATGCAATATTTTATTTTGCAGCACTAGTTGGTAGCAAGGAATTCCCTCAAAATACACGGCAGTCCGAAACGTGTAATAGCTCTTACCTCTACGGTAGCATGTTTAAAACACACTGAGATATCTGCCAGTTATTACAAGATGCAAGGATTTTTACAGGATTTTTTCTTTTTTTCCAGAATGGAAAATTTTTTATATTAAAGTTGAAGGCATTCTCTTTATTTCTAGATTGTTTTACCATTGAAATATTAGGTTATTCTAGAAAAAAATAGATAGATACTTACTTCTATATTTTTTTAATACGCAAACCTGGTTGTTTAGATTTCCAGTTGGAGTGGGATGCTAAGTAAAAGGAGAGGAGAAAGGAAAAGCTTGAACTGTTTCTGGCTTCGTGTCTGCCAAAAGTTTATCTGGTGTAATTTTAAAATGCAAAAACATCACGAGGAAATAGAGGCATCTAGACTTGCACAGTCCTAGAGGCAAAGTAGTGACACTGCGCGTACAGCCAGAGAAGAGCTGGGTGGGTTTCCAGCCTTCCTTGCTGAAGTACAACCACCTCCAATCTTTAGTTTTACGTGTTTCTTTCAGGGTTAAACATCCTGGAGCGCAGCGTATCCCAGTGCCATAAACTGATTTGAGGCTCTCTTATTTTCTTGGCTCAGGTGACAGCAGGCCAACACAAAGCATTTTGGTCATCTTAGGAGGAAATAGCTTCTTAAAAGCTGAACACTACAAACGCAGACAAGCCCTCCTTCACTTCTTCACTGCAAAATCTTTTGGTGCTGAATAGTATTTAGTGAGCTGGAGGTTACAATACATTAAATTTGGCAGTTTGATCACTATTGTGCAACGTGCCTATCTATCTATCTAAAACTCCATTAGCAGGTTTCCTGGTTTTATCAGGTTTTTTTCTCTTTAAAGAATTACCTGCTCTGTGCAGTTTTCTAGAGACGAGCTTCCCAGGAACTCTCTTCCCATATCTCTGTATTTTGTTCTGCGCTTTTCTAAATAGATACAAAAAAAGAGAGGTGGGTCCCCACTGGCGTTTAATCTTAGTCACAGCTTGTTGACTGACTTGATCAAGGCCTTCGGAGACTTCACAATGCAAGATAACGTTTGTATTTCTTACAGCTCCAAAACTGGACAGCGTGGCTCCCAGGATGATAGTTTACAGTATCTAGTATCACTGTTGGTCTCTTAATGTTGCAGGTATGGGTTTTACATTTTTTACCTCTGCTCAGCTATTTTGTGAGGGTGCAACACACGCAGAATTTTTTTTTTTAAATTATCAAAAGGTTGAAATTATGTAAAACTAATGCCATATGACCTCTGTGTTTATGCCACGATCCATTGAAAGAGAGCCTTATCTACAGGATTTCTGAAAATCTAAGTCCAAAGGAAATGTATTATTTAATGAGAAGTGATAATCTCAATAAAACAAAATAAAAATCCCCCCCCCCCAACGAGGACGACGACAAGATATTCTGCTCGTTAAGAATTCCCGGGCCTAAAGGGTAAAAGCCATCCCATGACGTGCCTGTTCTTTATCTAGTTCACGTGTTTCTCAAGTGAACAGATAGCTGCTGTCCTAAGGCTGAGGAGAACACACGAGGCAGACGTCAAACTGACCAGCGTGACTTTGCACTGAAAAGGGGGGGCAGGGGGGCCGCTTTTGAGAAGCCAGCACCACTGGAAGCCTAAATCCATTTCACTTTCAAACCCACCGAAAAGAGAGAACCTCTGGCAGACAGAACTGCTGTTCCTGCGGCTTGTCTCTGAGCTGCTTTTAACAGAACTGAGACAAGGAGACAGAGAAACACCCAAACCACCAAACATAAACCAAAACTTAACACACAAACAACAAACAAGGATACTTCTGGCCATGAAGCTGATTAAGGAATATCAACCTATTTCCTACCTTTAAGCATATAAACCGGCTCTTCTGGCAAAACAATAAGCTTGTAGCAGATGAAGAATGCCAGAAATAAACCGAGTCCTAAGTTAAAGGCATCAAATCAATGCTGGCTGAATGCCCAATGAGTACAACTCAGAATTTTTACTAAAAAAACCCCTCCAAACAACCCTCCCCCAACACCAAACCCAGTCCTGATGGGAAACTTTATGATGTCCTCAGAAAGATAGACTCAAAAAATTAGACCTTTAATAGAAATTCCAACCATTCTGTTTCTAGCCGTTGAGAGGTTTTCTTTTAATAAAAATGTTCAAAAAGCAACGTAAACATCTTTAACTGGATACAGAAAATTAGTAGCAAGTCTGTAGTTAACAGGACGCAAATCGTCATGCTATAGAAATTGAGTCAAAAATCTAGTTCCTTCCCCTTTGGAGAACAGAAATTTGACAACAGTAGCCTTTTTCCTTTTGTCCGATTGCCGTGGTAGGAAGCGGAAGTTGGGGGTAGAAAACAGCTCCAGGGGGTGTGTAGTAAAACGAAAGCAGCAGCTTCCCGCAACTTTCTACTCTCAGACTACTGAAGGGAACAGATTAGGGGGCAGGGCAGCTGACAAGTGCTCATATAATATTTATTTATGAATCAGTCTCACCTTTTAATGCACCAATTCAAACAAAAGAACTGGGTATTAAATATGTATTTCATTAATTCAGGTCCAATTATCAAGTAAGCGTGTAACTACAGACGAGTCGTTATGCACATCTATTACCCACTACCACAGTCCTGAGGCTTACCTATGTATAAACAACGAAACTGAGCTGGAACACATGCATGCACATCCATGAGTAATTTGAAGAGTTCTAATTACAGAACGCTTCGAGGATTTACTACCTAATGAAGGTTAGTCTGTATAGTAGAGAAAGTTAAGTTTAGAAACAGAACTTTTACTTTTCAGAAATAGATACACAAAGTGGAAGTTTCGGAAGCTAAATTAGCAAATTTACACCAGGTTAGTGTTTCAGCAAAAGAAGTTCCTTGCAAAGTCAAAGTTAACTGTATTAAAAGTTACACAAACCCAAGAATGTGCTTGTAATTTATATATATAAAAAGTGACAATGCAAGATCTGATTTTCAGTAATCTTAATACATTTTTAAAGTCCATAGTTGAATCCGTATGTTCCTCCCTTAACCTATTATTTGAACTGACACGTGCTTACACTTCTAAAATTTGCATCAAATCATTCACAAGTCGACTGCTGCTGCCTGTTTTCAGAGATCTACGCCGGTATGCGGGTTGCAGCCTCCTCTTCTGCGTCAGCTCTGTTGGCATTTATTTCTGCCAGCGTTCGGCCAAATCGAGTCCACTCATCGCTGCGAGGAACGGCAATTTGCTGTTGATAAAAGAGAAAGTTATTTAAACCTACTGATAAATAAAAACAGAGCTAATTTTGAACAGCAGAGTGTTTAAGTGATGTTCAGAAGAGGTTCTGATAGAAAAGCTTAAAAGTTATAGTAACTAAAGGTGTAAAGCAGTCTGACCATCAAAAGCTCTAACTTATAAAAGCAGCAGAATTTGAAAATCCCGTATTTAAGTATGTAACGATACCATTACAAGCTTGCGTGATAGGTCTCTATCTGAGAGACTGCCTCCAGAGGGCAATACTAATGCCACGTCCAATCAATTAGTTACGTACTACTGCAGCACACGTAATTGCAACAGCAAGAGCTTCCCTGTAGGAACGAAGTCAAGACGGCTTCACTGCAGAGTTTTTGGTTTGGCATTTCTCAAGTTACGGTCAGGATTCACACGTGCCACAGTTAAAGAAGATAAAAATCTCTACAAACAAAACCATTGATTCCTTCATCTTACTTCACCAGCCTTACAATCCCATTTTTACTTTTGATCGGTTGCCAGGTAGCACGCTAAAAAGTTACACTAAAATACCCGAATTAGACACAAAAAGGAAACATTAATTTGAAAATAAAAATTAAACCTTATTCCTCTAATCACAGGGGAAAAAAGTTAAAAGCAAGTTGCTAGAAGAGAGTCAAAGTCAAAGAAACTGGAGTGTTTTGTAACATACTTGGGACCGTACAGGGCATACGTACCTCTCCCACATCATATATGACGATCTGTCCCTCTGAATCACCCACAGCAATCTCTCTCCCAGAATGTGTCCATCGCACGCGGTTCAGAGCGGGATTGCCCTCCACAGTAATGCTCGCGGTTGGCACCTGTATCCATTTAAAACACATGGCTGAAAATGCTCGAGGATTCCCTAAGCTGTAGATCACAGAACACACCTGGTCCCTCAGCGATGCATGGAAAGACGTGCCCAACCTTTCAGCTGGGGCAGAGCACGTGGATCTCAAGGACTCTCAGCGGCCCTAAGCTATCACCAGTGACGTGACCAAAACGACACATCTTCTGTCCCTTGGCCAAAGCACAAACATCCTGTCAAACAGCGCATCTGCACTCCTGTCAGGAGCCAGGAGGCACGGACACGCAGTCACTCAGACACCGAGGAGGAGCCCTGGGATCTCAGGAAAGATGGTGACAGCGGGCAGGGGTGAAATCAGCCACTTTGGCAGGTCAAATCCTGTCCAAAGGCTAGAACTGGGCCAACACCAACGTGATGCCGTAGGCTGGCATACGCTCCCACAGAACTTCTCTCTTCTGTATGCGATTTTAAGAAGGTGAAATTTAAGTACTGAGTATCTGTCAGGTTTTTCCTCTCAACTACCTCCAACAAGTTTTAGTCTTGGAGAAGGTTTATATTACAATTCAGTTTATAGCTGGCACCAGAAAACCCAAACATTCCCTTCTCTAAGTTTAGAGGCAAATGAGGGTTTCAGGGCGGCATTACTGTGGCAACAGGAACACCAGGGGCCTGGGGTAACTGGTTTGTTCATGCTGTGAAGCAACAGGCTGCCAGGGCCATACTGGGGGAGGTCTATCATCACTTCCACAGCATGGGTGGTGTCACACCAACAGATGTTCTACGCTCTTGCTATAGGTAAAACAATTTAATTACCACCGTTATTCCTTGGGAGTCATTTGCGTTATAACCTCGCAATCAAAGAATGATAATCTGTTACACAGAAACTACTGGAACTACAGAATATTTAAGAACAACCACAAAAAACCAAACCAAACCGCTATGGTAAACTCTTGACTTTTTTTTTTTTCTTCCTCAAAGCGTACACTCGCCCAGCTCCATTTGGCCATGAAGCCGACCGCCTCAGCCTCACCTCAGTATCGTTGTTGAGGTTCCACAGGTCAAGCCTGCCCATCCCATCCACGCAGGCAAACAAGGCAGGGTGAGTCGGAGACCACATCACATCATAAACATAATCCGAGTTGTCTTCAAAGGAGTAGAGAGGTTTGTTATTCTGAAAAAAGCAAAGGTAACAAATGCAATACCCAAACTCCGCACGTCAAAATTCTAAAGCGAACAGGTACGGCAAAATACAGAACTGCAACAGCGTTATCAGCAATATGTAGAACATGATTCACATTTTTAAAAAACGCCCCTGCAAAAAGCAGCCAAAAATTAATTCTGTTATTAAAGGGTTGCTTCCCAAAGCATGCAGCCTTTTTGCTGGCTGCTGCTATAAAACAGTAACAAGCCAACATCGTAAGAGACTGTAAATGCAATGCCTGAAGAATCTTGTAAATCAAGCCAATGCTAATTCAGCGACAGCACTTCAGACTACTACTGGAGATTCTAACTCTGCTTCCTCTGCTTTGCCTTCTCCAGGGCACCAAACTAACAGAGCAAGAGGTAATTCTGGCAACGGGAATGACAGATATTTCAGCTGTGAGCCTCGTGGAGTTTAACTGACACCGCTGCTGGTGCTGTCCCTTCGTCCTCCACAGAACTGCGGCACAACATTTGCCTTGTGCATAACATGAAGGAACAGATTTTCCATCAGGATTTACATTTGATTACGTTGTAATTATTGTTGAGAACAAAGGGCAAACGGATGAACAGAACGGGTCAGAAGTGTACAAATGATGCACGAACCAAAAGCAAAGCTGCTTTATGTTGCAAACTACAATTTTGTTCACCAACTGTCTCTTTACGGGGCTGCTGCTCGAACCTCCAGAGCTTCAGGCGATTTGACCTGAGTTAGTGAAGTTCTGTAAGTAGCTTATATTACAGCACCACCTTGTGTCAAGGACTACGAAGAAAACCACCGACCTGTAGTATCTCTTTAAGTTACCTTAGTTGTCCAAAGCTTTACTGTCCAGTCAAAAGAAGAGGTGACAAAAAGGTGTGAGAAGTCTACAGGTCCAACTGCTGCGTGGCAGTTGATACCTGTGATTGGTCCCTGGTGTCCTTCAAACATCTCACTGATTCCAGCTTTGCTGTTTCAGAATATATAACCACGGTTAATTTACCTGGAAACCATACACGTGCAGACAGAGAAAGCACTGAAATACAGTTTAATTACAGCTACAAAAAAGATTTTGTGGCTTTGCATGGACGTTACTCCACTGCAAAAGGCTTCATCACAACAGGGTCACAGACGACCAGGCCTGAATATGAACCCTCAGCATCTCTTTTCTGCTAACCTTGAGTGCCAAAACACGCCACAGGGAAAAGAGGCTCATTCAGCAGGTACCAGTCCCCACATTTAACTACACTGTTCTCCAAGCAATGGCTAAAACTTCCATTCATACAAAGAACAAAATCCAGCCCTCAGGAATGAGCATCAAACTCCCACCGACTTAAGAGAAGCTGCAGGAACACAGAGTTCAGACCTAAACCAGTAACAATATATCCCTAATAGTCTCCTATCAGGAGCCATGAAAAAGAAGGGGGGGGGGGGGGGGGGGGGAAGAGATGGGAAGGATGTTACACAAAAGTGATACAATTTTGGGTATTTTGGAACCAAAAAGCTGTTCATCAGGGCGATGTGTATTTGAGATGAAACCTGGACACTCAATTATATTTAAGAAAGCAATTGATAAGATACAGTCAGACAATTTCAAAATAGATTGAACAGCAGGAGAAAAGCGAGCCAATTCAAGATTGGTGCGTGATGTTACTGTACAATTATCGAACCAATACGGAGTTTGGAATGTTCTGCTACAATTCAAATGAATAAAACCACAGCGACCTACGCTGCCCTCCTCATCAATACAAACAACTTCCAGTCACCGAGGGCAGCATAGCACCAATTCAATATTCCAACTTCTGCTTTTAATGAAGCAAAAAAGCTCGGGAAGAGGCGCGCACTGGAATCCATACGCAGCTCTTTTGAACTCCTTCAAGACAAAGGAGTAAGCACACGCTACTAAATTTTAGGGGCTCATCCTATCACTGTTTTTATTTCCTTTGAATAATTAAAGTTCGTATTCACCTGCCATGACGGCACGCAGTGTACACTGAGCCTTCTTCACTGCCAACTACAAAGTTGTTGACATCTCCAACAGGGAAGGACATGCAGGTAACGGCCACAGCCTTGGACTGTTTGTGAACCAGCTCCATGCTATCCTGTAGTGAAAATATCAGCAACTTACTTTAAAAAGAAAAAAAAAAGGAAAAATTAACATCTACCAAGTCATTTAGATTTCTCAGTAGGAGGTATTTTTTTATTATTTTACCTGTACAGAATTGGGCAGGAATAAGAAAGTTATTTCTTGTTAAGATTGTGTTCAGCACTAACGCAAGTGCATCAAAAACATACAAAAGCATCAGCAGACAATATTTGATTCCGTGAGTGGGGAAATATTTTATCAAATACTTACCAAGTTACCTTAAGTATGCAATTCTGTGTGTTGAGAAAAATGTTTATTAATGCTTTTTAGATTCATCAAGTTTTTACTAAATATTCATCCGGAATAGACGCTACATCCAAAGTTACCTTACCTGCGGTTGGGAAAGCATGTCCAGGCTCCAAGAGCATATTTTCCCATCGGTCGAGATACTAATCAAATTATGAGCATTCTGAGTCCCAACGACGTTTACACAGTACACTGGGTGCTAAGAAATGCAAAATACCATCAGGAAAAGGAATTTCCAAGTAACAACCATTTCTGGTATAATTAATATACAGTAAAATACGCAACGCCACCATTTAACAAAGCATAAAAGGTTGATCACGGTAGGGTACAAAGAGCACTGCCCTATAAAACCGATACTTGTTTTTCTGTCATTTTGATTTTTATGAGTAGCCTGGTTCTTCAGCGATAGCACTGGCAAAATACGGACATAAACATTTAAGAATTATCAATCAAGTGCACTGGACAGAGCTTCTGAGAGGTTAAACACATCTCAACAGGGAACAGCCCTTGAAGGTATTTCACCTCCTACCGTGTGAGCAGCAGCCGAAAGTGGAGTTCTCTGCACCGGGGTCCTCTTATTGCTGCGATTATCCCACAGCACAATTTGGCCTGAGTATGTGCCACCAACCACCAGATTGGGATGAAATTTTGCAAATGTAGCTGACATCACTGCTGACTGAAAGGAGAAAAAAAAAACAACCCTCAAACAACAAAATACACACGAAACTTTCAATGACTCCGTATCTAAAAACTAAAGAAAATCTGACAAAACACCAGAGTAAATTCTTTGCCCAGATTTATTCAATGCACCATTTCACCATCCAATTACTTAAGGATTCACAAACCCTTTGTGAACTCCCCACAGTCTCTTACTTTTAATTTGTATGCATAAAACGAAGCTTTCCTCATCTTTTTCCTACCTATCCATTTGCATTCCCCCAGCGCAGTCTGTTAGCAAGGGAAGGCCCAGTAACGCATAAGATTTTAATAATGTCTTGCCACATTCTGTGGTCGTTTTCTTGGAGAACCTACAAATCCGTATTGGTACAATAAAGTTACTTTGGCAACCTGGGTTTTGACAGTAATCTGACAACAAGAAATTAAATTTTGATTCAACTATGTAATTTTTCAGAATTACGGCATTTTGAAAATAAAGCGGCTATCCCAGGCTTGGCATAACAGAAGAGATTTGCGTGGTTTCATCTTTCAGAAAACTACTGGAAAACCTCCATCTGCCTTTTTCTTGACGCATGTGTTTCTAGTTTTCATCCCTGCTCCATCTCCTCAGGCCATCTTCACTTCGTTCAGTAAACTAAGCGCTAGGAGTACACGATCCCACTCAGCCCCCTTACAGACAAACCTTCCGTGTGGTTCAACAATTACACAAGAAGGTTTTTCGCTTTTTAAATAAATTAAAGTAAGAAAATGAGTTCTCAAACAAGACCGAGTTCTGAATGACGTCAGGAATCCTGAAACAGAACACTGTTTCTAAACGGGCACCTTCAGCTCTCAACATCTGTTTGCAAATACAGGTGGTTACCGGGAATGCCAGCCCCATGAAGTCATTATGCTGACAAGCAAAAGGAAGGTACTTGTCCAAGTCCATCAACGTAAAATCTTTAGCCTCCTGCAACAGAATCCTACCTGGCAGTGGAAGACATACTCTGGGGTAGTTTTCTTGTACTTCATATTCCATACAAGGGCCACCCCATCAGGCTCATGAGGTGCGTCCTCATTATTGTTGTAAGAGGCTACAAGTAATTCTGGGTACTGCAAAATAAACGAAAAAAGACTCAATGTAAGCAAGATGACTAGCTAATGGTCCAGATAAGCCTAGAACGTTTGTTTTCTTTCACCAAACTACAGTTAAAAAAGCACACCAAAAACCAAAAGCCACCTTACTTTCTACATAAGTGAGAAACTGTCAGTTTAAAAATGTAATTGTTTAAAATTTAGCTCATAAAACAGCATTATAATGTACACATTAGAGTCCTGTTCTGTCTTTCATAACTTATTTTTAAATGTAAACCCCAGTACTTTTATGGGAGTTTTTTTAGGCACGCTAACGCTTACTAACGCCTCTACAAAGCGGTCCAGAAACCAGAAACAAATACACCAAAGACTTTCTTCCTAATACAAACCTTTTGCTACTTTTCCCACAAAAACCAAACAGCTCTATTTACTTTTTGCAAACTATGGAGCACACGAAGAACAGGTTTAGAAGCACAACATTTAGAAGTTACAGAACTTCTATAGAAGGGTCAAGTGCATAGAACTAGAAGAAATTACAAAGATAACTGCTTAATGCAAGCATTATTTTTTACCTGAGATGACCAGTCCAAACAACTGACAACACGATGCTTTGACCAACGTTCATCAAAAAACTGCCTGTTTAAGGACAGTTTTGCTCCTGCTTGAATCTCTCTGTAAAGGCAATTAGCAGATATTAATCTGAGATCACTTTTTCAATTACAAGTATTGCACCTCCACAGTAAAGCATTCAACGTTACCCTTCCTTGTCCTCCAAGTCTCTTCCGCTGTAGTCAAAGAAAATGTTGATCTGCTCAGAAAGGGCTCTTTCGACAATCCGCGTGGAGTGGTCAAAGAAACTTAAAAATTCTTCAGAATGCAAAATCTGTTGTTTTTCCTCTTCTGTCAGTTCATGAGGGGCAGCTAGAAAAGAATTACGCATGCATTCTCTGGACTGCAATACTTTCACCAATTCTTTCCCAGAAAGAAAAGCAGATTATTTATCATGATGTTGGAAAACTTGTTTCCCAATATCCATAGATTTTTAAAAGATATTTTAAAAGATTTTTTAAAGATATTTTTAGATTTTATATTTTGCTAGCTGATGGTTAAAATGTAAACCAAATTAATTTCAACTTAATAGGGGAAAAAAAAGAATAAAAATGTATTGATGCCTTTCTTTACAGTACACTCAGAGTGTCTTGAGGTGAACTGTACCTTCCTCCTCCTCCTCTTTTTTTAATGTTTTTTCTTCCTCAGGTTCAGCCAAGGGTTTTGGTGCAACCACATCATCTTCATCTTCCTCATCTAAGGAGAAACATTATGGTGAGAACCTCTATGTTTTTAAAGAGGAACAGTAACATTCCACACGAATCTCAAATAAGCTGATGTAAAATGGTATCACTTAGCCTAAAATGGTTATATTTGTAAAACGCAGTCCCCAGGATAACATTATCTCAACCCAAAAGCTCACCGGAACACTGTTTACACCTGGATTTTAGTTGCACTAAATTATCTAGTTGTATAAACTGAAATAAGACACCTGAGAAATTGTAAAGAATCCAAAGTGGAAATCTCGCTTACGAGCATTTATGATTCCACACAAAACCATGTGGTGGATGCACGGTCGGTGTGGTATACTGACACGTTAATGCTGCAGAATAAAGAAAAATCAAACATCTAAAACAGTCTACTGAGCAGCTGCTTACTTGTGATGTGAAACCATCAGAGTCTAATGGGCCTTCGCGTGGCGCGAAGATGGCTTACATTAGCTTTCAGGTTGCTATTCCGAGAGGCAAATTTTGCTAAAGATAATAGCAGGGAGATTATATTTTTTCTGTCATTCTAAATGCACGTCTCATTATCTGTATCATGTTTGGCAATGAGAACTTTACAGCGAAATGTGTTTTCCCTAATTGCAACGAACAACATAAAATGTTAACGTTGGGGAATACTGACAAGGTTTACAGCACTTTCTGCAGTTCTATATTTTATCCTTTGAATACGGTAAACCAGAAAATAACTTCAAATTACTTAGCGTTGTGGAATATGCATTTCCTGGCTTTTCTTCAGCCGCTTTCTGGAATAAGCTTCTGAGAAGAGTCTTTTTATTGGTGAAACAGCTCTGTCATCTGTTTATAAGGGAACGGCAGCAGCAGTCTGCCGCGCGCCCCATCCCAAGTAATGGGACAGCATTCAACAGGGACTACGCTTGTTTGTTGCGCCCATCTCCCTGACCCGCGTTCAAAGAAATCTAACAAAAAAAAGAAGAAAAAGAAGAAAAAAATCCACACCCCAGGAAAAAAGCCGGGGCGGGGGGAAGGGGGGAAGAAAGGTGGTCAAGGGATGGGAAGCAGCTGCCAAGCCATGGTCCCAGCAGCCAGGCCAGCTGACTAGATAGCAACAACCAGATGGTACTGCTCAGATTGTCTCTCTGCTCTGAGGTGGCAATGGGATGGCACAACATTTTTCTGCCTGACTGCTTCCAATCATGTCTTTCCCCAATGGCAAGCCTGTGCAATTACCAGCACTCCAGGAGGTCTACAGACAAGCCTTTACCCTGCAAACAAAATACAGCTTGTAGGCCATACCAGCTGCCAAACCACACACATAGTGATAGGTTTAAAGAGGTCTGAAAATCTTTCTAACTCCATAGTATAAGCAATAAAAATATAACTGTACCTGCAGGAAAGAAAGCTTTAAATGACACTGTATAATGCGCACAATAATACAAACTCCAACTTAATCAAAATGATAATGACGTATGCCAATCCTACATTACTTGAAATTGAGCGATTTTTACGTTCTGACAAGTTTACAGAACTAGGATAAATGGCATGAATGATTTCAATATATGCTCATACTTTTGAACCAAATGGTGAAGGTTAAAATCTTTCCTTTCAAGGGCCTCAATCAGCCACAAAGGAAAACAGTAATCACTGTCTTTTCAGCCAGCCCAACCGCATTTGTCAGCCCTTTCTCCGTCAATGCAGCCAGAGCAATCAACCTGCCAAACATTCAGAATGGAAAAACAATCTGAAAATACAGGGTATAATGCACCTGCCAGTGAAAATGGCCATTTCAAGAAAAGCTAGTGATCTCAGTGACCCTGCTGAGGAGGCGGTGGTGCAAAGGGGAAAGAACGCGTAAAAGAATTCTTAGTGATCTCCACTCTCTTGCACATTGACACTTCCTTACAAAGCATGCCAATTACAGCTTTTGTGCTACTTAAAAAAAAATGAAAGCTTTTTTTTGGGCAAAATAATCACGCAGAGAAACAGAAAGACACTGCTCCTTTTTAGATGGATTCGCACGTACCGCGGACTAGTAATCTGAAAACTGTGTAACTCGGACCAATTCTAAAGAATGGAATTCTTAATGTCAAATCACTATAGGTGTGAACACTGATTAATTAAAAAATGTAATACGAGTTAACACACACGATTTTGAGAACAACAAATACAGGACGGCATATTCGCATTACAGCCACTTGGATAAAAATCCCCCTCTTGTCCGCCCTGCCAATCAATCTTTGCAGATTGAAATGATGCCTTCAAATTCAGAAATTTGGTTTTGGGTCACCCTGGATACATTATTCTCGCTCTGAAAGTCCCAAATTAGAAATTTCAGCCCAACCCCCCATTAGTCATACTACACTGATTCTAAGTACTATTTTCAGTGACAGGAGTCAAATTCTTGTCAAATGCAGATGGTCAACCCCTTAGTGCTAAGTGACCTTCTAATCTACATATTTTATTCAAAAGATCATATAGTTGATTGCTCCTGCCTTTTAATGTTTGAAACATAAATGGCATATATTATACGGAGATCTAAATTCCTTCATAGTACTTTCACTGCATACAGCCAGCTGATATTACTGCATTTAAATGCAGGATACGGCACTTATTTTAGTATTCTCGAAGTATCAGACTTGAAATTGAACATGTCATCTCCCTGTGATTTATCTGGAACTACATAAATCTAAAACCTTCTCTCTAAAGAAAGAAAAGTCAGATGCAAACTTTCTCATGAAAGGATCTGGGGGGGAAAAAAGAACCCAAAACCACAACACAGACCCACCCACATATACAAGTTCTTGACCTTATGATCCAAAACTAGGATGATTTCTCACAGACGTTTACAATCAAAAAGGGCAGCTTGAAGCTGTTGGACAACAAAAGAGATAAGAAATGCTTGTTTTAATGACTTCTCCTGTCTCTCCTGTATTTTGAATGTATTTAATAACAGGATGGTTGCCAGTATTTGCAAGGAATTGGCATAACAATAATATATTACCTGGCAAACACTGGAAGATTGGACGTAATATTGCTGACAAAGTTCCATATCTAGTAAGTCAGGAGCCTGTGATACATTGGTGTACGGCATTTATTTTGAGTCAGCTACATAAATTTGGAAACCTTAAAAAACGCGGTCTAACTTCATCCTCCATATTCGTCACTGACTGCGCCTACTGGCATTTTATGCCACTTCAATTGTTAGTACACCAAATACAATTCTGCATTTTAAAAAAAGGCTGCTAAGACTTAGAGGAGTCGTAGGGCCGTGAAGATAGGAAATGGGACTCTGTGTCACATCAACATATCGATGAATATTCATTGTAATATGCTGAGGGATTAACTCCACGTTATTTCTGACAGGGAACAGGGGATCTAAGGTTACAAACTGAGCAGTAAAGATTGCATCAAAATAGCAGCTACTTGAATAGTGACAAATTTCTTGTCAATGAATGCTAGAAGCAGATTTAATGAACCACTGAATTTTTACTTTGAGTTAACATCAAAATTGTGATGTATTTTGGCAAGACAGAAAGAAAAGCAGTGCTGTAAATTAAGCTGCACCTAGCAATAGCACTGTAGAGTGAAGTTCCAGTTGTCTGAGTAATCTGTTGCTGCAGAGTAGGTTAATCAAAGTTAAATCATCTGTGAAATGGGTGGCTTTTGTTAAGCTGAATGTCTCCATTTCAGGTTTTCCCATCTATATTTCACTGTACATTTAAGGCATGTACAGAATAACACATGCATATATAGGGGTCCATTATTTCTTTTTAAAATATTAAAATGTGTAAGTGCTATGTTCACTGTGAAGAGCATCCAAGAAGCCGATTCTATACACCGAGTTGTTATTACTCTGCTAAAAGCAGAATTAAAAGGCCAAAAATACTTAGTATTTCCATTCTGTGTCTTGGAGACTTTACCATTCAGTAATTCCTCGAGGAGTGGAGCTAATGCAATATCACTGTCTGCAGTGAGTTGTGATTGCACATGCAGAATGTCGTTCAGCAGCACTAAGGAACAGGTATCCCCTTAGCCCAAGAAAAGCCTTAATTGTGACAGCTGAGCAGAATCACATTCCCCTATATGCCCATCTTTCTTTGGATTAACCACTTGAAGGATTCCTAACACATATTTTTTGGGTGTACTGGTGATGAATTTCTTTCCAGATTTGAAAAATACGTTGGCAAATCACAAAGGAAGAGCACAAACAGAATAGTAGAAAGCAGCGTAGCAAAAAGTGCAGATTAAAATGAAAAATTAGCACCAACGGATTCCAGTACTCTGCACGGTGGGCAGTGTGGAGCCGGCAGAACATTAAGACACATAGCAAGGGTCACATGTGAACAGCGTCTCTGTTGCTGAAACTGCTTCTGCTGCCTGCTAGAAAGAAATGAGTCTGTGAAGGGAACACAATTTCAAACGTATTTTCCAAGAGTAGATCCGAAAACCTGCTGCCTGATAGAGCACACCAAATAGAGGCTGAATAACAGCCCTAATAACCAGTTGACCACACTAACTAAAAAACATCTCCACCAAAACTGGACAACGAGAGAAGCAGGCAGCAGTGTTATACACAGCATCATGGGAAGCGACAAATGGATTTAGAGAGCAGAAAAGGGGATGGCCAGACAAGGATGCTGGGGAATGGAGCAGCCTAAACACAGGACGTTCATGTTACGATGGTGACAAAAGCTACTGGTGTAGTAATGGCGTAGAGACCTAGATGCCTGGGCTTATGAGATAAGGGAGAACAGCACTAACTCTGGCACAACACTTAATTGCCAAGTTTGTTGTAAGGATCCATGGCCTTCGAGTAAGTTTTGTGTGAATTCCTAAATGTCATAAATGCAAGATATACCCCACGTATTCATCAGTTATCAGCTAATTAAGAAACTCTGTGTCTAATCTGAATATTTACTAGGAGTGAGGAAATAACATGTATTAGTAATAAAAGTAATGTTAAACGATGCAGAATGACAGTCACGCTCTAAAGCAAGACCTACGTGAACGTAGCAATAGAATTTATATCAATTAGCTCACAGATCAATCTTCATTCTACCTTATTAAGCTTGAAGATCACAAGTGAGGGTTCCGATTCAGCCAGTCATCATTATTATAAGAAAAGAAAAGAAAAATAACACAGACAGTAATAAGTCAACCATTCACCTTCCTTCGGCTGAGCCATAACAGGTGTTTGCGTCTCCTTTGTGTACGTAACAATTTCTCGAGGAGGAAAGTCAACTTGTGTAATTTTGGCCATTCCAAGTTTAACAGGTCCACGTCTAAATAAAATTAACAGACAAATCAGAAAAAAAAATATTTAACTTTACGAATTACTTCACGTTATGCCTAGAAAAACACCCAAGTAGTCATGTTACAGCACTGCTCAGTCAAACTTAAACCCAGTAGAAACTTAACTCTGAAGAAGTCACATGATTATGACTAATATTTTATTAGTATCATTATTTAAAATCAGCAGCAATTTATACATCTGCGGTAAAAAGAAGGATGTACAAATATCTATCTATATGGATCACAGGATAGAATTTTTAAGTTTTGCTCTTTGTGGTTGACTAGGGCACTGCTACATATATGACCTGTCCCAGTTCTCAGTGACAAACAGATCTGCTGGCACAAGTCAGGTTTGTATGGCAGTCGTTCTAAGATTTTAAAGTTTGAAAAGCAGCTTAGTTATCCTGAAGGAAAAAGGCATTTCCTAGTCCTTTTTAACTTCGCTGCCCTTTTTTGTCTACCTCCAAAATACTATTTAGAATGCAGAACTGCGAGTCTAATCTGAAACTCACACACTGACAAATGATTTATCCGTAATATATTACTCAAGAATTATGATACTGAAAACCTCTGAGCTTTCTGACCTTTTAGCTTATGGAAGATGCCATAAACACAGACATGGCTAATATCAAGCAACAGCGCATAACGTACTTCCAAAACCCCTTAACATTAGTTCAGTCATTGTAACTTCCTAGAAAAGCTAATTTCAGTGTGTATTGTAGTAATACTGCAATGATCAAACAACAATTTACCTATCTACAAATTTATTTTATTATCCACCCCTCTCCTAAGATAAAAGGAAAAGAAAGATAGTAACCCCTTTTGAAAAGCTATGACAGGCAGAATCGTAATTCTTATAGCACAATAAGGGTTTTAGTAAGTGCTTATAATGAGCTACAGCTTTTATAAACATATTTACAAGAAAAGATGGGAATCACTCTGGTTTTAAATATGGTTATTCTAAGCTTTTAAAAGAAATGGCTTCTTAAAAGTTTACATTTTGCCAAAGAAGGACTCAAAGAAAAAACAGGAATAAGTAAGTTTTGTTATTAGAAGTAAGCATCTTACATATATTAAATAATATAAAATTTTCCCATTACTAGCAAAATTCTCTAAGTCTAGGGACAGTGAATTTCTGTTACTTACAGAACAGTCTCTTAACACCAACTTGAAGTCTTAAAGAAAAAAAATAAGCTTTTATACTTATTATCCATAAGTACGTGAAAGAGGGAATATAAGAAATCTATGCAATACCCCAGATCGGAATCAGAGTGGAGCTGAAGAACTGACGGATCAGTATCCCAATGCAGCGTCCTGACACCCCAGGTTGAACAACCATGCAGCGTTAGCAAAAAAGGCCAGAGATTAGTGAAGCAAATACACACTACGAAACGCCAGAGTTACAGTAAGCTTATAGCTAGTTCATTGGTCACAAGAAACAAAAGCAACGTCTCATCAGGTAAGGGAAATTCGGCAACCATTCAGTGCAATAATACATGCAGTAAATACAAAAGTTAAAAAGCAAACACAGGATTGAGAGCTATTAGAAAAGAATTAGATTATTTTAAGGATTGAAAGTTAAAGACCTGCAAACAAATGTAGCCTTTACGAGAGGCAAGAATATTTTAAATACTGACAAGAACCATTAAAAGCTTCAGATTACTTTAAAAAAAAAATCTGTTCAGATTTGTTCATGTCATACGAAGACAGATTCGTTAACGTAACACAATCTTGCCCAGAGCAGTAAATATGTGGAGGAAACTGTCATATTGGTAAAGGAAATGAGTCAACACATAAGCCTTTGGTAGTGGGGCAAAAATGCATTTCCACTGGGATAGAGAACTGCTAGAGTTTCCAAGATCTGACATTGCAGTAATTATGGGTTAAGCACAGCCTTGGGCTTTTAAGTGTCATATGATTTAGAGCCAAGTCCATTTAAGATATTTAAATCTCTTCGAAATAGTGGGCTTTATATTAATAACACATTTCAAAGTCATGTGGAATAATGAACAGAATAGATCCATTTCGAGTCACTCTTGTATCAAAAGAAATATGAAGGGGGAAATAAGTCTTCCCTCTCCCTTCATTTTTAGCCTTCATCCCTCCTCCACTAATTTTCATTTAGTCTACTGCCCGCTATCAGGCTCGGGCAAAATTTAAAAACAAGCTTACATGAGAGACAACAGATGAACATGCATTTTTTTATGAAGTTCTTAGATGCTATTATAATTTTGAAAAAATCATGTTTTACAACAAATAAAAAAAGAACGTGTAATATTTTACACTATGGTAAGTCAATAAAAGGTAATTCTACATTTCCATTCCATACGTGGTAATGTTCTTATAAAGCAGAATTCTTAAAGGTAAAGCTGATCTCAAAAACGTACAGGCAATGCCATAAACACTCATAAAGGTGAGTATGTCATGCACTACCTTGCTCTTGGAGAAAGTATGCATGAGAAGAATAATTATAGTTCAAATAAAAATTACAAATCCACTGTCTTCATATTCAGAAAATCATTCTATATAACTGCTATTGCATCCACAGCAATAGCTTAATATGTGCGTCTCTAAAACCTTTCTGTATCTTTTGTGCATCAGAAAACACACCATTTTACCATAAAGTTAATTACTTTTGAGTATATTTGTGCTTTAGGTGTCTGCTATTTTTCTTGACCAACTAGATTTAAGCTTGGAGTTTAATTTGGTGCCTGAGACTTAAAGCTAACTATTGCTCATGTGTTGTTCAATCCTGCATTAACAAAAGAAAAAAAGAAAGAAAATAAAGCAACCCCAAACCACCACTACCTCAACCTTTGCGTTGCTTCTGTAAAGGATGACTTATCTACAGATCCAAACGCTGCATTACCACAATACTTGCCAAACATTTTCTCAAGTTTTTCATTCCCACTTGAGAGGAACCTGGGGAAAAAGGCTATGAATTTAAAGGGTTCCAACTTTTGGGTCTGTTTAAGACCTAGCCCTTACCGAGGTTGCTTTACTGCTGTCAGAGCATTCTTTTAACTTTCAACAGTTGTTTCAGCAGCACAAGGGACAGTCTGCCTTTTAAAATAGTTCGAGTCAACAAGCAGCGCAGGATACACACTTAAATCTTTCTCAGAGATATTCTTCTAAAATAAAGGTAATATTCTGAGATAAAATTCACCTATCATGTGTTTACCAAAATAATGTAAAATGCTGTTCCTTTTGCTTTCCAGATGTTTCTTATGCCTTAAGTTAAATGAATTTATCTACAAGCCTCAGCCCTTTCTTATACACATGCCCAAACTTCTCTGTATCCAGGCATATTCCTAACACTTCCTATATCTCTGAAAAGCATTTTCTGCATTTAAACTAATTCTATGAAGCATCCACCTAGCACAAAAATAAAGCAACTGTATTAACTTCCAGTCTTGAATTTATACTCTTAACTGAGGAAAAGAGAGAAAGAACAGTATCAAAGCAGGAACCAAAACTCTTTACTGGTGAAAATAAAGCCAGACAGATGGAAGTAACAGCAGGAACACAGTCTGAACACTGCTCTACTAATTGCTAAGGAAGTAAAGTTACTGGCAACGTTCAGCATTAGAGAGGAAAAATGACTCAAGTAACAGAGGAGCTCATCTTTGTAAAGTACAGTCGCAGCACGACCAGCAAACAAACAGTCACAAACCAAAAAAAGAAAAAAAGAAAAAAGAGAATTGAAATAATAGACTAATATGAAAGGGCTCGTTTTAAGATTATTGACCATAATGGAACAACTTGGGCTTTCTAACACACCTCATATCGATACAAAAGTCACCTGTGAAATGCCAGGTACAGTGCTAAGGGATAACACACAGTCCAGCTTTTCCCATTAACTTACAGGTTCAAGTGTACATGTACATTAGGAATGTTGTACAAACTTGTACTAATGTACCAGGATATGTTTACTGGGGAAGGGGAAGAACATTACCCAGTGGTCAGAGAATAAGCAAGGGACTCTACCAGTGGCTCTCTATAGTCTTCATTTTCACTACACATTTACACCTCCACGCCTTCGAGACCACGATCTTTTTACGCTTCTGCGGTTGGGAAATTGTCAAGACAGATTTAGTTTTGAAGTTTGCAAATGCATGAAGCTATAGGGACTTAGGATACGAGTTTTCTCAAGGCTTCGTAAGAAAATGCATGCATACAACATCATGTTATGATGTCCAAGGCACATACCATCAGAGAACACCATCCACCTATGAGGTGGAGATCAATTCAGTAGACAACATAGCGTTCAATTACAGATATGTGGCCTATACACCCTGTCTCATGTTGAATTTAAATTATGTTTGAATGGGAAAGAAATTTTTTTTAATTAAAAAGTCATCAATAATTTTTTTTTCTTAACAGTGAATTTAAATATAAAATAATGACTTAATAAACAATAATCACAGATTTCAAAGAACTTAAAATGTGCTTGTTACTCAGATAAGGAACAATTATATTCATTCTTTATTAATTTAACAGGTGAACTTCAATTGCATAGTGAATAAGCTATGCACAAAATCACAACTGGGCATTGTTAAAAAAAAAAAAAGAAGAGAATTTGGGTTCATATCTGCTGCCTGATGTATTATCTGTTTTAAATTAATGGCCGCTACTTTGAAATAGGCACCTTGTAGCCTTTGTTCAGGTCATTAAAATCTTGACTATTTTCAGATTAAGACTGTATATAGTTAAGCATGTACAATCCACACACATACAAGACGTTACTGCTTTACTGCAGTCTTTTTAAAAGATGTTTCAAAATGGTGTAAGTATTCAGTCTTTCTCCAGAACAACTACTCATATAAGCACAAAAGTAACTGATGAGAACTACTTTAACTGAACTTCACCCAGAATGCACACTCAGTAAGGTTTAAGTACATGAATTTAATTTGCTGAAAAAACATAAGTTACCGTTAGGCAAATACTATTTGCAGACTGTGCATGGGAAACAGTAGAAATTCCCTTTGGAATAGTGTTTCCCACCTTATCTCCCATATATTGCCACTTTGAATTCTTAGTTGAAGAGAAATACTTATCTGACTCTCTTTAAAGAAGCATTTCTCAAACTGGCATGAACAAAGAAACAAACAAAAAGGTCAAATAAATGTGGCAAGTACCAGAACTGAAAAAAACCCTGTGTCTGTACTAACATGGTGCCGTTTTGGCCAAACAAGAGCGACTGAGAGTGGTATAGTTGTGTTACAGGGATGGCTGCAAAGTGAAGTAACAAGGAATACTGTTCTGAGTAAGGAAAAAAAAAATTAGAATCAGAAGCAAGGCAAAGTTTGTAGACAGTATCTTTTATTAAACCCATAGATAGAGGCAAAAAGGAAACAGCCTATCATCCATACATACCCTACTTTAGAAACAGCTGGGAAGAGCCCAGATGCCGGACTTTTCCCATTTTCTATTGTCCTGAGTCATTGATGCATACAAGAACATTACCACAAGACATTCAGACACATTTTACTTTAAACTTGCAAGTTTAAACAACTCCACATTAACATTGGCAATATCAAATTAGGAAGTATAGTTGCGTTTGAAATCTTTAAGTACTTCTGTAAAACAGTAACTGTTCACAGATTCAATAACACTGTAACCTCATGTTATTGTATTATAATCAAGTAATTAACCTTGATTTCTTCTAAATCTTAATTGTTCAGAATACAAGTATTAAGCAAAGGAATATGAGACAGAAAATGACATACCTAGATCCAACAGCGCCATCACCAGAGTCTTGGCTTCCAGCCTCACTGGGCGTACTCACAGATTTGGAAGACGGAGAGGTAGGAGGAGGGACTAAATAGTGAAACAGACAGGTATCCGCTGTTACTACTCGCAGAGGTTGCACAGCTTAGGATGTTTTCAAATTAATTTAACATGAAGTAGTAAAAAAAAAAGTGATGGCAAACAAAAAAATACATGGACGAACAAGTAGAAAGAGAGGGGAAAAGACAATGTTAACAATTCATGCTGGACTTTCATGCAATTGTTTGGCACTTATGCATCTGGAGCATAAAAAAAAAGAGAGACATGGAGGGAAAGACATTTAAGTGAAAATGAATTGAAAACATATTCTTAATCTGAACTTCTGGCAAATGACGGCATCAGTGTTCAAAGTGTAATTTCCACTAAGCCACGTTGCTTAAACAAAAGGCAGGCAGCTGTTAATATAGCTTTCACATGAGTTTTTCTTAAAAAATTAGGCACTGAAGGCATTTAACTGTAAATTTTGTTTCAAAATAAATAATCACCAAGCATGGACCAAAAAAAGTAGCTTTACCACTTTTTTGTATCACAACTTTGTTGTTGACACTGTCAACAGCAGCATACTGTTATTTTTGTTCTAATTTGAATCAAATAACATAAATCCTGTGTTTTGCAACAAAGTTTCTCCTGTTGGGTTTGGAGTTTTTTTCATGTTTCTTTTTACTTGACAGTCTAGTACTTTTATATTAAAACTTTTTCTTAAAAGTCAGTTCATTTTCAGCATGTAGATGAAGATTGCAATTACCATTTAAAAAGCAACATGTTTTTTGGAACTGATACATAACAGTGAATGATATCATGCAACCTGATACAAAGACAAAGTTATTTCAATATTTCTTGCAACTTTTATAGTTAATAGTGAAACTCATTATTTAATGAAACTTAAATTTATGCTGAAGAATCAGGTCTGTGTTGAAGGGCCTTATACAATTCATTTTTCTGCAGTACTTAAGACATTCATAAGACACATTCACTCCTTAGCAACCCTTAAAAAGAGCCTTTAACCAATGGAACACAAGTCACGTATATAAATTGGTATCTGCTCTGTCAGGGGTCTGGCAAGGGAAAAGTCAGGAAATTGTTGCAGATGTAAATTGAGAAATCGCAAGTGTATCGTGAATTCTGAAGAAAATGCTTCCATCCCATCACAAAACAGAGACATGACTCTGGTTGACAAAAATTCTACCCATAATTCACAAAAAAAAAAAAAATCTCAGTGAATACTTCCATTTACTGAAGATTCATTCCTCCTCCAGGAGAGACTTCTATATAGGTCTAGAGTTATACTTCATAAATTCATACATACACATACTTACACTTTATACATACATCTGTATAAATATGGGTATATATGTGTATATATGAGTGTATATATATTCTTGAACTCATTATTGCCATCTACTGAATAATTTATACTAAAGGAAATGCCCACGGGCCTTTATATTCCTACATTATTTTTGTGGGTGATCAGAAACGATGACATTTTAATGTCACCCTTTCTTAATTGAAGGGGTGACATTAGAAACGTATCTTGTTACCATTTACCCAAGTCAGTCGGCTCCATCTAGGAGCGAGCACGGCCAAAAGAACCCAGGAGCTCAGTTTTGATGCTGCAGTGCCCTCTTGTGGGACACACTGCTTTCAAGAAAGTTTTCCCATTAGTGAGGTGAAACCTGTTTAAACACCAACAGTCTTAGGAAAAGACAAAGTAAAATTCCACCTACCCCAATTGAGGATGACGCTACAAAACCTTCTTGAAGGTTATTTTAGTTCACTAACTTATGGCTTCTTACACCACGAGTGTGGCAGGTGTGAAAAGCATACTCGCATCCCTAGGGTCCCTTCCCCCAAAGAGGGAGCTACCTCTCTCCCACAGTCAACAGAACAGCAATCACCTTCGGAATTTTTAATACAATTTTCTATGAAGGAATCTAATCTCAAGCTATCTGCACACCAAGCTGGTCAGCTGCGAGTTAGCTTCAGTTCAAGGCATACGATCACTGTACTATGATACTTTGCTCAGCAGCCGGTCAGCAGACCAAGCCCCAGGCATGCTACTGCAAATTTTTGCTCGATTTAGAATCCAGATCAGATCTGGGTATCTTGTAAGGGAACAGAACAAATTCCCTGCAAATTTGTGTACATCGAAGGATGTAGTTAAGCAGATGCTCTATGGTGCTAAACACAACACTTGCAGGGGTATGCCCTGGTCTTACACGCCAGCATCTCGAAGAGCTTTTCGAGTTACCCAAAGTCCATGCAATGACTAGCTTTGATGTATGACTATCCTGTGGGGTTTATGTTCTTCAGATCTAAAAAACCACCAACAACCACCACATGAATTTCTGCAAGAGTCTCATCAGCTGCCTTGGCAAAACCTCACATAAGAAAGCGTTCAATTATCAGTCTGCCAAAAAAACCCTCTAGAAGGTAAGAATTTAAGTTTACTTAAAATGCTGTACGCTAGCATACAGCGCTGTATGCTAACGTAGCCCAAATGCAGCCTCTAAACAGTGAGAAGAGTTCAAACTACTAAAAATGACTGCTGCGGTTGTTGGAATGGGAGCAGTTATAATACTGTTCATTCCATGTTCACCTTAGAACACTTGAGGACCATGCAAAAGCCATTATGAAGATACAGTCACAGACATACTATATCTGTAACAAATTATTATTATTTTTTATTTGCGAACCCAGTTGAAAGAGACCCTCACCATTGAGCCAAACTGAAAAATAAGTTTTAAACTCCTTATATTTCAGGGCTAGAGGCAAAAAGTGGAGTTGAATTATTACCCTCTTCGCTTTTGTCCTCCAGATTGATGTGGATTATGTAAATGTGAAAATCAACAACTGATATGCTAACCCATCCAAGAGCAGCATGGATAGGAATCATCATCCTTGGTAGTTTAATTTTATACTTATCCTTGCTATTACTCCATCAAAATCAGTCAGGTATTTGAGATAAGGAAAATTAGGATGCAAGAGATGCAGAAAGGAAACAAGCCAACTCTGTATAAAAATATCAGAATTAAAATTTGGCATTATGAAAAAGAGAAATGAAAAAATACAGAAGAATAATGTGCACAGAAAATAAGGAAAAAAATGAACAAATACATGATATTTATAAATTTTAACTAAAAGACTACAAATAAGCCGCTAAGTGTAAAACATACTTTTTACAAAATAGTACTAGTAATGTGTGCTCAAGCACGTCACTTGACAATCATCACAGAGATCATGTGAGATAAAACAGTACAAAACCCAGACATGTACACCCCAGAAAATAGCAGCCGGAAGATTTTCACACATTATATAAATACCACAATTCTAACAAAAATGAACAACAACAAAAATTACGGCCCCCTCCCCCCCAAAAAAATCAAAGCCACCACTCTCAAACAAAGCCCACCCCAAAACACCAAAAAAGATTCCCCAAACACTTATCTCAAACTGATATTAATATTCCTACCAACAGGAGACTCGGGTGTCAACCCCATGCTTTGAAGTAATGCTTCAGCTTCTCTTCTCTTCTTTTCAAGATCAGATTCTTCTTGTACAGGAAGAACTTCTTTCTTCTGATCAGTCTAAAAATAATACAATAATTAAAGTATAGCATTCAATGGGTATTAAACCCATTTTCATTTATTTTTTGAGATATCATAGGTTCTTTTATGCTACCGAAAGCTATAATCATTTAGGTTAGGTATTTAACTGTGGTAATTCTGATAGTGCTTTCTGTAGACAAAGTAAACAGCAGACAGGAACCACAAAATTGCTACTATCTTTAAAAGATATAACATGCAAATAGTACCTTCTCATTGTCAAAATGACTGACGTTTCATAAGATCAATAATATCTTTTTTACACTAATGCAAAGCACTGTAATGTGCAAAGACTGAAAAAAATACTTTATTATGCACCTGTGTATAAGAGTATTTTAAAGACATGGTCATACTGTTCTGATTTTGAAACAACAATAACCGTGGCAAAGAAAACACCATAGGGTTGGAACGACAGTAAGAGACTCCCCTCTCCAGTCAACAAAGTACTAGGGCATTTGGCTAAACAGAGCACGTACTAAAGCGTGTAGCAATTGAGAAAATACATGTAAGATGTAAAAGTGATGATTGTCTATGTGTGCATTTTAAGATATTTTTAAAAACAAAAACATCAAAAAGTTTAGTGAGAAAGTTTTCTTATGGAATTCAGGATTCACAGAAAAAAAAAAAAAAAAAAGAGTCTTTAAAAAAAACCCTCTGCAGTAACTTGAAGTTTACAAGACATTCAAGTCATTTTCTTCAAGGTGTGTTATTACTTGCTGGATTTCACACACACAAAAAAAGAACAAAAATTACACCCTCATCGCCACAATTTAGAAATAATGCAAGCTCTACTGTGAAAGATGTTGAACACTCTGTATCTTTCCACACTCATTTAACTGCTCATTCAATTACAGGAATACATTTCATAGCTTAAGGTGTTCTAAACTCAGTCATTCGCAAGTGACTATTTTGTAAATATGAAGTGATGATACAAACACAAGTCTTTAACAGAAGCAGCAAAATCTAGACCAAGCTATTCTGTACCTACGCCATGATTAAATACTAATTGCTCCTCACATGACTGCATATTATGTTTCTAAATCACTGCACGGTTCCTTTTAAAAAAGCAATTCCCAAGTTTTAGTGCAAGTTCTCAACTGATAAACTACCGCATCACATGTGGAATCTCAGATACAAGCAATACATTGCTACAAGATCATCAGAGCGTAATCTGAGATACTTCCCTCTCTGTCCCAATCATGCAGCTGGCAGCTGCCCAGCCTTCAGTCACTTGCTAATTTAGAACACCTACAAGGTGGTAACCAAAACACAAAGTCCTCTTGAAAAGGAACCCTAAACCACCAAAACATTCCAGCAAAAGTTTCATTTATGAGGTATAATCTACATTCAGGAGAAACATAGCACTAAATCACTGCTGTCACGTACTGTCACAGAAAGACATCCAGAACTGTGAACAAACATCAGTAGGATACACATCCTGGGTGTTGCTCTGATTTTACAATTCAGGCTAAAATGAGTCAAAGAGGAGGAGAACGTAGCACATGGTTTGTACCATAAGAATACTGACAGACAGACAGCTCCTATGGGCATCCTCAGAACTGTATGTCGGAAATGAGTTCTCTAAATAACACACACACAACTCATTAAGCAGAGCCTTTGCGCGATACTTTACTGCACAAAATGCATTGATATCCCATGCATAAAAGTAGTTCTGGAAGTCCAAACTTTATGCAAGTGTAGAATTTTTAAAAAATAATAATATCTAACTTACCATATGGATAATTCTAAAGAAAACAGAAGGTGTTTGATCAGAAAAGTGCCACATTTGCATCAGCAACCAACCATTAAATAGACACTACCTGAATAACAGGTAGCCAATGACTGAGTGAACCTAGTCTTAGATCTTGGGCAAGTTACATATGCAAACAGTCAACTTTCAAAGAGAAAATTATTTCTTACTTCTTTTTTCTTTCTTTCTTCCTCCTTTCTTTTCTTCTCCTCTCTGATTTGAGCTAATCGTTGCTTCTTGCGCTCCAACTCCGCCTTCAGTTCACTTTTGTCAGACATGGCTGAAACGCTGATCAACAGAAATCGTAACGCTGTTTGGTTGGGGTTTTGTTTCTGGGTTTTAGGGTTTTTTTTTTTCCTTTTTAAGATAGTAGCTTTCCTTTAAATAAGCTATCATTAAAGGAACTAGACTAGCTTACTAAAACCAGAAATGTGAGAAGTTTTAAAATAATCATTAAAAAAATAAATCACACTCCTATTCCACATTTTTCACTTAACACATTCTCAATACTAAAGGGACTGATTTAAAACGAAACTGTGTTAAAACCAGAACTATGAGATGGGGATAGCATCCATTCCCAAGGTAGTTCTGATGCCGTTTGAAGGAATTGGTTTGAAAGAAATGTTAGGCACCGCAGATGGAGCTATGCAATCCAGTCACAGGATTGCGTACAGCTACAGTGCTACCTGTGAGACTGAAAAGGGCAAAAAAAGTACCAATATCTATCTTCCCACTTCAACAGCTTACATATTGGCATGCTATAACTTAGCAGTACATAAGCTAAATATCCTTTTACATACAGTTGTAGGACTCAAAATACAATTTAATAAAAGATTTAGTAGGATTACTATAAATTCCAAGGCAAAGTAATACAAGTGTGATGGTCAAAAAACCCCATAAAAACGTGCATTATAATTTTTTCCCCCAAACTTTTTGTACGCTGCTAAGAAATTGTTGGATCTTTTACAGACAAAAATCTAACAAAAGTTTTGCTAAATAGCTGACTTAACTAAACACAGAGAAGAAGGTCAACAATAAACAAAAGGTTAAAAAAAACCACTTCAGAACTTCACAGAGATTTAAAACACAGGGATGAAAAACTGCATGAATGGGCTGAATAAATAAAAGCTTAATTTTTCCTATTTGTAAGCAAATCCAAGTCAGTAGAGAAAGTGCAGGAATGCTTCTAGAACAGATAAGAGAGCTCTACATGCTTTTACGCTAAACTTGACAACAATGACACCAGATTATGCGTTAGTAATATAACTATTCACTAATCCAAAATTAAGAATGGCTGCAAGTGCTTGCCTAGCCCATCTAAGCACAGAAAAGGATGCGAAACCATGCAAGCTTCATACGCCTACCCCACTACACTTAATAGTACGCACAGCGGGGTAAACGTCTTTATTTCCTCCATATTGCCTGCAAACATTTAGGCGCTAATAAATAAATAAGCAAACAAACAAATACAAATCTACGGCCGGCATTGTAAAATGGCTTTAAAAAGCCACTCGGGAGGCGCGTTGTCCCCACCC
>VXBO01013344.1:584518-620511 GCA_013400135.1 Rhinoptilus africanus | reverse complement strand
TGAGGAGAACGGGTCCCGGCGGGCCGTTTTCCTGCGCCGGGCTTCGCTTCCTCCTCCTCCTCTTTGGCTTCCCGGGGCGGCGAGGCCCCACGCTGGCCCCCGCCGTGCCGGCAGCGACGCGAGTCAGCCCGGTGCGGGCGCTCATCGAAGTGTCTGAGTTCAGCCGTGGGCCGGGCAGGCTGGTGGCCATAATCACTTAAGCGAGCTGCGGGTAGAATGTAAAAAAGCCCGATTTGCTCGAAGTGTCGGGCAAAAGGCAAAGTGACCCGTGCTAAATCTGCTTTGTGTGGATGTCGGCAAGCGGAATTGGGTCAGCGGGTTGATACGGCACTGTACATGAGCTGAGTGCTTCGTTGTGCGTGCGCAATGGCATAAAGCCAAGGCAGACCCAAACGGCAATGAGTTACCGACTGGCAGCATGTTACTTGGCTGTACCCGGCTTTGGAGTCCTCAGCACAGGGAAGATGGAGCTGTTGGAGCGAGTCCAGAGGAGGGCCACGAAGATGCTGTGAGGGCTGGAGCCTCTCTGCTGTGAGGACAGGCTGAGAGAGCTGGGGGGGTTCAGCCTGGAGAAGAGAAGGCTCCGGGGAGACCTTATAGCCCCTTCCAGTACGTAAAGGGGGCTTACAAGAAAGCTGCAGAGGGACTTTTTACAAGGGCGTGTAGTGATAGGACAAGGGGTAATGGCTTCAAACCAGAAGAGAATAGATTTAGATTAGATAACATGAAGAAATTTTTCACTGTGAAGGTGGCGAGGCACTGAAACAGGCTGCCCAGCAAAGTTGTGGATGCCCCATCCCTGGAAGTGTTCAAGGGCAGGCTGGATGAGGCTTTGAGCAACCTGGATTAGTGGGAGGGTTGGAACTAGATGATCTTTAAAGTCTCTTCCAACCTAAACCATTCTATGATTCTCCAGCCATCCTAAATGTATAACTATATTGCCACTTGTATCCTGTGGAAACATATATCAAGTTTTTCTACCTTTTTTTAATCACTGTTGAACTAGTGCTATGGAATACTATCTCAGTGAAGGGCTTGATTCCTCAGACTGCTGATCTTCCAAAACTGTGCTTACCATCGCAGAATTAATATAAAGAACTCGTATACGTCAAGTAGAGCGTGTGTTCACAACACTATGAAATGAAGTTCTTGGAGGCAGTAGCTATCAGCTCCAGAGAGGGCTAAATTTTCTGCTATTGTAAATTGGAACAGTTTATTGACAATCACTGGATCTACAAACATTTATGTCTGGTGAGTATATCTTCTGAACTCCTGCTGATGAGCGCTGGAAAAAGACTGCATTTGCAGTCAAGCTCTGTCAGGCTGCAATCCTGTTATATATGATAAACTGAAAAGGTTGGTTGGTACTTTGCTGGGATAGCTCCCAGGAGAACTTCAATTGCTGCAGGAATCAGTGTTGATTATTCACTCCTCTCTAGTCTTCCGTCTGAGTCAGGGTTCATACTATACCTTAAGAAAAATTAGAAAAACTGTCTGCTGTCTAGATGGCTTCTGATCATCGAGTAACCCCCATGCATTTCCTAAGAGTATGGGTGTTACCATTCAGAGAAACTATAAGTGAAACTGTCAAAGAAAATTGTATGATGTGCAAGAAGAAGGGGTTGCATTTTTCTTCAGAGGTGGAAATATGAAGATGGTAGTAATGAACTTCCACAAACAGCTGTCGTCTTTGAATTTATTTGCCAGAATTTTCTAATATCGCTTACAATAATGTGCGCACCTCAGAACAGGAATGTGTGGTTTATTTCTGTATTTTACATATGCGTGTTGTTTGGCCATAAAATACGGATTTTGTATTTGAAGCTTTCCAGTAGTATTTTTCAAGTTTACATTTAAACTTGTGAATGTAGGAGCCAGATATTTCACATTTGTGCTGAATTTAGACAATTGATTTTTGGTAATTGATCTTCAGCACTAAAGTGTGTTTCTTGGTGCTGAACCTCCACATATCTGCTGAAGGTCATGCTATTATTTTTTACATTAATCCTTCATTTTAGAACACAGAAACTACAATAGCTAATTTTTGCAGCACTGACAACAACTTAATGTTGTTGTAAATGATAGCTGTACTTTTCAAATAGCTTGCCTTCCTTTTGGCTGCGATAGAGTTCATTTTCTTCCGAGTAGCTGGTATAGTGCTGTGGTTTGGATTTCGGATGGGAATGATGTTGGTAACACGCTGATGTTTCAGTTGCTGCTAAGAAGTGTTTACACTAAGTCAAAGATTTTTCAGCTTCACATCCTGCCCTGACAGCGTGGAGACTTGGGGGTGCGCAGGAACCTGGGAGGAGACACAGCCAGGACAGCTGACCCAAACATGGACAATGGGATAGTCCATAGGGTATGACATCATGCAACAATAAAAATGGGGGAGCAGCAGTTGCTGCTCGGGGACTGGCTGGGCATTGGTCAGCGGGTGGTGAGCAATTGCATTGTGCATCGCTTCTTTTGTATGTTCTTTTATCATTATTCTTGTTTTCCCTTCCTTTTCTGTCCTATTAAGCTGTTTTTATCTCAGCCCACAGGTTTTTACCTTTTTTTCCTTGTATGTTCTTTTATCATTATTCTTGTTTTCCCTTCCTTTTCTGTCCTATTAAGCTGTTTTTATCTCAGCCCACAGGTTTTTACCTTTTTTTCCGATTCTGTCCCCCATCCCACTGGGAGGGGACTGAGCGAGCTGCTGTGTGGTGTTTAGCTGCCTGCCAGGCTAAGCCACAGCATAGCTCTGCCTGGGTCAGTTTAGCAGCGACACACTCACTGACAGAATGCTGACTCTATACAAATACATTTGTGATTTTAGCAGTTATTGATCTCACAAGTAATTGCAATTTATATGTAAATAATCTGACACATTTTTCGTCATCTGGAATGCTCATGAGGTATATGGTGGGAGGACAAGTTTGGGAAAGCATACTGGTTGGAGACATTTGTAAGCGAGTGTTTTCTTCTAGCCTCAGCTTCCTGGTGACAGTATCTTTTGGTCTCTAAGAATGTGGAGAAGTTACACTGTGAGGTGGACTCCTTCTGTATCTAGGCCTGGGAAAACAGCTTGTAGGGGGTTTTATACACTCATCCTTTGCACTGGGTCCAGGATGAACATGGCTTGGTTAAGACGCGAACACCAGATTTATTAGTGATTGTGTACCCATGTCAACACAATTAGTGCATTACTGAGAAGTTACTTTGAGACATTGAAAGGAATGATAAAGATACATCAGGTCTCTGCTAAAGGAGATCCAGACTAAACACAAGAAGATATTATTTGATAAAGAAGAGCCTCTACTTTTGTCTTTTGAAGAACATTAGACTTCTGTGCTGCCTGAATCAGAAGAGGGGTAGATAGCAAAGGCAAGTGGGCCCTCACCTTGCCTTGTCACCTCATTGTGCTGCTGGAGAACAGTGATTTCCTCTGGAGCATGAGCTCAAGATTTATGCTGGAGAGGGTAGTTCCTTCAAGTAACTGCCACCGCTGTACACTCCTCTCCAGCAGTGTGAGAGACTGGGAAAAGGCAGCTGGCCTACCTTCATTAAGGCCCCATTTTAATTTTCATTTTGTCTAATATTTCAAGACAAAAGTCTGTCTTACTGACTTACTGGAATTGAAATAATCAGGAAGAGCTCATCCCATAATGTAAAGATATAACTTTTCTAGTATCATTTAACAGTCCGTGCTTTTTCCCTTACAAAATTTGCTGCATCGCTAATACAGGTTTATCTCTGTCCTTCTCAACCCTTTCTGATTCCTGCTAGATGGACATTTTTTTTTTTTTTTCTGTTGTGTCAAAATAAGGTGATGGTGAATGATGGGTCCTTTCTGAGATGCGAACACTTTTGCAATCTGGTAACCTTTGGCACAAAACACATATACTAGTGAATGGTCCAGCACTTAAGAGTGATTCACTACTAAGAATTATAGAAAATAGGTTTACTAGTTGAAAAATTCCAAGGCAAGTTCTCCTTCCTCGTGTGGTCTGTGTACGGTACTTTCATTTTGTTTCTATTATGTGGTTAAGAGGGTAGATAATGAGAGCTTCTTAAGGGATCCTGTAATGCACCAAAACCTGCACTAGTTCTAATGGTTTTAAGAGCGAGTATAAAAACCGCTGAGAGATCGGCCAAAAAGAACTATTTTCAGATAAGTTGTCTGCCAGGCTATATTCTACCCTCATTTTGTGCACATATCTCCCATTAACCTTCACGGAAGTTTTGTGGATTCATCAAGGGGAGAATGCGCTTGAATATTTGTTAGATGATAACAGAGTCCTTTTTTGGGGGCATGTATTATGTTAGCGATATTAGCCAAAATGATAATAGGACGAATAAGGATGAAGAAAGTGTTCACTTTTTTCAGGGGCTTTTTTTGATTTTTCATTAAGAATTATTTTTCTGTCTGTAAGCAAAAGGGGTATTTTATATAATCTTAAAGTATATTTTAGACTAGAATAAATAGGAACAAAAGCACACTAAAAATTTTGCAGATTCTCAGTAACTGATTTTAACATTTTTGAAAATGCAACAAAAATCTGAATGAAATTCAAATCCAGTTTAGCTGCAACAATCTTAATTGACAGCCAACCAGATTTTCAAAACAGAAGTTTTCTTGCAAAATGTACTTACAGCTGGTTTTAAAGTCAGTGGAAGTATCTGATGTTTAAGCAATACTCTCATTAATCAGGAAAAATATTTTTCATTTCACTATAGTTATAAAGGAATATGTATTTTCTTGCTATTCATTACCCTAAAGGTGGCTACAATTCAAGAGGGACGAAAAAAACCATTATAGAGACTTGCTTAATTCATTGTATTTTTCCACTGAAAGTTACTGACCAACTGTTGTGATACATTTAGAACAGCCATTTAGACTTGAAGATGAAGTAAGAAATACAGATCCATTAGATTTTATACTTTTATGTTTATCATTTTTATGTTTCCTGATAAATCAAACATTTTGCAGAATTTATTTTTCTGAGAGAGAGAAGTGTGTGGCTAGTATATAGAAAAATTCATCTTAAAAGGGACCATTTTTCCAGCTCTTGTCCTTGCTCTGGAATTGAGAGGCAAGTGACTTAAGTCCTGTCTTTTTCACCTTGGTATCAAAGGAGGAAAAGTGGTCTTTTGCCACCAGTAGTTTTTGCTACTGGTTCCTAGGTTACAGACACATCTTTTATTTTCTCTTAGTCTCAGTTTCTCAATGTGTCAGATTAACCATATTTATTTCAATATTGATATTTCTTCCAGCTAAAGCTATGTGAATTGATATTTGAAAGGAAGCTTTTTGAATGGAAGGCAGCATATATAATTTTGAGTGTTATTAAAATCGTATCTGCATGGCTTAGGCCATAACTTCTTTACTGACAAAGAAATCAACACCTGAGTCATGCCTGCATGATTTCTGAGCTTTTCCTCCTGCCACATTTCATAAGATGACAGAGTGACCCTCATGACACCGGTATAAAGTAAGGGTGACAGATATTATCCAGAGTTTTACAGGAGTTAATTGAAAATCAGTTGGGGATATTCAAGTGACAGTTAAAAATTTCACTTCCAGCTCCTACTTCCATGATCAACTCAGAAGAACATACTAGTTTTCTTAAATATCAAATACTGTTCAGAAGTAAACATTTGAAATGACTGCAAATTCTAAATTTGTAAAGTTAAAAGATGGCCTCTATAGGGTGGAAATTGCTATGGGCCATTGTTCGAAGTTCTGAAATGTACTAAAGCAAATTTCGTATTTATTTCCATTGAGAAGGCAAATTACTTTTTATAGAAAAGGATCAAAAGCAGCAGAGTGGATATGGTATGTTAATAGTAGGTGGGACAGTGAGGGTAGAAGAACTGATGGGACACTTAACGGTTCAAGGAATTCAGCACTTTTCATTTATGCTGGAAAAAATGTAAATGATGTCACCCTCACCTCCTAGTGCAAAGTTATCAGACAGACATCACTAAGTGATATCTCTGACATTAAAATGACTGGAATGTTATTTCCTTCTATTTCTTTTCTTTTGGAAATCTTACAATACCTTATTGCAAATGAAACCAAAATTCAGGTATAATGGTGTAAGAAACAAAGATCTGTCTGTAGTCTCAGTGCTGGATTATTGCTGTTCTGTCTCAAAGCTAATTGAAATCCAAGATTTTTGTATGGAAGCTGTAATGAGACACTGACAAATACCTTTCTGCCCCACTGGAAATGTAATCTTTCTATTGAACATTTTGTCCTGGTAAATTCCATCTGCAATAGGACTAGCCATTTTGCATTTGAATCAAGAAGGTCACTCCTTTGGATCAGATGATACGATGTACGCTCCACTTGCCTTTGGATGAAATTGATCCTTTACTGTGTTGAACATAAGACTGTGAATTTTTTACACCTAATTATCTTGTTGTTTCATCTAGATGTATTTGGAATGCTAACGCTACCACCTCTTTTTGATCTTTGCATATATGAGTGCGACCGTTCTCTTAAGAGGCAGTTATTCCCTGGCTGGTGATACATTTTAAATAGTCACTTGCATTTCTTTTCTAAATAACACAGCGTAAAATCACAGTGTTTCATTTATGGATAATATAGTTGATCATTTGCTAGAACGGAATATTTGATAAAATTTTCCTCACTTTTTCAGCAGTAAAGCAATAGTTCTATGTATAATTACTCAGACTTGTTTGATTAAACTTATTTACTACTTAATACCTAGAAACTAAACTATGTATTCAACATTTTGCTTCTTTTACTCATAAATAATCCTACTAACTTCAGTGAAGAGAGGCACCAGAAACCTGAATGGCAGCTGCAGTGTGTTTGCTCATCTTCAGTGTTAAAACTTTCATTAGCTTTCTTTGCAAATGTGTCTTGTTATTTTTTGATAATGTAAGATAAATTATACTGAGAATACCTACAAAATCAGTAGGTTTTCCTCTTTTGTTTTGACATGAATATATATATATGCTCTCAGCTTTTTCACTTCACTTCAAGTGTGTAGATTATTTGTGGAAAAAAAAAAAAAAGGGAAGAGATCTCTAGCTATGGAAGGGATAATGTGAAAGGCATAAATACCAGCAAGTCTCTGCAGGTATGAAGCTGTTCTTATTTGTATCGATGGAAATTTCATTGCTGACTGCAGTGAATGCAGGATCAAGTCTTCAACTCTTTATAAAAATCAATTATATGCATTCTTAATAGGCTTTCATGCCTTTGAAAATCTGTCTCTAAATTACTGTTGGAGACCAATCAATTAGATATTGGAGTTCATTTTAATAAAATAAATTCCACAATGTTGTGTAAAATGAAAGGAAATGCTTTAATTTACTGGCTTTTTATTTATCCAAAAAGATTAAACAATATATGGCATTGTTAAATTACCTTGTTTTATTTACTGAAACATGCAGGACTCAACAGACTGCTGATGTGACTCTTTGTGTATTTGCATTGGTTTTGCACTGTGATGGTACTAGGAAGCTGAGAGATGAGAAATTGCTATGTCAGGCATTGGACTGAAATACATTTTAAATAGACTTTTTATATGGTACTGGAGCAATTGAAAATTCTGATTCAGTGTCTGCTAAGAAAATGTTGGAAATGCTTTTAGAAGTTTTTTAACCAATGCTAAATTTGGCAGTTCAGTAATAGTGAATAACCCAAAATATAATTATTAAGGAAGATTAAGCAATTTTCAATGTAAAAACTGTGGCTCATTCTGATTTGGATTTATTTTGAATCCTCCATTGTTCACAGGAGATTCGGTGATGGCTGAAGAGTACGTGACACAAGCTGGCAGGTGGTACGGCATAAGGTTTGCATAAAGCTAATATTTTCATTTCTCGTTTCTCATCTGCTGTCTTTCAGGGTCAATAATCTGTTTCCTTAAACTGCATTATTGTTAAATGTTATATTGACCGTGAGATCATATAATGTCGTGTTACTATTATGCTACACTGTGCTGTATTTACCTAGAGAAGAGTGTATTCTTTTGAAATCTTAGATAGTTATATAGCTTTTATAGATTTAAAATTATGTTAGCATCTATTTTGTGTAATTAAGATACATTTTCATTGAGATATTACAATACAATATATTTATGGTTGCATAAATTAAATTTATGTAACGTAGCTAATATATCAGTACATGCATATAGTATGTATATTAACATATGCATAGTTAATATAATAATGATTGAGGTTACTATTAGTTTTATTTAATAAATTTCAATAGTGAGTCAAGTCAAAAGATGGTCTAAATACCTGATAACTTTAACAGATCCAGAGAGGACACCAACTTCAGGAGGCATTTCAAAACAAAAAAAATTTTTAAGTGGTGTTTGAAGAGTTATTATATTACTTACTTATAATTAGGAAGGGAGAAACATAACAAGCTTAAAAGGAAATTAGGAACGGTTGTAATTTGTAGATATTTAATAAAAACAACTATACCTGTAAATATTTGAAAGCCTGATTCTCAAAAACTACTGAGTGCATTATCTTCAAACTAAAAATGGTAAAAACGTGTCTGTTAGTCTGAGAACAAGCATGAAAAGTATTGGCCTAGGGGTAATAGTTTTGAAAAGTTATTTTAAGCTAGTGAAAAGAAAGTCATAGAATAAAAGTGCCATTTCATCCATATGAGTGTAATCAAATCAGCTAATGCAGGAGTGCATTCTGGCAAGAATAAATAAGCATTGCAAAGCCTGATACGGACAGTATGGAATACAGAAACATATCCAAGTTAGTAAATATCAAATGAAGGATTATCCCTACTCGTGAAGAATCCATTCCAGCAAGAAATTGAACCATGGACTACTGCATCTGAAATTTGTAGGACTCCCTAGAGAGCTAAAAGGGAATCTGCAGATTCTGAAATCAGTACGCCAGAGATCTCTGCACTGTACTGTAGTGCACAAAAGTACACGTTCCCCAGAATTTCCTTTTGAAGAACTTCTTTCATAATACTAACCAGACCTTGGTGTTCTGAGTTTTCAAAAGTGTAGCTAGGTTCTCTTTGCTTTTTCTTTGCATTTGAATGCGAGAAAAACAAGTTCCAATTTTCTAAATGTTCTAAAATAAGAAGAAAAATATTGTGGTATTCTGATATGTCTTGAGAGGTAAACAGAAGGTTCTGAAATGCCATCAAATGTGCAAGCTTGCAGTAATAACAGTAACAACAGGAAAAAAAAAAGGATAAGCATTTAAGAAATACTTTATTCCATATTTAGCTTGAAGTGGAAAGAGACTGTCCAAAGCGAATAATAAAAAGACAACCAGATCTGTGAAACTAGGTGTTAGGGGCCTGGGGAAATGTGGAGGAACATGTCTCTGAGACTTCAGAATAAAGGTGTGGGGTATAAATCAGAACTGATTTTGTACTGAAAGACCTGCCAAAATGATGGTGCTCGAATCTATTGATGCAGGAACATCCTACATATATTTCATAGGTCTCAAAAAACTTCCAGAACACCATGCCAGAACATCATTCCAGAGTGCAGAAATTATCTATGGATAATGAGTTGAAGAGAGAAAAGATTTTAATGTACCTTTATTAATATGGTATAGAAAATACAGAGAACTGCTGAACAAGATAATGACAAATTGGATACTCTTAATAAGATTATTAACTGTATGTCAGAGACGATGTTAATAACATACGTATAATGCCTGCCACAAAAAAGCTTTTCTACTTGAAGCCTTGAGTGTAGTAATTTAGAACATAAATATTTTAGCAGTTGTCAAAGAGACAGTATATAAATAAGTGAGGATAAAAAAATGAAATTATTATTTCGCGCAAAGTGACACTGAATTTTGGTGACCAAGGGGTATTACTTTGGGGTTTAACTTTGCAGCTATAATGAGCACCGAGAACCACAATGACTTCAGCAATCAATTATGGATGTTAAACAGTTGGAAAAAAAAGTCCTAACACATCTCAAGTACACACACATAAATGGACACATGCAAAGTCAACAGACCCCTTGAAAACTGTGGTCAAACAGCACAACAGTCTTTTACTTGCATACCTGTTTTGTTTGGAAAAGGACCATGTTATGAGATTCCATCTCTGGACTCAAGAGGTAATGTAATCTGTAGAATCAATATTGCAAAAGACTTTACAATTTTACTGGATTTTTTTTAACTTTGTGTTTTGTATTCTCCTGGCACACATCAGTTGGCAGGCTCACTGTAGTGTGTTATACTTCTCAGATGATCAGGAAACCTGCGGTAAACATTTTTTTAATTTAAGAAACACAGTGTCAGAGTTCTCTTAAGCACTGTGCCCTGATTGGCTTTGCCAATGTAAAAAGTGTGATTTTATCCAAGTCATCCTTTCCTTATCTTCTATTTGTAAGCCGTGTTTGCACTAAAAAGGATTTTAACTAAATAAACTTCTAACTAAAACTTAATTCAGTTTTAACTGGACAAGTGTAGATCTCTTTTACAGAATGACTCAAGTTACTTTAGGATCTGTCATTTTAACATAATATGGTTTACATAAATATTTCTTTCATCGACTCTTCTGGTTAAAGTAGGTCTCGCTGTGGACACCCATTCTCGCCCCTATTCCTCTTAATTGGGCTGGTTGGTGGTGTGAACATGTGAAGAACTGGAACAGGATTCTAATACAGTTCACCGCATAACTTGCTGACATTTACATTACCACAGTGGAAGAGGAAGTTCCGAATCTGAAACAAGAGGCAGGAGGTCATGGAAGTTATTCCATCCGTCTGCTTATTCTTATCTTATCCTTGCTGGAAGACTATGTATTACTGTAAGAATATGTTAGTTTCATCAACTTTCACCAACGTTTCTTTGAGTGAACTCATAGAGAACATGAATGCGCACAATCAGGATTATTCTCTTAATTCTGCAAGCTTTTGTAACTTGATTTTTTTTTCATTTCTTTGTCCAGCTGCCTAAAAATAGTGGGTTAGGGCTTATCATACCCAAAACTGTTCTGAAGAATCAAGATATTTAGCAGACTATCCCAGTGACCAGAGCTGTCCAGAGAGTCCAGTTAAGATACAGTTAAATATTTTTGCCAATCTTTAATGAAAAACACTGTTGTAAAACTTACAACAACAGCTAAGAAACAGAAGCATATATTCAAGTAAGTGAAAACTCATTAGATAAGCTCTCTGACATCAAATTCAATGTGATTTGATTATATGTCCAGAAAGGAAGCTTCATCTTTACGAAAGCTAAATTTCCAGTAACATTGCAATGAATTGCAGCACATCTTTGCCAGTGCTTTTGGACCCAGTGAAACAGAAAAGATTTTTCATTTTGTTTATTCTATAACAAATGGCTGGGTGTGTGATAACACTGGAATAAACAACATTGACTTGTGGAATGTTAATGAAATTTCTCATCCAGAAAGAGTGTTTATTTCAAGCAAAGCAGAACTATTCATGATTTTATCTTTGGGGAGATATATAGACACTTTTACTGTCGAAATGTAGGCCTGATCCCCTTACACCTTCAGTCACAGATCTCAGTTGAAGTTAATACTTTGGATCTTCTCTACTATACTCAGTGAGAAGCTTTCTTGTTGTTACATTTTATTTTGTCTTATGTCTTACTCTGTCTTATGACCGTAGTCAGTTCCTATAATCCAAGTATAAAATAGGATGGACAGAGGTAGACAGTTTGGTATTAAAAAAAGAAGATAATATTGGCAAATATGATAGGTAGTGGGTTCAGTGTATCAGGGACTGAGGCACTGTCAAGTTTTGGTAAGTGTTATGGAACAAGACAGTTTTAAGAGAAGAGCTCCAGAGAGCTCGGAAAACTGTATCCCAACAGCAACTGCTTAGGCAACTGATGGTATGTCTATTGGTAAGCAGCACTTAAATCATGGTGAATGTTTATATGTTCTGTCGGGCTTTTTTACTTTTACTACAAATAGAATAGAAGGATGAGTCCTCTCAAACTGGCACAAACTAAACCGTGCTTAAATATACACTAAAAACACCTGAAGGGCAGTTGTGCAGAGTAGCACTTGGGTATGTGGCATTTAACATACCCCATCATGTAGTAATTTTCCAGTACAGATACATCTTTGAATAAGAATTAGTTGGATTTTATTATACTTTTGAAGCCTCAAAAATTAATTTGTGCTTTCCATTTAGAAGAACAGTTCCATCAGTGCAAACAAAATGATGGCACGTAAAGCTTCCCTGATAGTTGATTCATATGAAAAAAATGTGTTTAACATTCAGTTTCTAAGTCAAGTTTGAGGTGAATAGTTGTGAAAAAATCTTACTCCATAAACAATAGCCATACTGGATTTATAAGTCTTTGAAATATGGACAATATTTATAGAAACCCTCTATGCCTCTATTTCAGAGAAAAAATGCAGCTGCTCTTTAGCATATCAAAAAATCTGTTTCAGAGCAAAATTCATGCTGAAATCCAATTTACATAATTTATCTTATAACTTTGGCAGTAAGCAAAAAAAAAATCTTAAATAATTATATTGTCTTTGGACTAACAATCTTAAAATGTTCTTCTCAATACAGTTGAGGGAAAAAAAGCAAAAAATCCCCTAACGTACCTTCAGGGAGAATGCAGGGGGGTTTTGTTAACTAACACTTTGTAAGAGCTGTAATGGTTATATGCTGTGGCTGCAGTTTAACTTTGAACTTAAACCTTCGAGCTCCTGATAGTCCACTGCTTATAGAATGCTGCAGTTGTATAAAATTACTTAGAGTGTCAGCAAGAACTGTGGACAAAGGTAGGACAGTGAATGGTGGCATCTCCAAGTCAGTTTCTTAAGGTTGCCTGTCTGTGTACTTTTCTTCACTTAACTGTCCTTCCGTGTCATTCGGAATTACCCAGAGACCACCTGCCTGTGCACAGGTAGGGTTTGAGTCTTTTCCACTGCAAAACTTTTTGCTAAAAATCCGTTAATGAAGTCGCAATGAGCAGATAAGCTTGTGTTGTGAGAATATCGATGCTTGTACCTTTGAGTTGAGGAGCATGGAAAATTAATAACATACTCCAAGCATCTCTGACACATGAATATTTCTTTGGCAGTCCAGAAATCTGTGTGTTCCAAATACAGAAGAAAGTATACCCAAATAAAGTAGGTCAGGAAATATATATGGAACCACAGACTGTGGTGGTTTATCTCTGCTGCCCGTTTTGTGTGTCTGTCAGAAACTGGACTAGCTCCTTAATCCAGGTCTCAGTGCTCGGTTGAACCTGGCAGGGGATGAAGGTAGACCTGCTGGTAGGACACCGTTGCAGACACGCAGAGAAAAAGGAAAATGAGACGGAGTCCAGCAATCAAGAGCTGTTTGATGAGTTGTCAAATGAAACGATGTCAAAACAGTCTCTTGCCAGAGATATGTTGGTCATACAAAGCCCTAAAAAAACTGAGTGCCCTAAAACTAATGTGGAATGATCTGTTTAATCAGTGACATTTAATTAATTGATGTATCATCATTTGACATCTCTGAATTTCCGAATGTATAGATGATTGATACAGATGAGAGTGGTAGTGGAAGGTGGCATTATATACTGTTATAAACTCATGTTTACCTTCCAGGTATTTTTTACCCAGTATGAAACAACATGCAGTAATATTTTTGAAAATAGCCTTTCAGTATGTACTTATTTATATTTTATTATTAAGTGTAGGAGCAACGTGCTCGCCAATTTGCAAAAATAGCTCTATAGGGCTCAGTTAATAAAGCAGCAGTGGTCCGGAAAGCTGGGAAGCTGCCAGCAAGACTTCTGCTTTTCTGCTTGAAATCCGATTTGCACATACATTTAAGAGTTTGGACATTTTTTTTGTATTTTATAGGAAAGCACGATGTTTCTAGCTAGTTTCCGCTGATGTGGTGTATGTACGGTTACATATACTGCTTCCTTTTCCTTGGCACTTTTTCCTTTCTGTTCAGAAAGGCTCTCCTGGTTGCATTGCTGACTGTAGTCATGACCGGCTAGTTGCTTTTAAAAAATCTCATTGTACAGGTTTCTGTGTTGGGTGGAAATAAGCTGTGATGTTTTGCCCTTCTGATCAATCTGATGAATTGTCTTTCATCTTCATAATGTCACCTCCCTGACTTGTGCTGCAAGTGTAGAAAGGAATTGAGGCAAAGAAGTGCTGTCAGCTGCTGGTAGTTCTGTCCCAGTCCTGCACTGAGCCGACGAGTGAATGAAATGGCCAAAAGAACCACTGGAAAGAAAGTGACCTGGTGTCCTATTACAAAAGTCAGTTTTATTCCAAATCTTTACAAAACTAAAGACGACTTTATTTTTCGGATGAAATTGTGAAAATTTGTGTGAGCACATACATCTCAAAGAAGTCATAAAACCACCTTTTTCATATATAGAATTGTCAGGATTGGAAGGGACCTTAAAGATCATATAGTTACAACCCCCTGTGTTGGAACTCCAGAATTTTTGCCTCTGTAATAAGTACTGTCTTCCAATTGCTGGATTTAAACTTCTAGACCAAGTAGATTATATTTATTCCTGGTTTGTTCAATTTCTGACTAATAATGGGATTTAATCCTATTTATTCAGTATATATGGTTTAAGTAGAAAAATTACGAACATTTTGTTAAACAATCTGTTAATAATTACATTTGCAAACCTATATGCTCTCAGTGCTCAGCTCCCTCAAACTGCCTCCTGCCCTCAGTATTTGCTTCCTGTGGAGCCTTGCCTGTGACGCAAACATTTTTCAGTGTCTCGTAACTTTGCATTTTCTGGAGGTACAGGAGGTTAACAAAAGACAACAGTCTGGCAACCGGTTGTAAATGGATTTCACGTTGCACAAGTCTGCCCTACAAGCAAAAATCGTAACTCCCGTTTTAACATTCAGAGCATGTAATCCAAAATCAAAGAGTGCGCAAAAGACCATACAGACAATGAATTGCTAAAATAACTGTAATGACGCACAGTTCTACAATCATCCTTTTCTCTCTGCTGAAGGACCCTGCACATAAGGCAAATCTCCACCTGGCAATTTCTAATGACAGCTTTTCTTAATTACACAAACGTTACAAGATGCGCTATGGTCAGCTCTCTATAAAAACAGTATATTGCTTCCATTATAGCTGGACATTTGCATTGAAACACAAATAGTTTCTTTGCTTATCTGTGTTCCTGGCTTGAGGCCAGTAGCTTTCCTGCCTTTTATTAGTTGCAGCATAATCTAAGATAGAGGCTGAATAAAATAATTGACCAAGAATATAGCTTCAGATAATATTGTCTGTGTGCCCCACTCTGTCTTTCCCTTTTCTGTCTCTCCCTAGGGGAAAAGCAGTTATCTTCCTTATGCTAAATCTAGTTCCTATCCTCAGCAATCATGTAAATCTTGGCATCAGTCTCACAGCAGAATAAAAAGTCGAATCAGCAGGAAACTTCCACATAAGAGCAACAGGCATTCCCAGGAGAAAGAAAAACCCAACAAAAAACATCCTCTCAAACTCTTCCATTTATTTTCTCTCAAAAATAAGAGTTCTACTCATTAGAAACACTCAGGTTTTCTTATCATTTTTAAGATAATATGCCTTCAAAGAATAACAACTCACTGTTCAGCGAGCTTGCCAGCCTTTCAAAGCCTTTTATTTCAAAGCTTCTTTCTGAATAAACAAATGTATATGGAGAACAATTTGAAGTTTCTGCTTTTCCTAGCGTTTTGCATAGAGGCTACACAAGCTGTCTTCTCTCAAAATGGGTCAGACCGCAAATTATAGCTTTAGAGTAACAAAAAAAATTGTTGGACGTAGCTGTTGGGATGGATTTTATGTATTTTACATACTAACTGACTCTGTATGTAAAGTCACAAAAATATTTTTAATTGAAGATTCAGCATGTTAGATCAAAACCCCAAGGTATTCTTAATTAGTACAGTCCTACATATTCAAAAATATTACTAGTAATTTGATTAGGGGCATTTTAAATATTTAGAGATAGGCAAAGGCAGACTAAGTATAATACAAATAACTATCACGTAAACATGTTGACAACATAATAAAACTGAAAGTATGGTTTGTAATATAATCTGAATTTGTACATATTGGACTTCGTATCCAATTATTACATTCCACAAGAGCTTACTTCAGAGTGAATTTGTCCTTAAGGCATTAGGAGGAACTGTCTTATTCAGACCAAAGTGACTTGCCCTCCCCAAAATGAGAGAATGATTACCAGGGTTTTACAACAGAAAAAAACATAGATATAAAGATTTTCTTTGCTAGCGCTTTGCTAGAGATTCAGGAAACACAGTTAGGAATAAAATGTCCTTAGAAGAACTGGAGAAGGGAGCTTGGAATATGAAAGAAACATTTAGTCAAAGGAGAGCTTGTACTCCGTGGCTTGGAAAGTGTAGAATAATACAATTTGTAGGGAAAATATGAAGGAATGTCAGAACTCTCATGGGATTGTAATCACTTCTTAATTTAGGAAGGAGACCTGGGCATTGCTGTGAAGAGCTCAAACCAGGCGTAGATTCCCTGATAGAGGGAGCTATGAATATAGTTCCTATATTCATTTCGGCAGTTCATCCAAATCCATGCATGATGGTGCTGCCTTTGCTGGGCACCAGTCGTTATTTTCAGTCAGCATCTGTATAACAGTCAGTACAGACGAAAGAGAGGAAGTTTTCTACTACAGCATTTTGAAAGCTGCTGCAGTTTTGTTTTGCAAGGCCCTTCCAATTTCTGCTTACGGTATGCTGTTAAGAGAGGACAAGATTTATCTCTAATTTTACATTGCTACAGACTTTAGGAAGCATACTCACACATTTCCAGCTGCTACTCTTACGAGGTGTAGAAACCTGTGAAGTGATGGTATCATTTCCTGTCACTCTGTAAACACAGAAAGAAAAGTGCTTTATTTTTTATTGAGCAACTGTCCAGCAAACATCTTTGTTCACTCCACGTACCTCATCCTTTATTTGTGAATTATAACTAAAAGGTAACTTTAAGGCTTTTTAAGCAAAGTACTTCCATAAAACCATGTGAAGAGAAGAAATAGTTATAAATGGAGAAGCCCCTTGCTGTCCACAGCAAATACGCAATGAAAACCATTCTATCCAGTTCAGAGTACAGGCTGAATATACAGGAAGATTGCCGTCGGGGAGCACTGAGGGCTGGTTGGGAGCAGGGCAGGCATGGAAATGGCAACCAGGTTCAGCATCATCAGGCAAGTTCATGGTGCTGAGGCAGGTCGACGGTCATGCTGGAAAGTCAATCTACAGGTCATAACCCATGGATTGACTTTCAGACCCACTGAGATTGACACTCAGACCCACTGAGAACCCGAATCTTGTGATCACAGAGCGGGTCCATGGCGATGGGGTCAGACAGAAACCAGGCCAAGTCGGGTCCAATGCAGCACACTCGGGGACTGAAGCACGTAGGCTGAACTTAATTAGAGCCCCTGGACTCGTGGACAAGGGGGTGTGCGGGTGAGGGTCCCAGGTGAGGCTGGTCAGGGCCATTAAGGCCTATTAGTGTGTTCAGGGCCCTGACAATCATAACATAAATTATCCATTGGAAGTCTTGCATTTGGGACAGACCAAAATGCTTTCACGGGCTGTGTCTTACTGAACTTGTGTTCAGATTCCTCATTACAGAAGCAGTAATAACAGCAATGAACACTCATGTAAATTTTCTTGTATTTTTAATCCCATTCTCCATGTCTGCACAGAAACAGTAGCCAGACGGTATTAGTGCTCCCATTGCCACAGTGAACTATGAGCTATCCCTTAACTGCAACAGCAATTGATGTTTTTAACAAAAAGATCAAGCACTCAAGCTGAATTGTTACGATAATACCTATACTGGAGGTCTTTTAATGTAGTGTTTCTGCCAGATCCAATAGTCCTAGAAATAATGAGAGTAATGTCCTGGAGAATCAGAATTGCACTGAATTTTGCCACTTTGTGACCTAAACATGAATACTAAGCTTTGTGAAAAGCCACAGTGCCCTGTCTACATCAGTACTCCCGCTGTTACAAACACCGTGAAATCACTGCCATAGTTATAGGAGGCAAAATATCTTCCAGTATGGCTTCAGAGGACAGGTAAGCAAGTCAGATCAAAAAGTAGCACTGGTGTACCACGTACAAAATAGCTTTCAGTAGTACTGAAGCTGAAGTATATTTGGTGGAATATATCAGAAAACGTGCTTACAACATCAGTATCCAGAAATAGGGTAAATTAAGAACAGAAGCTGTTAGCACGTATCAGAGGGGAGAACTACTTTTTTGGTTATTTGAAATTGGCACTAATGTTCACTTTGTCTGGGTCACATTTTACGTGAGACTGCAAGATCAAATGGCAAAAGTACTGGAAGTTCTGAGTTTTTTCTAGTTTTTGCTGCTTTCATATCTTGTGTATGAGCTTCTCCCAGAACTTTCATGCTCTAGTGTTCTCTTTGTTGCATCTTTTAACCAAGCTTGTACTCGCACTGAAGTTACAAACCAGAGTTTAAGAAGTCTGAGGTAGAGCACAATAAAGAACAATTTCCAACACCAGAGATGAAGAAATACTGTATTTTAAGTGGACTCTTTAAAATAGTATCAAACTAAATATATAAATTCTGACATGACTGTGTCTTTTGTGTCTACTCACCTTGTAACTTTATTTTAAGGCGCATGGCTCATCCTATTGTGTCATCTAAAGCACTGATAGCCGAGCATCTCCCAAAGGCCGATTTGGTAGTGCTTGCCACCTAGTGGATCACTGCCTGTATACACATATGAGAAGGATCATCTGCTACAAAAATATTTGAAAACATGCTTATTAATCACATTGTTTAATAATATCCTGCAGACTTGTAGTACTGCTAGATGGTTTTTTTTTGTTGTTGGAATGAAATGCTGGTGAAAACTGAAATAAAAATTGCAAATATTTTTACAACTTTTATCCATTTTCTGATAGCTCTACTTATAGCTATTGCTTGACTTGGCCATAGGCAGAAGATGTCATTTTAGAGCCAAGGAGTAGTCAGTACATATGGCCTCATACTCAACTGTAAACCCAAGCCCCAAGGTAACATACGTTGATCAGTAGACCACGATGACCTCACTATAAGTGAGCTCATTTATACCAGTTTTACCTTTTATATGCAGTTTATACCAGCTATTTGTGAACTACCTTATACCGGTTGTTTCTGCTTCTTCTATTAGAGTCAGCTGTGGCCTTGTCATTTTTGTTACAACAAAATTTCTGATATGTGTACGGTAGTAACTGGATTTTCTCAGCTTCACCTCCTCTCTTCCATTAGCCACATCGCTTGGAATGGTTGCAATCCATTTTTTTGACCTGGACTTCAGTCTCTTCCTGTGCAGTAATTTACCCTTCATTACCGCCCACTATTCCTACAGACATCAAAAGTGTTGCTCACACCGTAACACAATCAAGAATCTGTACCTAAGATACAAGGGTTCCATCAACTTCTTACAAAAACCACTTCACACAAATGCAGTCCTCCTGCCAAGATTTGGACTTCCCTCTTTCAAAAGTGAATGCAATTGAGCTTTTATTGACTTTTGTAATGATCAGTGTATTTAAAAAACATGGACTGTTTTACCAGAACTTCTTCCAAAAAATCTGGCCTACAGGAGCCAGTTAAGAGAAGTTATAAGCAATAAGGAGTTGTCAGATTTGAATACAGCAAGTTTTCCACTATACTGATGATTGTAACAGTATTTTTTGCTCTTTCATGATGATGATGATGATGTTGGAAAGTTTTAGCCAACAGCTGTATGATATTCAGGAAGAATCAGTTTATGCTTTACACTTTTAGCAGACTTTCCAATTAATCTTACTAAGCTTAAGAACATACCTTAATTCTTACTTGGTAAAGATGCTCATATAGATGATTTCAGCAATTTTGATCATAGCACTTTACGATCAGTAACCTATTGATGACTATCTTGATGTGCAGATGTTAAATCTGGGTCAGAAGATTCCATGGGGTCAAAACTTTTGCTTCAGTTTTGCTGCTACTTACCTGAGTGTATTTGGAGCTTACAGTGTGACCGTCGTATATCAGAATTGATGACGTTCCCTTCTGTGCTATGGCAACCTCATGACTGAGGATAGTTTGGGGTTTTTTTCCCCTCTAACAACTGTTATGGGGAATTTGTATTATGATCAGAAAGTAAAATACAGTTTCTTTCTTTATACAGTGAATTCCTTCACTTTCCGTTATATACTTACTATCCTTCAAACACTACTGGTTATATAAATTTCATTAGGAAGATCATCAGGAATACTTGGAATTAAGAAATATTTAAGAAATTTTGTACAACTATCCTCCTGCCTGCTTTCAAAAAGTAATCACAGGAATAAGTTGATCTTTTGCCAAATTTAGAAAGTTGTATTTTAGTACCAGAATATAAATCTATGCTCAGAGGCATGATAAGATTGAAAAATCATTTTTATTAACATATAAAAAAAGAATAAGGAAAATAGACATTGTAATTAAACATTTGTTTTCATCTACAAATAAGTACTGCGAGTAACAAAACAATAAAATAATTCTTTAAGTTCTTTTGGACAGTTAGAAACAGAGGAAATAGAAACAGAGTCTTCAGAAATAGAAAATATTTGGCGATATCTTTTAGTCTCTCAATAAAATATCCATGTAAACAAGTAATCTATATTTACAATATCATATGCGATCCTCTTGGTTACATGTAGTAAGAAGTGTACATGTAATTACTGTAAATTCAATTCTAAAATTTAATTTGCATCATCATTTCTCAGTCTCATTAATGTTGGAAAAAACACTGTTCTGCTTCTGTGCCCAGTACGGCGTGACAGCATGTAAAAACATTTAAAAAAATATTTTTTTCAGGCATCTTAAAAAAATGTCACTTTTAATGTTAGGGTTTGTAACTTCCTAGGTTGTAATAGGAATCCAAACTTGGAATGTAAGCTCTACTGTCATGTCCCTGTAAAGACAACAATGTAGAACATTTCCAAACATGCAGAAAAATTCTGATAAAAAATCTGGAGTTCCACCTTCCATTTATATCTTTGAAAATATACCATTTTATTTCACGTGTTACTGCTACTACACATAAACACAGGTAAGAAGTGTTGCATGAAAGGAAGGTTAATGGAAGGCCACTGTGAGAAGCAGCTTTAGGAATATGGCTTTTTCCAGAGAGAGTTACTCTCCAAAGTCCTATGTATTTTTATTGAGGACTTGAACTAACCTCGTATGTTGCAAGAATACTTAAAGCTTTTTTTAATCACTTCAGAACATAAGCTGAAAGTCCACAGAATGTCGTCTGTTGTGAATTGCAGACGCCAAGGTTGAGCAAGTTTTAAGAGCTCACAGCTACCGCATCTCATGGGGACCTTCCAAAGACCAAACCAGCCAGAAGCCCACAGTTCACACACTCGAGATATCACTGATTATGGTAATTTCCTAGAATGGAATCTTCCAGCTCCCGCTGAGTTTCTACTATCATGTTTAACCTCAAAGTTGAAAAACAAAAATACAGTCTGGCAGACTACCCTCAAAAGGTTTCTAATCCTTGATTTTCTATTAGTTTTGTATCATTAGAATAGGGAAGAAATGCCACCATTCTTTTCCAACTATCATTAGCCTTGATCAGTACACGGAATAAAATGGAAAACAGAAGGCATACTGGTTACTATAGCTTACCTTTACCAGCATACAGAACCATTCCCCTAAAAGCTGTTCATTTCAATACATCCAAGTCAGTGTCGTAACAGTGTCACAGAATTTGTGGGGTGTTCTTCACAATGTACTCTACAGTTAGTTTCTTCTAGAACAATCCTTAGACAAGTGAATGCCTTCCACACACACACAGTCTTTTATTAGATGACTTAGTACTCTGCAAGGATTGAATGAGCTCATTTTCACAGGTGGGTGAGACACAGTAACAGGCCAATACATAACAACTTAAAATGCTGTTAGAAAGCTAGCACAGTACATTGCTAGAACAGCTGAGTTCATTTCTTCACTTCACCTGTTATCCTTCAAAAATGTCAATACGGCAGCTCTCACAAAGACTAAATATGCATCCTCTAGCTGTAAGATGCTAACTGATTTCACCAAAAGCAGACTTGTTCAGCAGAATGTAAGATTAGAAGAAGACAGTTTAGTATTCTCCAGAAGCTACTGCAAATCCCTCTTCCTACTTAATGTTCAATATATAAATTTGTAATAGGATGCATAACATAATAATGTTGTGTCAGATGAGCACTAATGTCACGTAAAGCAAGTGCTCTTGTTTTGCTGTGAGAGAGCTGCTAGCAGTACTGTTTGGATTTTATGCTGAAGCTGCGCAGAACAATTTTAGGGAAGACAAGTGATTGTGTGGAACTTGAAAATCAGGGAAAAAGCTGTCCGATCCACTGCACATAGTGGGACTGGAGGAGTGCTCAGACAACAGGATAGTATTCCTGCTGCCGTACCTCAATTCTACACTAAGGCATGTAAAAACAGGTATTTTCTCAAATGAAACAATACACCAGTGCTAGGTGTGTCCCAGTCATCCACAAACACAGGCAAGTGAAAACTCTGGGATGTAGTCCTTGCAGACTGAATGGTACAGCTGAAAAGTTTTTCAAATAATTTACTGTGCTAGATTTCTATATGGCACTCCCCAAATAATTAAATGTTATTACAAATCAAGTGCCAGGAACTGAGGTGCTTCTTGTCAGAGCAGATGCAAAATAACTCATGACCAAAATTGTTTGTATAACACAACACTGAACTACAAAAATTGCATATTTGCTAAAGTTTAACGTGTTTAAACATTTTAAAAGCTGAAGAAGATAAAAATCTATGTGGTCTTTAAAAAACAGGAAATTATATGCTGTCTGAAACTGTCTACAATGCCACATGAACAGTGGTAAATTTGGACTTGCAGGTTTTACAAGCGATTATAACAGAAAGGCTCATTTTTGACATGTGCAATCAGAATAATCTACTATAATTATTCTGCTATAGTAGTAAAAAATAAGTATTGTTTCTATCTGTGAAAATAATGAATGAGCATAACACATTAATAGTCCCATTGCTAGAAAGAGCTATACAAGTAAAGTGCCAGTAGAGACTCAAACTGCATTATTTAGCACTTCAGTTTCAAATTAAAAAGTCATAGTGTTTATATAGTTTGCTTATAGAGTATGTCTTCATGCCTGTGACAATGATGATTTTGACACCAGTGCAGAGATACCAAAATTGTGTTTCAGTTAATGGGTCGTGTTTTAATCGAATCAGAAAAGCTCAGCTGTTTCTTGGAGGAAACATTTCTCACTTCAAGCTACCTTCTTCTGTGAGATTGCTATGAGTCTTCTCTTGTTTCCAACCTCCTAATTTCTAGTCTAGTGCCACAAATCAGTAGAACTGTGCAATCAAATAAAGACAGTAAAATACTACCTTCTGGGATAAATACTACCTTCTGGGATATTCTTTTTCTAAGTGTGTATCTACAGCTTTCCAAATAAGACAAATTCTGCATTTGGATGTCTTACAATTTCCTTAGATTTCAGTAACGATTGTACATAATCCAAAGCCAAATGCTTTCTGTATACGATATATTTGGTAGAGTTGGTTAAAAGTCAACAGATAAGTTTTGGCTAAAAAAACCCAAACCATAAAAGTTTGTAAAGAAAACATAAGATTTAATGAAGTTTTTGTTCAAACTTTCACTTCCTTTTTTGATTTAAAAATTTTAGACTAAACGTTTTAATGGTGCGACTCTGCAAAGTTCTGAAATCCCACAGAATTTAGTAGCTGGTGAGGGGGTTAATCACCTTGAGAAATCAGGGCTTTAAAAAAAGTGAACATTACCAGAAAAATTATGTGTGACCAACCAAATCCTGCTGTCTGGTATACTTTGTGACTCTTGATTCATAACCTGCAAAATCACTCAGAGCAAAATTTAGTCTCAATCTTGTTAACTTTTCATGACCCTAAGAGATAAAAGCATTAAAGAAAGACGTGATATGGAAAACATTTTCCAATTATACGATTTTCCCATTATCTGATGTCATTCATGCTCTCATTTTTTAAATGAGGACTGAACATGAACCAATGTAATACAATACTGGAATTTAAATTCATATGCAGAAAACTTGAGTATCTCTGAGCAAGCCATACTGAAAATAAACCCCCAACCTATTTATATATCAATATAACTAAATTGGAAGGAACCGGTGGGATTTGGCAGTATAATAGTACTGTTATTCTGTGTATTTTCTTTACATAGTTGATCGTTGGCCTGCTTCATCAAGTTTGAGGTTTTGTTTTCTGGCTGCTTCACTGTTGATCCTCACATCAGATTTATCTGCATTACTACCGTCTGCCATTGTGGATTCTGCTTCTGTGCCTTCAGGAGTCCCTCCAATGGGCCGCAGAATTTTAGCATTCTCTTCTGGGGGGCGCTTCCAATGGGACCTGCTTGCCATCCACAAAATAAGTGCACCAAATATGACAAGCAAAAGACCAAGACAGTTGACAAAAGTTGCCTCTGGTGGGGATGCACTATATGCAGGATTTTTCCTTTGGAAGGGAGGGAAAAAATAAAAAAAGTCAGTTGTTTTAAAGAGAATTCTGGTCTAAAAGCAGCAGTCTCCTGCTAGGTAGGAGGCCTTTTTAAAAAAAACCAAACCAACCTCACAGTACTAGATGGTTGTTATTCTATGCAAACGAAGTACTGTTGGCAATGAATAACCTTAATAAACAAGTGAAAAAAAAATACTTACAATGAAAAGATAAGCTTCTCTGTGATTCCCGTGAGAGCTGTTGCAATCACTGTTGCAAAGATGGTAAGACCCGAATAAATGTGTATTGGCATGAGAGCTGCTCGAAGAGCAACTGGAGCAAAAGGGAGCAGAAAGACAGCGAAACCCAAGAAGAGCTAAACACAAAACAGAACCATAGTTAAAGCTATACAGGGAACAAGCTGTACTTCTCAAACAGAATAAAAATAATCATAAAAATTCCATTTTGAGATGTCTTCAGGCACAAATTTGAAAAGAATTGGCATTTTTATTTCTGAATGTGTTTCCCTTGAAAACCAAAGCAATAATTGTGGATTAGTACCTGGGAAGCTGACATTTAATATTTTATAAATAACGCCACCTAGTATCAGTGTCCAGACTGATTGGTAATGCTAAAACTGCATCCAAAGTACTGGAAACAAAAGTTTTCAGTGTCGCTAATTCAGTAAGGTATTAAAGGTGTGAGTAGCTCCCTTTGTACAGTCCCTTCCAGTCCTGTCCTCTGCTTCTGTTACAGATTTACACATAAATGAAGATGAGAAGGCAGTCTAACCTTCTGACTTGAGTGGACTAAATAATTTTACCTCGACAGAGTTTTAGTTAAATTAAAGTACATGTGTTTAGAAGGGCAATGGCCTCTCAGTGTATCAATCAGTTGGCATTTACAGAGTGAAGACGTGTGTGAGTGGCGTGAAATTATTCAGGGGACATGAGTCCTCCTGTTAGCACTAATTTTGAGATGGAAGATAACCCATCTTGTCACACGGTTTCAGTTACGGTCGTACTGATGTTGCGTCCCTTCTTTAGTTTGTTCTACCATTACTCACCCCTGCTGCTAAATTAGAAATCGTGCATGAATTTGTGTTTCATCTCGCTTTAACTTCCAGTCTTAGTCCTTGTTTTGTCTTTCCATGCTGGATTAAAGAGCCTGGTATTTTCTCCCTGGGAAGCTTTTTAATACACCATAATCAAGTCATCTCTTAATCTTCTTTAGATCTGCTAAACAGTTGGAGCTTTTTAAGTCTTTCACTGGAAGATAGTTTTTCCAGCTCTCAAATTACTTTTACAGATTTTTTTTGCTTTTTTTGTTTTTTTTAATGAAAAAAAATGTGTTCCATCGTATTTCATATGTGTTTCGCTAATGCCATATATGGAGGTTAAAATAATCTCTTATTAGAGAATTTACTTTTCCTGTTGTCACAGCATTGTGAGAACTCATTTTGACCTTCATGTCGCCTTTGAGTACTTCTTTCCAGAGACATTGCTTTTGAAGGTACAGGCTCCGTTTTTAATTTCTGCCCTATTCTTAAATTTATGTCGTTGTGCTGTACTGTATTAACATACATTTGGCTTAAATACTATATATTTACACTATTGTTCCTATAGGCAGAGTAGTATGCGAGCATCTCCTCCCGATAATTTTTCAGTTCTGAGACTGACATGCCATTTCTGGAAAACGCCAATGTCTTCTCTATTAACAGAGCTACTCCTTTAATCCTGGTTTTTAACAATAGCGCTCAATCAGTTAACAAATACCCATCTCTGTCTGGAGACTGACATCCCAGTTTGGAAGAAGTAACACCACAGTTCTATTGATAAGACAGGCAAGGCATTAAGTGTCATTGATCATGCTTATAGTAGCAAAACGAAAAGTAGAATTAAGATCTTATTCGCAATTCTTAACCGTTAGAAAAATATGCTGATACATGATACAGTGGCAGCACAGATTTCCCTGAAATAACTGCATTATGAAGACAAGGAAAATCTGAACATTGTTCCTTCTTACTCATTAGCTATTGTTCAACTATAAAGAATATACCAAACAATGCTGCAATATGCTGTCTTTTTTCTAAGTGTTAAACCCACTACTTCAACACTATTTCTTGTACCTCCCAGCCTGAGCAGTAAAGGATAGAAGTCTAGAACCCAAATCCCTCAGCTGGGGATTTTCTGTGCTTGAACACCAGATAATTAAGTCTTATTTTTTCCTTTTTAGAGTTTGGGCAAAATAACTAAGAATCACCATTTGAAGGAACAAAATTAATTTCCACAGTGTAATACACAATATATGGAGTTCAGAATGTATATGCAGAAACATCACATCTGTATGTGTACGCTAAATGTCAGGGCATGCCTGCTCCCCTTCTATGCCAAATGCAAAATATACTGTTAGCTCATTTTAGATGATGATAACTCTAATTCTTTGCCAGTAGGAGCAATTAAAAGCATGCATATGAACATTTAGCAAAGTTTTGCTGATTCAGGAAAACTGGTTAGCAAACAGTAGCTCATTCAGACGTCAGATCCTTTAGATCTGCACTGCTCCCTGCTGCACTTGTTCTGCTGATAAACAAGAGTCTTGAGGCCAAGAAGCAACTACTTAAAATGATGATAGCCGGAAAAAAAGAAAAACAATTACTTCATTTGAGACTTCCTTAATAAAAGCTCTAATTGTATTTAAATATGCTGCCAACAAACCAACTACCTTGCTTTTATTTCAGCAGTTTATAGAGCTTAGAAACACTGAGTAGTAAATAAAGGGCCATTATCCCAGCAAATAAACAAAATGCTTTAAAATACATTTTTCTTTGAAGTCAAGGATTCGGTATTTGCACATTTTCCTTCTAATTTCCCCAAATCACAGAATGTAAAATGGGAATCCCAATAGGTAGAGTGTATTAGTGGGGGCCCGAATTACTCAACGCATTCTTCAAATTTACAACCTGTTTATAAATACAGTTAGATTCTGACCTGGAGAGAATAAAATATAACAGCAGTCAGCCCAATCCAGCTGTGCAGACTGTACATGTTAGGAATGTTCCTGGCATTGTGGAAATCAAACACGGCTACCATAGAAACAATTGCAAGAATCATAGCTATGGTATTCAGTCCAGCATGTATGAACTTCATTAGGAGTTTGCTGCATTTCCAGGTCCAGGGCAACCTGTACACGATAATAGCTGAAGAAAGAACAGAAACAAGATTTTATGCCTTATAGGATAACTTCTCTCAGATTTTAATAATCATACATCATTCACGTAGTTCCGTTGTAAATTACAGGAAAATCCAACCTTTATTCCTCTAAAAAAAGTCTATTAAAAGGCTTTTTTCTCCTACACATAGCATAGCACATTCCAAATACGCAACTGAGGCTTAAGTGTACCTTTTAGGGAGATTTCTTCCTAATTTAAAAAAATCCCTTAAGTGTGTTTCAAGAAAACAGCACAGTAAACAACTTGGTGTTGTCTTTTCCTCATTCCTTAAATTGATCTAACAGGAATTCTGCATAGGATTTTGCATTTTCTGCTACTAGTCACATTGGAAGAATAGGGCCCAATTCTTATATCCAGAAGACCACCTACTGAGAAAGTGTGTAAGATTATTTTTTAATATTTATTCTCTTTGCCGACTTTGGATAATGCTATTCTCTAATTCCATAGATATTTATATGACTATCTATTGCATTGATATTAATAGGACTACTTTAAATGTGAAAAATGCTACTCAGCATAAGGAAACCATAATCTGACTCTTAAGAGACAAAAGCATTTGGCAACTACAACTCTTCTCACACTCTTAGATGAAGGGTTGTTTTGCCTACATTTGCATTAATAGCTCTAGCAGATAGTGTTTTGTCCAGCCTGAACAAAACAACAATTTCTAGTGCTCTAAATCCAGACAGTCCATAGGAATAACTTAGCCTAGAGCTGCTTCTTGCCAAGCTCTTTCCTCGAGGTCCCCACTGCGCCTTCCCTGCCACAACTGTCCCCTGCTCCTTTCAGATGACCTGGGTGCTTTCCACAGGGGACACACACAGACCAGAGCAGATCGCTGAAGCGCCAGGTACATCTGATGACAAACTAGGTACTAATTCTGGGTATGTGTCAGCACATAAGTATAATCATAGAATCACAGAATCATAGAATCATAGGGTTGGAAGGGCCCTCTGGAGATCCCCCAGTCCAACCTCCTGCCAGAGCAGGGTCACCCAGAGCAGGAGGCACAGGAACGCCTCCAGGCGGGTTTGGGATGTCTCCAGAGACTTGGTAGCCCTTTGCTGCACCCTCTCCAGCAGTTCCCTGTCCTTCTTGACCCGGGGAGCCCAGCACTGGACCCAGCACTCCAGATGTGGCCTCCCCAGGGCAGAGCAGAAGGGGAGGATGACCTCCCTCCACCTGCTGGTCACGCTCTTCTTGATGCACCCCAGGGTGACAAATATTTATGGGGACGCTTGATCACTTGACCGGTAAAGGCTAATGCCCATATCCATCATGTCTTGCCTGGGCAAAAAGACTGAGCTCCATTCATCTGATTCATCACATCCTCATTCAAGGTTTCTGCTTATGAAATTACTTTCAAATATTTATATATAATTAGCTATATTAAAACAAAAGAATCAGAATATATGCAGGTTTTTTAAAAAGTTCCTGTTCCAAACACTAAGAAATAGATGTGCACCAGAAAAAAAAAAAATTACCTGGTAAATGCAAAGATTAAGAATTTACTTAAGTGATTCTCATGTGCTTTACATGTTCCTTCTCCATAACCGTAGCTTTTTATGCAAAAAAGTATAGGTTATGGAAAATAAATTGGATATTCATTCTGTATGTTGTGATGAATAATAATAAATGGCAAATTAATTTCAAGGTTCTGTTTGCCTTTTTTTTTAAAACTTGGATGCATGCCAGGAAATACAGTACTGCGCTAAATAATTCACAAAGAAAACACTGTTCACAAGTGAAACTTCCAGACGACGATCAGATTTTAAATCAATGTGTGCTTTTACATACTGTGTGAAAACAGAATACTGGGATGAATGCAGAATTAGAATATTTAAATATATACAACACTTAGGTAGTGCTCCACTTTCTACTTTTAAAAAGTAACAGCAGTGAATCCTACAAAATCAGGACAATAGAAGCCGTGTTTTTAAGACGGTTTGGCAGTCATCGGTCTCATAGGTATGCTGCAGCACACCAAGCTTACTACCACCTCCAACAGTTTCCCAAAAGTTGTATAAGTCTAATATCTTGTTAATATTGAAGTAATTGCCTGCATCAGACTGTTATTAATTAACTTCATTCTGCTTTCTAATTTTGTAAAGCAGGTATGCCAAAAGGCCCAAACAAGCCTCAATATCCCATGAGGATATTCCCAGTAAATCCTCCTTGCCCCTTCTCACCACGTGGCCCATAGTATTGTCAGTAATTTATTCCAAGGGCAGCAGAGTACTGGACTCTGTATGTCTTGAAGTAAACTCGATGTGCATGGGTCCTGGTCTCAGTTTTCAGTCTTTCATCTCAGAGGGTCAAGTCCAAGATAAAATTTTCATACAACATTTTCCTTTGGTGCATAAGATGCTGTCATCTAGTTGATTTAACTTCCAAAATCGCTATCAAACTCCTTGGTCACTCCTCTACATAGCCTTAGATCAGATCTCTATTCGGGCCATGAATTTTCTGGGCTGCTTCCCGTAACAGGATGATAGAGCAGCAGGGAATACAGACGAATGGTTTCCATGCTTATTAACATCTATTAGCATGTTACGTGCCACAGCCCAGGACATACAGTACAATTTGTTTTAATCCTCTTTCTGTGAGGGCTAGGAAGCTCTACGTTGCAACTTGAGCAGATCTGACTGTTTATCACTGTGAAAAGACACAGTCCCACTTCCCCATCACCACTTTAATTCCAGTTGTGGGTGCTTCCCCTTGCCTTTGTCATTACTGCCCTTTTCCGACCAGCAGGAGGAAGAAAGGCAACCTGGGGAACAAGACGGAGAGTAGGAGGAAGATTCTGCTTTCAGTTGTGCAAGCTCTTAAAAACTGACTCAGGCACGATGTGTAATTTCATCTCAAAATTAAAATAGCCTGGGTTAAAAGCACGTGCACAGTTACAGCATTTTTAGTGGTGACGTGCTAAAACAGTCTTGTGAAGGACTTTCTCTAGGTACATCTCTACTGCTGTTAAGAGATCTGATAGTCGAGGCATCCTCAGACACAGCTTCTTCCCTCGGGTCTCACTCCTGTTTTGAGCTCTGATTTTAAGTTACATCATGTAGGGCAGAGTAATCTTGCAATATCTTCTGTGTTGGGTGGGACACCTCTTCTTTGCCAAATGTACAAAGCAAAATTCTAGAGCTGGCTTTCTAGTATTTTCTGGCTGGCGTGTGCGTCATGTGCTTCACCTCTAGGGAGGTGTCATGGATTGCTCGTGAGGTGCCTTCCACCTCAGAGGGCACACAGCGTGGCTCTGTGAGCGCACTGCACAGCACCTCACAGCTGCCAGAAAGGAATCATAGAATCATAGGGTCGGAAGGGACCTCTGGAGATCATCTGGTCCCACCCCCTGCCAGAGCAGGGTCACCCAGAGCAGGGGGCACAGGAACACGTCCAGGCGGGTTTGGGATGTCTCCAGAGACGGAGACTCCACCACCTCCCTGGGCAGCCTGGGCCAGGGCTCTGCCACCCTCAAGGGAAAGAAATTCCTCCTCATGTTTAGGTGGAACTTCCCGTGCTCAAGTTTGTGCCCGTTCCCTCTTGTCCTGTCCCTGGGCACCACTGAAAAGAGCCTGGCCCCATCCTCCTGACACCCACCCTTTAAGGATTTATAGGCATTGATAAGGTCTCCCCTCAGCTATCTTTTTTCTAGGCTAGAGACCCAGATCCCTCAGTTTTTCTTCATAAAAGAGGTGTTCCAGTCCCCTCATCATCTTGGTTCCTCTTCACTCCTCCTGTTTCCTCTCCTGCTCCTTCTTGGCTGATCCTGTTGCTTACCTTCCGCAAGCTCTGAATGCCCACTAGATTCTTTGGGAACCACTTTAACACCACAATGGACAAGCGCCCATTTATGATTTCAAAGGGACTCAAACTAAGCTCATTGAGAGCTGCCTCTTCACAGGCTGCCTGTGATGAGATCCTTACAGCTCTGCAGTCATTTGCCCTTCCAATTCTTGAGAATTCTGCAGCCCATTGGATGTTAGAAACTCCCGCAATTAGTTATTTTCCCTTTGAACAGATATTTTATGTTTGAAGCAGAGGTAATCATGTTTGCCAGGTAACTCCAGGCAAGCATTATCTTTAGATGTGATTTCAAGATGAAAGACTCTGCTTACTTTCAAATAGATTTGCACTCCTGCTCCTTGCTCTTGCACATTGTCCACCTTCTCCCATCTATGGCACTTGGGAGACCCTGTGTGCTGGCAATTCAGCTTTCTATTCCAGCAAAAACTGTACTTGGGGTGGGTGGGTGTTAGTTTGCTGCTAGTTGAGTTCATTCAGTTTATGGATCTGAAAAGGACCAGAGCTGGCACAAACCAACAACCAGTAGGAAGATGAAATCTGAGTCACGGAGAAAGCTGAAAGGGAGAACTGGAGGAAAAAAATAGGAATCTTTCAGCCACGGTGAGCTGTTAGATTGTCTCCCCCACCTAAGTAATTTCATCCATACGGATGAAATTTAATTGACTCTGTAACACTACACGGTAATGTGGCAGACCAGGATTTTTTTGTTCGCTTCTCTCTGTAAGAACTCTTAAGTAACATTCCTATTGTATTCCTTTATGAATACACTGATGACGCTAGGCTACATCCTCATGTTTTCAGCCTGTTTAAAATACAAATTATATGATATTTATAAGTCATGTATAATGAGGAATATTAATTGTGCAAGCAACTTCCAAGGTTTACCGTGTCAACCTACAACTTTAGAGTTTACATGTGAGTCATAAGCAGCAGAAGACTGATCTGAGGACGGGAGACAAAGGCTACCTCACCCTCCTTCTTCTGACTCACTCTATTCAATATTCCACAGCCCCAAAACCCACCATGCTGCTCCTCAGTCTGCAACAGAGATTGTCACATCTCTGCAGAAAAAAAATAATTCTTTTATTAGGTGAGTAATGGGAAATCCTCAAAAATAATTTATTCCACATTATATCTTGGTGGGTTTCGTAATTAGTCCTTTGGGAGAGAACCAAACATTATCATGTGCAGGCCAAACATGAACTAGCATGGAAATACTCCTTTGGAGCATGTGTCTACAGTCATTGTTCAACACTGCTACATGTAAAATAAGACAGAATTCCTTATTTACTTATTTAACCCATTCTATCAGGCTACTATTCCTTCAAGCCCTTCTTAAGACTCACTTTCCCCTCATGTGTTTTTTTACCTATTTTCCTCTTTTCAAAAACACTGCTGCACTAATACGCATGCAGATTTTTATTGTTTTTCCCACTTTAAGCCTAGAAAATCATCTGGATGATTACTGTGCGCTGACAGCGTGTTGTCAGGTATCATTTACCTATAGGTGCTGACCCACAAATAGTAAGCCTTAATATTAACGTGCCTACAGCTTTTTCATTTGATTGACGAGATATATCCAACACTTTTATCAGGGTACATCTACTTCCCAAGATGCACATTATTATAGTCATCCCTTCTACCTCCTACAGACCAACAATGCAACATTTCTATCCTTTGTAAGGACTTTAGTGAAGTCAAGAAATGGTTCATTTGGTGATTATTTCAAATCCTCCATGCAAATTTTACCACCATATTTATGAGCTATTCCTTTCTTCTTTTAACTACTTAAAAGACTTCTTTTTCTTGTACATGTGCAAAGAGGCATCCTGTTCCCCAGACTTGTCCAAATTACCTTGAATTCAGTGGCAGATTTCTGTCAACCAAATTGGAATCAGATTCACAGGGGGATCTTAATCTGTTGATATTTCATCTGATTTACTACAATACTTCTTCAGTCTCCAACTTTGCTTTTCTTATTATATAGGATTATATATATATATATATAAAAAATAGGATAATCCTATTTTTTATATATATATGATGTAATACATATGATATATTCCTATATATATTCATATATATATATTAAAAATAGGATTTTCCTCCCCAAACAATGCTCTGTTAACAGTGAATTCCTTGTATCTGTTCCTTTTTCTTCTTTTTGAGGTACATTGAACTTCCATTTGTATCTATCCTTACCTCCACAAGGCTTGAAGCAGCATGACACAGGGGAAAACTGAGTTTCAGAGGAAAAAAAAGAAAATGCGTAGGAAAAAGCTGAAGAAAACCCCCCATCTTTTCTTCAAAAAGTCTATGCTTATATTAAAAACAGTAGTTTGGTCACAGTAAGTAGCACAGATCTTGGTGAAGTCATCCAGGTGTTTCTCCTCACTTATTTATAACCCGAAATGACACTTCTTATTGAGCAACATTATGTAAAACAACTTCAAAATACTGTTTGTTGCTCAACAGCGACTTGTAACTTGAAGCCACAAAGCTGAGAACACACCCCGCTCTCAGCGAAAAAAATGAACTTTGCAGAGGATGTTTGAATCACGACATTCCCTTCCTAGCCAGACACAGGCGGCCACCCGCCCCTCCTGCATCTTCCAACCCCCGGCTGGCTGGGCTCCGGCCGGAGAGCGAGCCCACGTGTGATGCAAACAACATGTTCCACTGGAAGGAACGTCCGGATGTGCCGGACAAGTTTTCTGGCTGGCTGAATACAGCGTGTCATTCAGCGGTGAGGCAGATGTAAATAAGGTTATTAAACATGAAATTCTAAGTTTGTCTAGACAAAATTCGAGTTTATCTTCTGTTACCGAGAAAAAAATGCTCCTGCTGACATTTATACTATGCGTCTCCAGAGGTTCTTCATTACTTAAGAACAGTAAAATCTTCCCTGTCCTCTCCCCCCAAAAGTTAGTGGTAAAACTGTGGGGGAATTTCCCCTCTTCTCTGCAGAATTTATTTGCCCTTCCTGGAGATGTTACCGATGCTTCGCTTCGTTCTCTTCATCTTCAAACTAGCAAGAATTTTGTCACTGACTCTATAAAAAATTACTGTTGGAAGCTCTTCGGGCAAATTTTTAGTTTTCATGCCATTAGCATAAATCAACCCTCCCAAACGTCAGGATTTTTAAGGTACAGTCCAGTGACCTTATTTTTGCAATATCTGACTCTAGTTTAAATATATTCGCAGACTAGATAAGCACCTCTGTGGTTCTCCATCATTATCTGCTTTTTAAACGTGACTGAGAGCATCGTATTTTTCTTTCCTAAATTGATACGGTTTATCAACTACAGGGTGTGTAATTTAGTTGTTTTCCTGGAATGAGCCAATTATGCCAACAGCAAAACCACAGCTGAAACTCCAGAATTCCTGTTGGCCTCAAGGAACCACCCCGGCACTCGAGATCTAATGTACTAATTGTGTGGGATGGAAAAAAAAGATACTGTTCCCGGTGTAAGTGTAATGGGAAACATTTAAAAGCCAGTCCAAGGCTGAGGTCTGTGCAATCAGAAGTTCATAAATGCTATTAAAAAAGCATTGGACTAGATGATCTCCAGAGGTCTCTTCCAACCCCTGCCATTCTGGGATTCTGCAATCGTTGGGTGTTATTTAGGCAAGAGAATTAGGAATGAATTTAAAATAACGTATTTTCACGAAAGGATTTACTCCAAGCCTGGGCTGATGAACTGCATTTTAACGATGCTTCTAGTGCTGCATTTTCTCTGGCACGAACCCCGCTCCTGGATCTAGCTCCGGTGGTACTGAACTTGCCTTTCTCCTGTCGGGACGTGGGAGGGAGCCAAAAAGAGAGAGAGAGAGAGAGAGAAACTTTTCCTCGGGCAGCGTTTCTGGCACCTCGGCTCTCAACTGCCGTANTTTAACGATGCTTCTAGTGCTGCATTTTCTCTGGCACGAACCCCGCTCCTGGATCTAGCTCCGGCCGTACTGAACTTGCCTTTCTCCTGTCGGGACGTGGGAGGGAGCCAAAAAAAAAGTGAGAGAGAGAGAGAGAGAAACTTTTCCTCGGGCAGCGTTTCTGGCACCTCGGCTCTCAACTGCCGTAGACTCGGGCTGGCCGGGAAATCACACCTCGCCACNGGGGGTGCGGTAAAGGCGGAGCGGGAGCGCGGGCGAAGGCAGTGATGGGTTGTCCTTGGAGCGCGCCTTCTGTCGCCGCGTTGTGGTTTTGGAGAACCCGCAACAAGTTACTGTCGCTGCGACAGTTACATTATCGCCCCGTGACCCCTCCGTTCTCGGGAAGGGGATTCGTGAGAAACCAGGAAACCCGGGGGCTGCAATATGAACAGATTTAATAGAACAATAGTTGAATGGCTGATGAGAGGCTGGAGCCCCTCTGCTGTGGGGACAGGCTGAGGGAGCCGGGGTTGTTCAGCTGGAGAAGGCTCCGGGGAGACCCTATAGCAGC
>VXBO01013344.1:556122-584463 GCA_013400135.1 Rhinoptilus africanus | reverse complement strand
AGAAACAACACAGCAAACTTTCTAATTTATATCGAAAGTGATGTTCATGGTATGAAATAACCCTGTTGGCCAGCTTGGGTCAAGTGCCCAGGTCGTGCTCTTCCTCATCCCCACACCTGGCAAGGCTTGAAAACACTGAGACCTTGAAACCCGCATGTCACAGCTGGCTATAAAGATAAGTATTTTGACAAATTCAGACAGTAGAGTCTTCTGAAAATACAGTTTTCCCAAGTATCAGAGGAGGCCTTACTGAAAAGTAGAATTGTTGAACAAGAAATGAATCCTGTATTGCTCACACCAGGACCAGGAATATCCCCTTCCCATTGGATTCACTGAGAGCTGTAAACATAAAACAGATACTAACCGGTTTCATATATGGACTCTGGCCTAAGCATGCAGGAGTATTTGGGCATTGTTCTCTTGAGTAGCATCACATATATCAAATGCCCACTAGCTAAGAAAGGGGGCCAAGAAACCTTAAAAGATAATTCCAGCAGGTATGGAAAGGCCCATTGCAGGGAAGTTAGAGAGGAAAACAATAGAAAACAAAACAGAATTGCAAAAGAGACAATGGGCAGACGTAGTAAAAAATGTAACTTGATTGATTAGACAGGTTTTGTAAAATCATGTGTTCGATTGCTTTTTCCTTTGCTGTAGAACAGCCAGCTGGCTTTGAAGCCTGTCAGCTGTAGCAGGAGGATATGCCCAAACATATATTCAGCACTGCTTTCCTGGTATTTGATTAGCTTACTTTCGAAATATATATCATGCCAAAATACATATGAATTAGAAATTCGTTAACTGATTGAAAGATGAAAAATACGGTTCACTTTGGCTAGTCTTTGAGCTGTCTGGTATCTCATGCTCAAATTGAGGCTTAAAAAATGAAAGGAAACATTTTTATGGAACTTAAAATAGTTTCAGTAGAGTATCTGCCAATTCAAACCCAGCACTTACTAAAGCATTGGAAACATCTACATGGAGACGTGAAGACCGAGCCAGATTGGAGTGTGATGCAAATATATTTCTTCATTATTCTTTCTGATCTTCTAAAAATAGATGTTGGGCTGTGACATTTTAAAGACGAACTTGACTAGAGCATCACTTGTATAATGATGCTTAGCTTTAATTTGCTTGGATTTGGTGTGACCTGCTCTCCGGCTTGAAGTGGTGGCTCATTCTAGTGACAATGGCAACTAGAACACCAATATTGTTACGTTTCACGAGTCACAGCGTCTAAGAGAAGATTTAAGCCCCGAATCTTCAGATGAATGCAGTCATGCATGAATTTCCAAGGATGCCGGATTATTGTAAACTCATGAGACAAGCAGGTCATCTCAATATTACGTTCATAAAAATTTTACAAGGTTTCCTGTGGATTGCTTAAATGAAGTGAATCTTTCTATTCTTTACTTGCAAACCAGCATATAATAAACCCATAAATCTGCCTCCTCATGCACAAAAAAAAGGCAATGTGGTTTAAACAGCATAGTATTTATACATGATCAATTTTGGGGTGTTTTTACCTGTTAAAAAAATATTTTTCTCTACTTCTCTGGAATCCTTTACTCATGGTCTTTTAAACAATCAAATAATCTGTTATATTTTCAAAAATCTAGTGTTTAGTTGAAGAGTATTGTAAAACCTTCAGAGTTATGTTGGAATGTTACAGATTGCAAAGCATCATTTTCGTAGTGTGCTTGTCAGTTCCACACAGGGAATCTCAAAATTACTACATATAATTCCAAAAAAAAGGATTCATAGGCCTCAAAATTTGTCCATTCTTTCCAGTTATATGAGGTGGCTTAATAAAATGTCTTTTGTCTCTGTAAAGCCTACAAACTACTATAAAATAAATATTTATTTTAATCTACCTTCTATGAACCTAGATCTCCAAATTGCAAATTCCTTCCAGTTCCCGCTGATTTCCACAAACTTTGATTACATCCGGTCACCCCGACAGTCCCACAGAGGAACCTTCTCCCCAAGTGGATTTTACTTATGCCTAAAACTATCTATTTCAGAAGACCTTGTGATGAATTCCTTCAGCTCAAACTGGTGTACCCTGCTAAAGCAGCCAATAACAAGAGCAAACACAGAATTTAATTGAACTGAAAAATGAAGCCCAGTTTTGCCAGCTAACTGTGAACAAGATGTTTCTCGAATGGAATCGAAGAAACGTGAAAGCTTACAGAGTGTTAAATAAACCAAACCTGAACAAAGTGCAAAATAAAGTGATAGACAAAGTTAAATGTACTTTATGGAACATCTGTAATGCAGAAGAGATTTCAGAGAGCACAATTAGTAACTCCTGCCTGTATTTCTCCGTGTTCCCTGTTGTTCCATCTCTTCTTGCCCCACTTGATATATCCGTCAGATCGGTATGGAATCAGAAGCAATCTTTAGCACAGCTACAATGTCCGAGGGGATTGCATGTTTACACGGGGGTGGGAATTCAACGTCCTACAGCTGACTGCTGGGGGCTGAATTGCACGCTTCATAATCTGTCTGGAACATCAACCCCCACTGGCATAAAAATGAAACTAGCCCGCATGGGGCCTTCGCGTCTCTTGGATCAAGGAACACCTGCTTTTGTTAACCGTTACTGTGGGTAGGTGCCACAGGATTTCGTAATCTCTGTTCTTTACCAGATCCTCCATCTCCTAGAGCACACGGACATGTTTTCAGTGTAGCACCAACTTCCTCACCGCGGTGCTCCCTCTTACCGCTTCTGTGGGGACATCACCTAATACGCACTGCTTTTTTTGGGTTGCCGCATTGTCGGCTGTAGGAGTAGGATGGCTGTGATTTCAGACCTGGAAGAACCCACAACACAGACAGGCAAAATCAGAGCAGCAGAACAGAGAAAGGTTCACAGGTAGTTTTGGGGAGGCAGCAGTGGACTCCTGCCTGCGTTGTGCCGTGGTACGCGGCTGCTTGGCAGCCTCTGTCATCGTTGCTATACTGTTCATACATTGTGAGAGCAGCAGACTAGACATAAATGTACACGAATGTTTGTCTAAGCAACATGCCATGTCACCAATGATCATTATTTTGTGCTTTTGATGTAATTTCTTAAATATAGGAAGTGTTTCTAATTTACAGTGACCAGTAACGATGATGAGGGGACTGGAACATCTCTCTTATGAAGAAAGGCTGAAGGACTTGGGTCTTTTCTGTCTGGGCAAAAGACAGCTGAGGGGGGACCTTATCAATGCTTACAAATCCTTAAAGGGTGGGTGTCAGGGGGATGGGGCCAGGCTCTTCTCAGTGGTGCCCAGGGACAGGACAAGAGGGAACGGGCACAAACTTGAGTATAGGAAGTTCCACCTAAACCTGAGGAGGAACTTCTATCCCTTGAGGGTGGCAGAGCCCTGGCCCAGGCTGCCCAGGGAGGTGGTGGAGTCTCTATCTCTGGAGACATCCCAAACCTGCCTGGATGCGTTCCGTTGCAGCCTGCTCTGGGTGACCCTGCTCTGGCAGGGAGCTGGACCAGATGATCTCCAGAGGTCCCTTCCAACCCCTGCCATTCCGTGATTCTGTGATTCTGTAAATGACTTGTCAGAGCTGTAGTTAGTATGAAGTTAGAGTCTCTCTTACTGGATGCAACTTTATCTCTGTTTTTCCATGCTGGACAAGTCATCAAAGATCCAAACCTTGGAACAGGACATTCCAGACTGGTTACAGTGTCCCTCAAAGCATTTGGATGAGTTTTTCAGAAGCCTGATGGCTATTCATCTTGTAAACAAACAAAACTGCTGAGATAGTCCAGCGGAAGCTTTAGAAATAATACTGACAAATGAGTTTAAGTAATTAGTGTTTGAATGGCGCTAACAAACCAGAAGGATCCTTTTACTCTTTTTGGCACCAAGTTCCTTGTCTAAGGAACAGAACCACTTGACCTTTGCTATTTAGGGCATCACTGATTTATCTTTGCAAAAATTGTGACTATTGAATGGGGCCCTTCCTAGAAATAATCCTTACTTACTCTCCACCCTGGAGAGAGCTTTCACTGAAGTAGAATAAGGTAGATGATAGTGCAGCTTTTGTCCAAAATTCTGTACTGGTTATAGGCCAGTCAGTATTACCTCTGCAATGAAACTCTTCATTGTGCTTTAATCCATAGACATTTTGCTTGTGTGTGTTGTGGAATATTTTCCTAATAATTTAAGGTCTTTTTTAGCAATTTCTGAAAATTGTGGGACCGTGGGGCAGTAGCTGGAACTGCCAAAGGGAGATTATAAAACGTTACCACTTGCACTTTTTATATGAGTTGGGCTTTCTCATTTTCTTCCCCGTTGCTCAGCAGCCTTGTCGGTGAATGTGTACTCAATGACAAGAGAAAAGCAGGATGCACGCTCTCTTTATTCTCAAAGCAAAGCTTATCAAGAGAAGCTGGTCCTTCATATTTTTTCAGCCTCTCGGTACTGACTGAGCAATTCCTCCTGGACGAGCTAGAGAGGTGGGCCCAANCAATGGTTTTAAACTAGAGCAGGGCAGGGTTAGGTTAGACATTAGGAAGAAGTTCTTTACACTGAGGGTGGGGAGACACTGGCCCAGGTTGCCCAGAGAGGTGGTGGAGGCCCCATCCCTGGAGACATTCAAGGCCAGGCTGGATGAGGCTCTGAGCAACCTGATCTAGTTGAAGATGTCCCTGCTCACTGCAGGGGGTTGGACTGGATGGCCTTTAAAGGTCCCTTCCAACCCAACACATCCTATGATTCTATGATTCTATGTATCAAATACAAATTAAGACAGGGGTCTTAATTTGTGTTTGATACAAATCAATCCCGGGGCACTTCTGGGATCCTGTTTTTGCTTCTCTGATCAGATCACTGAGACATCGTCGTGAAGTGGAAAAAAAAAAAAAAAGAATTTTGTTGCAGTAAAAATACTGGAAATGTGCTGCTTTGGTCCACAAAACAAATGTTTTATAAGAGTTATAAAATCAGGACAGCTTCCAGGCAGTAGAAGGAAGGGGCAGTGGCATTATAAAGGGCTAAAATAGGAAGAGCGTGGTGTCAAGGTTCAGAAGTTTCCTGGTTCCCTGCCCCAGAGCGTGGACATGTGCCACAACTGTGCTGCAGGTTGCGTGTCAGAGGCAGGCAACACACGTACATGCCCGTAGTTGAGGCTAACTGCAGATCCAGAAGATAATCAGGAAAACTGCCAATGTATGAGTCTGAATGTGGAACATCCGAGTAAACATGTTACTGGGATCGTTTTCCCATCCAGCTTCTGGCAAGCAGCTGTTACTGGTGAGCCTGCAATCCTGTGGATCTCGGGGAGTCCATTGCTTCTCCTGCAGCACCTCAAGGAAGCCAGAGCTACTGAGCCACTCTGCGGAGTAATTCCAGTGACTTTTTGTTTCCCCTTCCCTGCTTCCTTTGTCTCTTCTTGAGAAGAACGTGCACTTACTCTTCCCTGAAATTATAATCTCCCGCTGTACTCGGCCCTGGTGAGGCCCCACCTCAAGTGCTGTGTCCAGTTTNTCTGAAAGGTCCCTTCCAACCCAGGCGATTCTGTGATTCTCTAATATTCCTAAGAACACAATATTGCTTCCCCACTCAGGCAGGAATAAGGAAATTGTACCCAGTTTACTAAATGAGTCGTTAAGTTATACCAACCAAAGTAGTTCTTACACTTGTATCACTGTAACTCTTCACTCTGGTAGGAGGATACGTGGAACCTTTTATTCTTTAAAAAACCCCTATTTTTGCAGTTCATTTTAATGTCTTATTACCCAAAGCAAGTAGTTTTACTACTTTAAATTTATTTGATCTATAAACATTAGAATGCGTTGACAGAAAATTCTCCTGGAACTCCTGAAGGTTATTTTGGTCATCGTTTTGTAACTTCAGAAAAGCAGAAATAAATACAAAAGTTATAGTTGCGCAAATGCCAAGTCTAGCAACCAGAGAGCTTCAAGTGGTCCTCTCTGAAAATCTAAGATTGTGAAATAGCTGCAAAACAAAGATGTTCCCTTTTATATCTCTAAAAACAATGTTAAATCCTGGAGTACTTTCGTCCTTGTTTTGGCACTCATAAAACACATTCCGTCTGTGTATCAGGAGAGACACCTGGAATTCATGTTCATCCACAGAAACTTCCTTCAATTATGAATAGGGCTACCTGGGATTTACTAAACTACTCAGCCACTCTTCAAAAGTAACATTTTTGCAGGAAGTTTCTGAATTCTTTGTTTTACCAGGGACTAATTGAATTTCTCCAGCTCACGGAGATGCAGAAAAGGTTCAGATCTGCCACGCAATTATTATTAGTGAGGCATTGCTGCCTACGTATGAGATCAATTCACACATCTTCCAGAAAAAAAGCTCCTTAAAGCTTTTGTACTGGTGACTGTGGCAATACTTGGCAGTTGGGAAAGGACTCCGTCGCTGCTTTACAAATTATTTTGTGGTTCAGCCTTAGAAAACCACCTTTTGACTACTTCTTCCCCTTTTTCGCTCGTATCATTTAGGTTTTGTACATTCTGGCAGCGGCAGAAAGCTCGTATCAAACAACCTTAAGTGCAACCCGACACAAATCCAGTAGTCCATGACCTTTTTACTTTACGAGAGCGACACTTTGCCTTTTGAGGGCCGAGTGCCCAGAGACTTGGCTTTGAGCAGTTCCTCACAACTGTTCTTTGGGAAAACATCCAGTCCGCACGCCACCTGATGCGGGTGCCCTTCCTAGCAGGTATTCCTAATAGCAGTCTTATCGTAACTGGGAAGCAGATTAATTTGTCCATTAGCTGTTCCGTCATGTGGGATAGCTGTCACCGTTTCATAAGTAAAAAGTTTCATGCTGGTGAGTTTTTGGCAGTCTTCGGTTACTGTTAAGTAATATAAATGGTATTTTTCTCAATAACAAGAGGAAAAAAGGACAAAATGAGGCGAAAATGAGCAAGAAACTGTGCTCTTAAAGTAACGGGACATGCCCAGAAAAAAAGAATAAAGAAACATTTCTCCACGCTGAAAACGCAGAAAGTTTGTGTGAAGTTACGTAATTGGGAATGCTGGCAATAGTGGCTAAGATTCCTTCAGTTCTGTGAGAATTTAGTTCAATTTGAAAAGATTCGATTTGAGAATCTTGACTCATGTTAACAGTTCATATATATATTTACATTTAGGTATATATGTATATACATGGATATTCTCTTTTTCCTTGGGCATCTAGTGCTAGTGAAAATAACGGGAAGGTGAGCTTGCCCTTGGGGCAGCTACTTGGGACTGCAAGTCAGCAAGACCGCTGTCTGGAAACGGGGAAACAGAGCCCCCATTTTTAGNGGATACCAGGAAGAAATTCTTTATTCTGAGGGTGGTGAGGCACTGGCCCAGGATGCCCAGGGAAGCTGTGTCTGCCCCATCCCTGGAGGGGTTCAAGCCCAGGCTGGACGGGGCTTGGAGCAGCCTGGGCTGGTGGGAGGTGTCCCTGCCCAGGGCAGGGGGGGGAACTGGATGATCTTTAAGGTCCCTTCCAACCCGAACCATTCTGTGATTCTATGATTTTATTCATCTTAATTTCTGAATTTATTAATGGGAATTAAACTACATTTGAGGAAGTTATTTCTGGTTTTTTTTCAAAGCAATTTTGTTTCTCTTTTCTTGTCCTGATGCCACACTTCAGTGCTTGCAGAGATAATTATGCTGGGCATGGGCACAAGAATATTTTTTCCTCCGTAATGGAAACCACATCACTATCCTCAGAATTTCTCCACTTTACAAATACTTTACAAATTAGCATACTTTACAAATTAGCAAATTAGCATATATAATACTTTACTTTCTCCACTTTACAAATACTATGCTCTTTAGCATATTGAATTATTCAGATTGTGTAAGAGATTTCCAAGTACCTAATTTACATTATGGAAAAGAGGAAGGTAAGTGGTCTAGAATCATCATAAATGGACATCAAACTGTAGGTCTACAGGCCAGATCTAATGCATTTATTCAAATGTCATATGAATTTGATACTGCACAATAGTGCAGCCCTGCCAGCAACAGTTACAAAAAAAACCCGCTTACATAGAAAATCTCCTGGCAAAGTAAAGCACTGCCTTGTTCGGGTGGGTGGATTTTGTTTAAAAATTTAACTTGAAATAAAAGATGTTGATTCGGGTGGGCTGCCACCAAGCATGAGGGTATTTGTTCAGATGCAGGGTTATTTTTAACTGTAAAAAGCTACTGGTTTGCGATCAGGATTTTCCTCCCATTTAAACAAATGTCTGTTTTGAGAATTTTCTGGGGCTCTACATAGGTACAGAAGGCAATGCTGCCGTTCACAGCTTGGAAAGCACAACCCGTAAGCATTTAGTGGTTCTGCTTCTCCAGTGTGTCCCAGCCCATCTGCAAGTAGGGTTGTAAATACAGCCATAGAAGTGTTCAGGGCTGGTCATTCTGGATTCTCTGTTCTTAAATAGTTTTCAAGGTGTTTTAAAGTAAATAGAAACATCTCTCCTGTTCTGGCATCAAAAAATATCTGTGCGTGACCTTCCAGGATGGAACATCTGCCATTATCTGTGGAGCAGCAACACAGCGTGTATTTAGAGTGATAGAATTTCTTACACGAAGCCCGTCATCGTCTTCATCAAAGTCTGGGCTGCCTTCTGGTCATTACAAATTGCTACGTTCTGCAAAAGATGGGTACTGAGGTACAATTGTTGATTTAGAGGAACATCATAAGTCTGCAATAACCAAAAAATAACAGTCACTGGGACGTAGAGCAAACTCCGGAAAGCTACAGCTCATCTTCATGAGCAGCACTCGCACCATTTAATAAACAATGAAGTTTAAATGCCCTGCTCTGGGTGTAACTGCTTTAATAATCCAAACCAAAATAAGCATTAACATATTGGTATCTGCTTACGAGTTGGATATTCTGACTAAGAATGCAGATTCGTATTTGGTTTTACCCTCAGATCGTACTTACACAGTTACTTATGTAGTAGCAGGTAATGAACAGGTGCTTTTTCCTGGATACCAAGTGAAAACCTGCTGAAGGAGAGAGTTGCTGCTGCTATTTAGTTCTACCGTTGTTTCATTACCTTCTTAGATCTCCTTTTTGTGTCATTTTTTTTCTTTCCACAATTGTATTTCACTTTTTTCTTTTCATTACGCTTTTTCTAAAAACTCCAAATAGGTAATTTTTATAATTCTCTAGAGCTCTTCACTGTTGTGTCAGCTAGAATGTTCTATGGTTCATTAGTAAAGCTCGCAGTGAAAAGAAATATTTGAGTTTAGAATTACCACGCTCGTGATACCGGTGGTGGCAGTGAGAAATAGGACGTTGGTCATCCCTCCAAGAGCTACTCTCCTGAGCCCATCTTCGGCTTGCGTTTGGAAACAGTCTTTATCCCCATGAAGCCTACAGCCCCTGTTTTGTTGTGGCTGTTTTTTTAATTTACAATGAAAGCTTGCAAATGGTGATCTGGCAGCTTTGGCTCAGACTGAACAACTCCTGACCCTTGACACAGGGAGAACCAGGGAATCCCTTGGGTTTAGAGATAGATAGATACATAAAAATGAAGATATATAAAAAGGCAGTAAAAATAGGTAATTTATTAATACTTCTCTTTAAACCAAACATAACCAGAAAACCTGAGTGATTTTATTTCTCACACAAAACCAACAGAAGGATTTGGTCTAAGTGGCTGGATGGCAACTCAGCCACTGAGGTGAAGAGGGTATGAAAATGCTATTTTCATGTCACATATAACATTTATCCTATACACAATTTTACATACTTTATTCAATTAACAGTCTGTATTAAAGTTACATAGGTAAAACTACGTAAGACAGACTGCAGCAGATGGTAGGTGATCAGTAACTCCACAGCTTTCTCCTTCATGTCCAGTACTTCAATCCAATCGCCGAAGAGAAGCAAGAAATGCTGCAGGTAGCATTAATGCTGAACTGATAGATATGTGAAAATCCATGACGGACTACAGGCAAGTGTACAATGTTACAGAGAAAAAAAGAAATAAAACCTCATGTGGTAGTAACAAAATAAATCCTGCCTGAAAAACAGCAGTTGACTCCTGTGTGTGAAGTCCTTAAATAACATCCAAATTGAAGTCTCTGCAGTTGTCGTTTATGTCTTAAATATATTCAAAAATCCTTCCTCCTTTTTTACAGAACACTCTTTCTGTTTTTTCATGGCTTGTACATTCATCGTCTTTTGCAGTATCACAGACCATTTGGTAAACGTAACAACTGAACCTCCTGTTGGGCTTCTGTTCTATATGCAATACAAGGTCTTTGTCAAAGTAAACTTCATGACTGTACGTCTGAAATGAGAAAACAAAACCAAATACCTGGTTGCCATATCTATTTACACAGCTTGCTAATACCATTTTTCTTGGGGAACAACAAATATTTAACATTAGTGACCTGCATGATCAGGCAGGAATTTTGTGTGGATACGCAGATAAAGGACCGAATTTTAAAACTGTGAGAGGTTTCCCACATGCTTATTTCAGGAATCTAAGGGCAATTCAGAGCATCTGATTTGAGATCTTAAGTTGCCTGTGCAGTCAAAGACAAAAGAGGTGCCAAAGTGCTGAGTATTTCAGACCATCTAAGCTGGATGCCTACCTAAACTTGAGCAGCCCATTCCGTCTCTCCAAACACACAGGTAGTGAGGGCCATGCTTCACTCTATGCAAGAGTAGTTCAAGTTCAGCTAGCGAGACTACTTACAAGTTGTAAGGTTACGCTGATGTAACTAGCCAGAGGGTGAGCATTCAAGTTGATAAATACTTCAGAAGTACCTAAGGACAACCCCTCCCCCCACCCAAAAACCCAAACCAATCAACCGACAAAAAAATCTTCATTCCAAATTTTCAGATTTGAAAGATTCAGGAGACTTTCAGATAAATGAACTGTCTGATGGGATACTTAAATTTTTTGAGTTACGCTTATTATTTTGTTCAAATCTCATCCACAGCACTTGGCAGCACTATTTATTTCCCTGCTTCAAATCTGAACAAAAATGGCAGATAAATGGGTATTGAGAAGTGTTAGCATAAACGAAAGACAGGAATTCTCCTCACCACATCCCAGGACTCCAGGAGTGGAATACTCTTCAGTAGAATCCCACGGTCATTACAGCGAAAGTCAAGGTGTGCTTTTCCATCAGCTCCTATTTCAGTAACTGCCACAGTGGATAACAAATCCAGTTCGTCCTCATAGTCCACAATTTTGAATGTCTTAGGGAAAACAAAACCTCACATTTATAAATCAAACATAAATTCACGTTCTCCTCTACCTAAACTCCATAGCTCCCGTTCTTTCAGGTGAAAGCAGAAATGGAAAAATTCTAGTTCTTAAGGCTTCTGGTCTGAAAAAAGAATACTTTGCAGCCTGATACCCAACAGGCATCTCTCCCAACACAAGCTCTCCAACGTATTTCAGCACAATTCCTTAAGAAAGGAGAGAAGAAAGTGATGTCCTGAACAATCCTAACATGCAAGTAGATGTATTTTATATATATCATACAGAAAATAGAAAAAAGTACTTTGAAAGTGACAGAAGAAACATATTTAAACTCCAAGCCTTCTCTTGAAGCAGATGCGTTAGAGACAGTATGGCTTAAAACCAGAACTGGTTTTGAGAGGATGGATGTATTGGGGTAATTCCATTCACGTGGACCCCTGGTATGTTCTGTGCAGAGCTCACTCTCGCTCCACGGAGTATCTTACAGCGAAGAACGGCGACCAAAAGGTAAAGACTGTGAACTGCTTTAATTGCCTCTGTATCACTGTCATCAACATGGTAACATACTCTTTCCATTCAAGACAGTCTTTCTCTTCCATAATGGAAAAATATCTACTGGAATTACAAATACAGTGTAACAGTGGGAGAAAAAATAGCATGCAGACTCTAATTTTTATAACGTTAAAAAAAAAAGTGGATAACAATGAACTGCAGACCTTAAGGCTTATATTGGACTGTCTTGTATTTTTACCACAGTAAAATTTATTTCCTCAGAAAAAATCAACAGAAATGGCTGTCAGAAACTGATGAATTTTAACTGTTGTGCCTACATCAGTTACAGCTCCAGTTCTAGAGAGCTAGAAAAATATTCTTCATAACCTCTTGAAGACTCAACACCAAGGCATGTGGCGATTTCACTCTCAAGAAGCAGTTACTTAAATGAAAAGTGTTAAATACCTTATCCTGCAAACTATTCAAAGTAACTGGGAGAAAGAAATATAGTTTAGAGGTACTGTATGAAAGACTAGAGGAACCTAACGCAGACAAAAAAAGGAAATGTTTCTTCCAGTACATAAAATGTTTTATAAGAAATATTTAAAGGAGGTGTTTGAATGGAGAAAAGAGTAATGGTTCGTCACATTAACATCTAATTTCTGTGTGACTGAAGTTGCATGGAGTTATGACGGTTTCATGGGGCATAAGATCAGAGACTATCCCAAGCACAAACGTCAACCAGGGAGAAAAGACAAAAGAAAGAGAGGGGAATGAAGTAATTAGGAAAACAAAGACAGCCACAGAAGAGAAATAAAGAGCTCAAAGATTAACACGGCTAATGGTTACAGCCACTGCACCCCAAACAAGAACGACTTCTGGTTAGCTAAACATCTTAAACGATCCACGGACAGCTCTCACTCACTACATCAGTTACCTCTTGTTCTGGGTCATCATCCAGCAAGTTATAACGCTTTTTTACCACCCGACCAGAAGCTGTTACAGTAACAGCGTTGTTCACCTTTGGAGAAAAAGAAAAAAGCGGCTCTAGACTTCAGAGCATTTTAGTTTCTTCCTATCTATTTGGCGATGTATCTATTTCAGATCTTTTGCTTTCTGACCTTGTTTTAATCTCTCGGATCTTGTTTTACTCATTAGCTATGCATAGCCCTAGTGCTGCTATCTCTTCTTGATGAGGGCTCATGAACTCGGTGGCTTTAGTGGAGATATTACTGATGTTTACTGGTATTTTGAGGTTCTCAGTCCTGTAGAGGTGGCAAAGGTTCTCAGCTACCATAAGTTTCAGAACAGAAGTGACTGGAGCCAAGATGCTGGAATGAGAATTAAGACAGCTAAGTCACTGCCAATTTGTTTCTTAAACTTTTACTTCCCGAAGATGGGGAAAGTAGCAACTTAAATGTATAGGCATCTGCTTCCACTGGGCATCATTAACACCAGACACATTCAAAACTGGGGGCTCAGTATATTAAAGAAAATCCAAAGGAAAAGGCACAGCACAGGCAGAATTAGAACTCATATTTCTTTGTTCTTATTGCAACAGACGGTATCTAAACAAACAAACAAAAAGTACCGCAAGTCATTAAATGACAGAGCTTATCCCTTCTGGATTCAATGGAAGATTTATCCCTGAGTTAGCGCAGATTTTTCATACACAAACTTCTCTTCTGCAGAAGCTTCAAAATTAGTGTCACTGTTTTCCAAGGACTTCACAGTACTCATCAACTATAAAAACCTGCTTTTATGTAAGACATAAGTTTGTATGCTGAAGAAAAATGACAGTTCCAGGCACTGCCAAAAAATTGTCTTCACAACTGTGCTCTTTGACCTTTTTGACATTTAGATCGTCTTCGTGATTTTCTATCACAGAAGATTTCATGAAACAACCGAGGTGATTTAACAGCCCATTTCTACCAGGAGGTTTAGATCATGCCCTCACCACTCGGTTCTACCTTTCCGCACTCTTCTGACCCTCTGATGATTCAGTTCTGTTCTGTTCCAGCTCCAGCTCAGCTCACCAAGCCAGCGGAAAAGCACTCACCTTTTCTGCTGGGTGGTTATTCTATTATTTCAATGTACTGATTTGGCTCACCAAGGGTTAGAGGAATGCCAGACCTGTCACAATGGAGTGACAGATGTGCGTGGCCAGGAAAACCAACAGACTTTCGGAAGCAATGGATTGTCTTTGTTGCCTTATGAAGACTTACCTGAGCACCAGAGATGCACACAATTATCATTTGGTGGCACCTTCTTTTGAAGGAAATCTGTCACCATCTTTTAATTACGTTTTCTATCAGTGATACATCATTATAGCGCACACCATAAAGAATGCCGAAAACTGAAGAAAATACTCAAGGTTTCAGAAAGCTATCCTACTATTTTCCAAATTTTTTTCCTACAGTTTGAAGTCCAATGAAGACACGGAATGTCTTTCAATGAACTTGGAATTAAACCCATAAAACACAGTGATTACTCACACACACGAAACCCCCATGTATTGCTCAAAATCATGCTTTGGGATTTCGGACACTAAACTCACACAGTTTTCTCTGTTGGCCACAATAGTAAAATCTTCTGCAACCTCCACTTGATCTGTGTTATTTTTAACTTCCTTAAGCTTCAAGACTCTACAAAAGAAACAGAAATTACAAAATAAGTCATGTATTCTAATCCATCTTTTACAACACTTCTATATTTATAATAAAAAAAAAATCAGGTATATTAAAACCATGAGAAATAACTGAAATTATTTTAAATTAATGTTTATCAGTGAAATTTTAATATGGTGGTCCTTGAACATTTTTAAATGTATTAAAATCTAGTGTTGCCAGCCAGTGCCCACATTCATCATGTAGAAATCTGAAGATGTCTCTACCAGAACTTCTGATTCTGACAAATCACTAAATTTTACAGTTTCTAGGGCTTGATGAGTGTTTTGGCCTGCAAATTTTCAAACTATTGAATTTATGCAGTTATGCAACTTCTCCTCTAATGAAAATAAATTTGAGAAAAAAAGGCTCATACTTTATCAAATTTGGTCCCACGTGGATTATTCTACCTGACATATCTGGATGGAAATATATCCAATCAGGTTCCAGTGAACAGCATTTCATATCCTGTATGCCATTTTTTGCCTGAAGAAGGAAGGGAAAGCTTAGAATATTAGTATTTTGAAAGTCTTACAGATCTAATTAAAGAGGAAATACTGAGCTCCTTTCCACATACCCTCTGAAGGTTTTTAAGTACTGCTCCTAATCATGACCAGAGCGGATGGCAGTGGAACAATAATAATAAAAAAGACTCCGTTCCAATTTTCAAGATATTCCAGGAACAGTTTCAACTTTTTAAATATGCAATAAGCAATGACCCTATACTAACAGCTTATTCATGGTCCCACCTCTCCTGAAACTAAGCAAATTGAAGATTTAACCTACGCTCTGCCAACACTTCAACAATTCCAGCAATTTGAGTGTCAAAGACATGAGATGTGTCAAGATGTCAGAAAAGCATTAGCACAAACTTTGACTTGAGCTCCAAACCCCAGGCTCAGCCTCTTTAGTGCAAATATTTGTGGAGCGTGTAAGCCTGAAAGAGCTTGTGATTTCAGCTGCAAGCTGGTCAAAATCTTGGGATTTTGGCAGTGGCTTTTTGTCGTTAAATTTAGCCGACCCTGATCATTAAAATGTTCAAATGAAAGAACCCGCATAGAAAAAAACTAAGTGAGAAAGGATTGTACAAGTCCCTTTGAATCAAAATTGATCTTCATGGTTGTGAAAGGCCTGTTTTGAAAATAAGGGATAGGAGGGGCATCACTGATTTGATCAGTTTAGTAAAAGAGAGAAGTCTTTTAGGGAAGAGCCATGAACTAACAGGCCTAGAAGCTGCTTGTGTTACAAAAGTATCTTCAGGTCAAATCCAGAGCCAAAATAAAAGCTGAGATGAGCTCGCACAAAAGAATATATGATGAATAGTACATAAAATAAAAATAATAAGGAATGCTGGATTAAACTGCATAATAAAATCTTTCTAGGGAGACAGAGAGAAGGTACAAATCAGGGACACACTCCAAACATTAAGGAAACTTATTCTACTGTTTCCTAAAACTTGAAATGTTTCTTTAGTCATGCTGTTTGGTAGGCTGACTAGTCAGAACTGAACGAAGATGTTACCATGCAAGGAATCAGGTAATGAGATTCTCCTTGAGCTTTAACTTTTAAGCCAGGAATATAGTGCTGTGTAGCACTGACGGTGCTAGGATTATATCGGAATGAAGGAAATATCAGAAGAAGGAAACACGTTACGCTGGATAGCGGATGTGGCGCTGTGGGGTGATCCCTGTGAGAGCACCACGCTGGAAAACAAGGGTATTGTTACCTCGAGCACAGCTCAGAAGAGATGAAGACAAACGCGATACACATTCATTTCAGAGAAGCTGCTATCTGAATATATTACCAAAGCATTGTCTTTCAGGGAACAAATATGGAAGACTCCTTTATGTTTTTTCTTGTTAGGTGTGATGATGTAATGCCAAGGGTAACCGCCGATTTGAAACGCATTCTCCAGAGAAGATGCTTCAAATAGCAAAGGTGGGGTATCTGCAAATATTGCGTAACGTTAAGACCATTAGTAGCAGAACAATCACAATTCCACTGATCCTTACAATTCTGAGCTTCAATACAGCTACTAATTCTTCAGAACTTTTGGAGACTGGTGGAAATACATTGGCTGTGACCTTTCTTCTAGCACCAGCTACGCTGCCTCACCTAGCATCCAGGCACACAGCTGCGATTCCCTGTGGAAGGTTACTGCCTTCTCAGATCTTCATGCTGAACTGCTCTTCTGATACTTTTCACTTCATTCCAGATGAGTTGGATAAGCAAAGGCATAGCAAACTACTGAGATTAATCCAGCTCATCTGAATGACAGAGGATGTACACACGAACAGAGCAAAGAGCAGATCAAAAGGGTCATTATTCTCTTGGGAAAAATAGTGATGAAAAGCTGGAAACAGGCCAACAGCAGCAACCTCAAATAACAAAATTAAATGCAGAAAGATACCCAAATCTGAATATTCCTTCTCCTTTTGCATAATACAACAAAAACGTGCAGACCACAATGAATGCAATCTGTAGCCGAGTTCATAAAAATCAATAAAAATCTAGGAATTTTTGTAATTAATGGCAAAAGGTAACTAGTTTTCCCTTCATTTCAGTTGGGATAAGTTATACAGCGTAATACGCCATTCTTACAAGTCTTCTGTGTACTAAATGAGAGAAGCATTGTTCAACAAAATGGACTGCACAGAGCTTTACAGCTTCTAGCAACTAGCTAAATAAAAGCAATTTCTACAGCTTCTATAACTGAATCAATTTTAGACTGAAGATCAGCTCTTTCTAACAGTACAGAGAAGTGCTGGGAAAAAGAATTGACAAAACGTGGAGAAAATCTGCAATTACAAGGGGCATTTAAACAGGCAGGATGTAAAACCCCGAGCTGAGTTACTGTGGGGAGAACAAGGTTCTTATCTGGACTTTGTTGTCTCAAAGGTCTCATCCAAATTCTGACTTGTTCTTGTCCTGCTTAGTCTCAATAATTATGCAGATCCTAGCCCATGGTGCTGAGATGTCACATGACATCAGAAATGATGTTTAGACAGCGCGTCTCTCTTTCCTTCATTCATGTTTCCAGCAACTTAGCCATTTAGATTGAACGGAACTAGTTCACTGCCCATGGAAATCAAGTCCTTCCTAGGCTGGAAAGTGGCTGTCTTCTAGTTGCCTTCTGGACTAACACATAGGAAATGGGAGATTCTGTGCGACATATAACAAACTAGAGGTTATAAAAACCAAGGCATCTGCTGAAAATGTAGAGAATGTTGAAGATGGAGGCATAAACAGAGGACCTACTGATAGTAAAATCTGTCAGAAAACGAAAAATGAGTCAAGAAAATTTGATAACATTTTACCCTATTGACTCGTTCTTTTTAAATAAAGCATATATAGCAAGGGCCCTCCAAAATTCTAGTAGATGGAGTAAACGATAGATTCAAATGCATTTCAATAATGTATCAATCCAAAGGAGTACTCCTCCAAAGGCTGCTCATAAAATATGCCTTTCTTTTTATGTTCATTTGGCAAAGATTTGCAAGATCGTAGCCACCTAAACCACTGTGACAGTGTGACTCCGCTGCCTCAACTCTCTCTCCTGCTATGTGTCACTTGCTCTCGTTGCTCAACACCTCCTGCCCTCATTGTCCTAAGTCCTTTCCCAGCATTGCCAGTTTTCAATCTCCAGCTGAGCTTCTTTGTTCATTTCCCTGTTAACTCTCCAGCCTCATCTAAACATAAAGCCATAAAGTTGTTCCTGGCAGCACTAACAAGTATTTTTTCTAAATGTTAAAAAAAAAAAATAAAAATCTTAGCAAAGGTATCTTCCTCTCTGTTTTTTAATGAAATTTCTGTATCCTCTAATAATAAATCAAACTGCAGTCTTAAGTTCTGGACCTTTCAGAAAGTGACATAATGAAGATTTCTAGGTACTTTTCCGTTCCTTCCACTGCGGCCAAAATCAAATTCCTTACCAGTCAAGAGCTGTAAATGACATGGGAGGTACATGGGAGCCTCTAAGTTTTGATCTCTATACACTTTTGCTCGGGTTTGTAACGTACCATAAAACCAGCACCATAATAACTTCAGACAACTTCTGTAGGGAGGCTAGGACTAAACAAGCAGGAAAATGACACATGGCTAAATTATAGGTAATACAGGCTTAAACTCTGAAACTGCTAAAATCTTGCTCATTGAAGCGTTATATTACACGAACAGGCAGTGGGCCTTCTCATACTTAAAAGAAAACAGCCCAAAAACCACAGGAATGCAATGCTCTGCAAAGAGCAGCCGTGGCAAATGTCTGTCATGAGTTCAAAACTTCCTAACCACAAATTCTTGAATATGATTCAAGATCAAAAATGTTTTCTCCAGTACATTGGTTTTAAATCTCAAAACGGAAAACTCCAATGATCCTAAGACAAGAGAACAAATCTGGTATAGGCTTCCTATTAACGCTCCCACAGCATGTTTTCCACAGGGCCCCTAATGTTAAATGGTGGGTTTGCAGACTGAAACAGAGAGGAAAAAGAGAAGTTTCCCTTTGCAGAACCTGATACATTAATTATAGCACCTATCACTTTGTTTTGATAAAACATTGCATTATATCTGAAAGCCTTCACTACGTAAGTCTGTATTTTATCTTTGTGTATTTCCTCAGATTTCCGTAATTCTGGTTTGGTTTGCCTGTTATTATCTGACACCGTTTACGAACATAAAGATCAAAAGTACTTTTTATGTGGATAGTCACCTGTAAAAACCATTTAATATAGAAACATACAAAGTTAAAGAAATAAAAGTGTGCACTGTTTGATATTGGTGAAACCTGCTATTTTTTTTTTCAAATGCCTCAAGTGTGAACTTGTGAGAATGTATTTTTAAAGTAAAAAAAAATAATTTCAAAGAAAGTCTCAGGCTTTGGTCATTCATTAAGATTCTTAACACCAAATTCTAACCTCAAATGCACCAACAGAAATGATTGTTTGATTTCAGAGAAATTGAAGTCATTACATAAAGCAGAACATTCATAAGTTAATGATTTGAGGCATATGAATTGGTTTTAATAAATAATTTGTTCTCTTTACAATAATTAGTTTTACTGAAATTGGCACATTTATGACAACTTACAATTATCAAAATGCAACCTGGACAAATTGTATGCTGTCTCCTTGAATTCTCTCTGCAAGTTAGATTAAATGTTCTCGCATCTTTTGTTTACCTACTGTATACTGCTTCTGGGTGTTACTAATAGCCAGCCTAACCCCTCCTCCTTCCCCAAGAGCAGCTGTCTCAGAGATAAGGAAGGGGTTTCCACTTCGTGCATTGCTTATGACATTTTTCAAATAGCTTAGTTACTGTACTAGTTTTCTAGGTTAAGTCCTACAGAATTAAATCTTGTAATTAGAAGTAAAGCAAAGCACATTTTTACTATAACGTAAAGGCCAGAAATATAGCTACAGCACAATATGAGTACAGTAATCTTAATGGTTTTTCTTGGTGTGAAGTAAGTCATAATTAATCCATAAAAGCCACCAGCCAAGGTAATACAAAGATCATAAATACCTGTTATTTTAATGTTACATGGAAGACCAAATGGATACTTTCCCACAACTCCCACTTGTCCATTCCAGTTGAATTCCTGTCCCAAATCAAAAGGCCGTTCCATGAACTAAAATAACACAGAACAATCGAGCTTTAATGATGCATATTTGATGCACACATGACACATTATGCATACATGATGCATAACCTTTCTGTTTGGTTGTTCTGCTCTGTTACTACCACATACTTTATCTTGTTAGATACTGCTTGAAGTCTTATTTTTGAATTAACGCTTGATTTTTGATTGGAAGAATATAAACTTGGAAGTCTCACTGCAGTTCTGTTTGAGATCAGTCTTCCATGCCCATCAGTTTCTAGCCTTAACACTCATCTATAACTACAGACTAAGTGTTTAAAGAAGGGCACACGCTGCTCTAGCATCTACATATTTCCTCTCTAGATGCACTTAAGTGCCCTTCTGACCCTGTACCTCTTATGTTTTACCACCTGTAACTGGTGCGGGTAGAATTTTCTGATAGCAGATCCATTTGCATCTTCCACCTGTAAACAGATTTAGGCAAGAACTCCATCCTTTGACACATTCCACACGTACCTATGTGGCATTACATTAATATTTGTGATTTGTTGCCCTAAAATAGCATGGAATGTATGAAAAATTTTGTATTTCATTACCTGTTCACAGATGGCCTGGAAGTTATAGAGCCTGACCAGCCCCATGCTATACATTACAATCAGGATTCCATTAGAAACAGCAACATCTGTCACACTATTACCAAATATCTGGGATAAAAAGGAGAAGAAAAATATTCTATTAGGGAAGAAATAGTTGAGAGACAATGCAAAATACTGACATTATGTCCTTAATCACTTCCATTTTTCATTCTGGCCAAACCCTATGACCAGTGCTGCAGTTCATTAAGTTTTCTGTAACTCATCTGTTCTGCTGAGTTTCTGTAATGCTTTGCACTGCAGTTACACCTGAGGTTAGATGAGTCATATTCTGCAAGCAGGTTAATTCTCTAATCAATTCTCAGTATATCTTCATCTCATGTTACTCAGTTATTATAATACATGAATAGATTATATTACCCGGCATCCCACAGGAATGTTAGCAAACCTAACAACTCAATCTAAAAGCCCTGATTTAAATCTTCTGGTCTTTCTTCATCACCAGGGTAAAATACTACTCTAATCATGGCTCTATGACTGTGTACAGCTGTACCAAAACTACAGTATCCAGCTGTCACAGAGTACAGGATCCTCTCTGAATCCAAATTAGACACATACATGAGAAGCTGACTTACCCCTTTTAACAATTATGCAGTATTCATTTGTGCCACTGCTTAACGCATCTCCATTGAGAAAACCCCAATAAACTAATTCTTAGTATTTAATGAATAACAACACGTGAAGTTTGTAATTTTTTTTTTAATAGAGATGCTTGGAAATGTAGTTTTCATTTCTTTGATCTGAATCACTATGTGAAAAGGCAATTAAAACAGAAATAATAAAAGAAAAAGAAACCCAAAAGCTGTAATATTCCTAAATCTTAACACTGTCGATGATCTTGTGATCACTTTGATCCTGAAAGATACATTCACTCCTGAGACCTTGCCTTTTATTTAGTGTTATGGCTCTTTCTCAATACATTTGTTAGCTTAGGTCACAGTGCCTTCCAGGCCCAAACTCTAAAACAGTCTTCCAACTTTCAACTTTCCTTTCTATCCTTGAGGCCTTAGCTAGTCCGAACTCAGTCTACTGTGGTTGGTAAAGCAGATGCATTAGGTGCATTCCGCAGTCTTGAAGAGTAACCCTAATCCTAACTCTAGTCTAACTGTTATATTTCACTGATCTGTATCAGGTTTGGCTTTGCATTCACTGGTTGCTTCCCCTGCTGGGTTTATTCCCAAACCTGAAGTTCTGCCCTGACGTTATTCCTAGCTGTAAGAATTAGTCTGATGAGTACTCAGCACAGGCCCAATGGAACAAGTATTCTTTTAGATATTTTGCCTGCTATGACCATAGTGAAGCTGGCATGCCATTCTTAAACATATTGAAAATACCTTTGATACTGGTAACAACTGTTTTATTCAGTGCTAAATACTAATTTTGAACAGAAGAATACACAGTGCCCCTAAACCTTTATGGGCCCAAATGAAAAATGTTTAACCCTGCTCCTTCACTTGCCAGCCCAATCTTAATTACAGCCTCAACCCACCCCAGCACCAGCTAAAGCCCACTAATAGCTCTGGACCCCAAATGAGACTAGCACTCACAAAGCTCTGAAGAGAGTTTGCATGTTTATACTGTTCCATTTGTAAGTTGTATCCAGATTTCTCTTCACTTAAAATAGACGTGTTTTTTACACCAGAACAGTAAAAGTTGACATCTGGCTTGATGTTTCCTAATATATAGACTCCTATTTACAGGTCACAAAGTGACCTCAGCAAGGTTGTTTGCTCTTGACTGATAAAGCAAGACACATATTTACATTTTGCCATTCAATATCAATGATAATACAGGTTTGAAACATTTGTAGCTGCCTACAGAATTCATAGGCTATTACTAGCAGCGAGTCAGAGGCACATCTATCTTTCTTTAAAAAGGTGAAGAGGCGGCTACAAACACTTCAGGATTCCCTAATTCTTATGATTGCTCTAAGTAAAGGCTAAAGTCCTTCTACATGTCAAAGAGTAACCCAATAGCAGAATGCATTACTATTTTCTCTTCTGGTCATTCAAATTAAGAATCTTCCCCCCAGTGCCCCTATCAGACACAAGAACATTACTGCTAATTAATGTTTCAGGGCACTATGCTTTTATAAGCTGTAAGTATGACTTCTGAAATTCCGGGACAACTATCTAAACCATCCCTCTCATACAACTACAGTACAGACCACAATTAATAGAGGAATTAACTTACCTTTTTGTTTATTTCTAGCATTCCAATGAATGAAAGAGGCAAAACTTGGAATACGGCAAGATAGAATAATACAGACTGTTGGATACCTGCCTGGGAAGGAATAACAAAACTGAATATAGTTATCATACTTGAGTAATTTTATTAATGGTAGGACATCTTCATCTTCTACTGTAATAACGAAGCATAATGTCTCCATCTCTGTCCTTGTAATTTTTTTTTAATTGATTTTGTAAAAATGTAAGAATCACAGATTTTTTTAACAAACTTACCTGTCGTGCTGCTGCAGGAAGCTTATTCTGAGCTGACTTTACAACCATTACCTCTTGAGGAGTATCCCAGCTCAAATACCTATTTGTGACAAGAAGGCCTATTTTAATAACGTAAAAATAATTTAATAATAAATACGTTATTTCACGTAAAATATAATCTACTAAAACTAGTCAGATCCCTGTGTCCACGCAAACTGTTCAGTATCGGGAAAGGTACCAGGGATGTTTGCTGTTAGCAATAACGCAAAACCCATGGAACTAGGAAAGGTTTATTCCTTACAGGATTGTGAAAAAAATGCTGAAAGTATGAACATTCACTATCTTAATTTTTCTCCTTCCCTTCACTGATCATCCCTTTCTTAGCCTTCAGCCTAAAGGAAGTAATTTCTTCTGAGAACTGAGAAAAAGATGCAGTTTACCAGAACCAGTAACTGCTCTGCTTTTAAAGAGCTAAATGGCTACCCCATGGAGAAGAATGCTTGCAAGTTAAAAATGGGTTAAACTTTAAACATATTTTTCTTATGTTTCATGAAGTTTGTTTTACAGCTGTTAAAGGTCTACTCCTGGTATGTTGCTATCGCAATATTAAAGGCTGTAAAATTGTCAGAGAAAAGCCAATAGTAGCTTAGTTTTTGTGGCTTTTGTGGAACTTGATACCAAATTTGAGACCATAATACTTAAGCTGCTGAAATTTCTTCTATAGAAAACAGCATGCAGGAGCAGTACTCCAGGTAATATACTAGTCTAACAAATGTGAAGTCAGCCACAGGACAGCATTAAAATAAACACGATTCCCCCTTTGTCCAGTATGGTACTAATGATCGTTAATTATACAAAGCCTAGTCGATGTTTAGTACCTGAATTTGCAACATGAACCAGTAAGGTATATTTTTTCCAGTGTTTCTCCACTATCAGCAGAGAGACGTAGAAGCCAGTTCTGCACTGTCAAGACTATCAGGGAAGGTTTATAGTCTGATGGACTTGGTAGCATTTCCCCCTGCATAACAAAAGGTCATTAGAAAAAAGTTTGTACCAGGAAGACACGTAACATTTTGGCACAGTGACAAGAAAACAAAAGTTAATACACATCCCTCAAAAATTAAAGGCGGAAAGCTGCCTGCAAATCACATCAGGATCTCTAAGCTCATGTCTGTGCATGATAGTCATCTGACTATCACACAAACAATCTGTTGTCACGCTTTTGCAAGCCCATTACCTTTCCTAGAAAAGACACCTTTGAAAGCTTCCTTGCCTTGCAAAAATGAAGTGTGACTGCTTATTGATCTAATTGACAACAGTCTTGAAGAGAAAATTGTTTAAGTACTGCAGAACACAATATTCAGTGCGAACTCAACAGTAACTGCTAAGAATGGTATTCACACTGCTTTATTTTTAGGCACCTTAAGGATGGGGCTAATATTCCTAAGATCTGTGGATACTGGATGAGAGAAAAACTCCTCAAGGAGGAGGGAAATTATATAATCTATTAGCTAAAAACAGCAGAACAGCTTTGGGGCAGAGTTGCTTTAATGGGTCTTTAGTTTATCTGCTTTTTTTTTTATGTCAACAGAGGCAGTAAAAATTAAAACTCCCACCTACGACCCTTGCTAGTTAAAAAATAAAGAAAAGCTATATTTTTTTTTAAATTATAAGAAGTTAGTGTTAATAGCACAAGCATAAAGACATTGTTTTTAAAATCTTTCATGAAAGCTCACAAAAATGTTTTGAATGCGCTATTGAGAAAATCAGAGAAGTACACCTCTCAACATTTAGTCAAAATAAATAAGTACGTTGCAAATCTTAAATGACCTAACTCCATAAAAACTCTGAGAAAACAGTTCACAGGGAAAGAACACTCTATTCTAAATATGTTTCACTGAAATATATTGGGGTTTTGCACATCAATGCTCTATTAAAAGATAATCTTACCAGTGGGCATTCCAATAATAAAGCATCTTCTATTTTTTCTGACTTAGAACACTTTGGCTTCTGATAAAGTATTCTTGGCTCTCGTGCAATGCTGGAGAAAAATGATTGCTAATCATTAGTCTACTTTAGAAACTACTTTCTATCAACAAGTCATTTCATGCAGTTTTATAAATCCTCCCTTCTCTTTAGGCAGGTCAGAAATCGAAACATTTTATTTTTATTTTGTAAACATAACCTGAAATTGCTCTCAAAATAAGGCCTAATAAATAATAGTATAACAAACCTTCTCTATATTGTGTGGTTTGGTGTTGTGCTTTTTTTGTTTTGCTTTGTTTTAAATAACTTAATAGTGACATTCTTATTTTAGGGATATACATCAAAAAGAAAGCATATTCCAGAAACTAAGGATCATCCTGGAGCCTTCCCCTCAAGCTCTTCCAGTGTCGCCTTTCATAATATAGAGGTGTGGCATCACGTAGAGGTATTTAAAAACCAACAACCCTACTACTAGAATAAAACCTTAGCAGTGTGCACAGTTTTCGCCTCAGGGAGAGGATGAGACAAAGATAAACCTGAAAGATGTTAGACAGGTTAACCCAGTACTGGAAAGCATTCAGCAGGAATAAAACACAGCTAAGTGGATTTAGATCTCTAAGTGATAGAGTAATTTAATTAACTCTCAGTGGTTTACACTGACAGAGTAATTTGTCTTTTATGTATCATATGACACTGTCTCAAAACGGTCGTGGCCACAACTTCCTCAGCAACACCGTTCTCCAAGCCCCTGCGACCTCCCTCACTGTTCTCCAAGCCCCTGCGACCTCCCTCACAACAGGGATGGGCAAGGACAAGGACTGGTGCAGGAGGAAGAATTCCCATCCCCTGCCCTGCGCTGCCGCTTAAGCTGCGCCTCTGCAGCTGATCATGGAAGAGGGGAGTATGTCAGATCAGAGAACTGATCTGCAGACCACATCAACAAAAACCAGCAAGTACTCCATACACTGTACTTTTTTACATGCACAATAATTTACTTTGTTAATGCAGAATTTGCAGACATAGTACCAAGCTCGTTACATAGGCTGATTTTGTGACACATTTTTTAGCGCGCTGCTAGCTACCAGATCACAAAGGAGCACCGCTCATTTGGCTTTTTAGTGCAAAATTATAAAATGCTGATAATCTTCCACTCCTGTTAAAGTGCTCTGAAAGCTGGAGTTATACAGAACCAGTAAGATCAGACTTTTCTTCACCAAAGCAGGTGACACTTCAGACACAACAACATCTGAGTGTAATTTAACAAACATTTATGCACCTGGTTATTTTTTGTTTGTAAGTAAATTCCACTCGATTCACAGGGGCTGTTTGGATAAGTAAAGTTAGAGACATGTCTAAAACAGAGTAAGAGTGTTAAAACTGTAAGCCAGGGTAACTTTTATTTGTAAATTTATTACCTGCTAATACAGCACTGGTAATTGTCTAAGTAAATTCTTCCTCTTTCATACGCGATAGGAGATGCAGAATGAGTTGTCCAAACATTCTTGAATTTAGTACTTTCCTGAAACAGACAGTGGTTTTAACAGTGATGGCTTTTTATAACAAACCTTGCATTTTGAAAATATTTGGTTTCTGCAGCTTAATAACTTACTTTAATTGAACGTCTGCTGTTCAATACATAAAGGAAAATCTTATTTTTAAAGAAAAAAAATTTGAAGGCATTTTAAGGGGAATTTGTCTTTTTTTAAAAACAAATTAAAAGATCTTTTTATTAGCTATTATGAACAACATGGGTAATGAATATATTGTCATTAACTTGCCTGCATTAAAATTAAAACTGGCAACTAAACTTTAACAGCAAATTTTAAAATCAAGGACAAAACTCCCTAGTGTAAATATGCACATAACGCTTTTATATGTAATTAATTGAATTACTGAACATCTGACTCCATTCTGCTGCTGGTGTTTGGTGTGAAAGGTAGAAAAAAGTGTTTACAGTTATTTCCAAAATGTGCCTGAAAACTTAATGGGATAAACTGCTCCCACAAAGTTTCCTGAGTGTGTTAGAGACATCAGGAGCTCTGTACCACTAACAAAGGTTTCAGTCTCAAAAAAAAGAAAAGTATTTTTGTGCAAGTCAGATGTACTAATTTTTATTTCGATAAACCTTGCGCGTGCATTGTTCTTGCAGACACTTTAGCTGACTTCCAACAAATAGATTTTCAATATAACACAATGGCCAATTAACTTCCACATACTCACTTTCAATGTATTTCTATCAGCTACTGCATGGGAGCAATAATAGTTTTGATTAAAAAAAAATCAAGTTTGCTGTAGTCTGGAACATAAACTTCACGGACACATTAGGGGTATGTTTACCTCTGCTGATTTTATTTTGTTGCAAGAACTTGATTCAAATTTAACACTGATGCTCCCTAAAACACTACGAATTTAATATTAGTATTATTAAGCCATTAAGCCAAATACAAAGTCTCACAAAAAGCTATTTCTAACACGATTGTGAGATTTGCAATTGCTTCTGCAGCTTTCACAAACCATCATCCTCTCTACCTTTTTAGGGCTGAGCCTCACGAAAGCAAATCTCGCTATTTCTAAACTCTCTTCAGCAGAACTGCAGCTTTTTCTCTCCCCAAACTTGTTAGCCGGTGTGACCCAGGGACTTCTCCAAGCCCTGGGCTGCGGAGGGACGCTCACACCGCCCCGGCGAAGAGCCCGGACACCCGGGGCTTCGTCCAGCGCCGGAAAGCACCGCTGTTACCTGACATATTATCTTTCTGAGGAGTCCCAGGTTTATTCTGTGGGCGACACCAGCATCTCTGGCATAGAAGCCGTGGGCCCGGCGGCCGAGGAGGCGGCAGACGTTGTGAGCCCCGCGGGAGGCCGCCGCCCTCCTCCTCCTCCTTCCCCCGCCGGCGGCTGCCTGCGGGCACATTCCCGAGCCTCGGGGCAGTCCGGCTTTTTTACCCCGCTTCTGGATGGATGTCGGCGGGGCGAGAAGCCCTGCAGGGCCCGGGCGAATTTCTCTCACTCTCCTCCCAGCCAGGCGAGAGGTGAAGCGGGCAAAGGCCGCAGCGGGCCCTGACTGACGGGAGCCGCAAAGCGGGGCCTCCCGACGGGGCTGGGACGAAGCGGGTGCGCGCCGCGTCTCCTCCGCCACCACAGCTACCGCAAACAGCAGGCGAGAGCGACCCCACCGCCGCCGCCTTCCCCCCGCAGCCCGCCGGGGACTGTAGTTCTCGGGGGCGGAAGGCCGCCGTGGGCCCGGACTACGCCTCCCGCCATGCCGCGCGGGAGCCCGCCCGCGCCC
>VXBO01013344.1:539212-549779 GCA_013400135.1 Rhinoptilus africanus | reverse complement strand
TGAAATGATACCAAATAATTTATCTTTCAATTGGTTTAATTCCAGTAGCCTACTTTGGGTTTATTTGGACTTTCACCACGCTGAAGGGATGTTGCTATTTTCTAAAAAGCATTTAAATTGATACGATAGTTAAAGATTATTACTAAAGTTGATACTGGTGCTTGATTATTTGACCCGTTTCTCATGTAAGTGACATAAACAACTAAGTTACAGCAAAACTGTAATTTGAGTTAATTGTGTTTTCAGGTCTCCAAACAAAATGAATTTCATTACAAGGCTTTCTGCTTTATGTCTGAGGAAAAGCAAGATGCAACAGAGGCACCAAAGTAGTAGACGACCAGCTGTTCCACTTGGATCACGGATTTTAACTGATCCTTCTAAGGTTTTTGAGCATAACATGTGGTGAGATGTTTCTTCAAGGCTGATTTTCATCTTTTTTTGTATATTATTTACTATGGTGAATAACAGGGGGTTATTCACTGCCAGAATAAACTTTGAAAAGTAGTGCTAGAGGGAACTTGAGACTGTCACGAGTAAACTGACTGTTACAAGTTCTCAGTGACTTGTGTGAAAAGCTGATGAGCAAGTAGTTAGTCATAGAACGAAAGGCAAAATATTGTAATAGATCGGTAATGAATTTGGAGGTAGAAAGTGCAGAGGGTAAGTAGTCCATGTTATAATGGCAGAAGGTTACTAGTTAGGTAAAGTAATGTTGCATGCTCGATTAGCGCTGTATTCTAAAATTGTCACCATTTCAAAAGGTACTTGTGTTCTTCTAAAGATGTACCGAAGATGTTACAGATAATTCAGCAGAGATTTCCATACAGTGAACAATTTCAAATAAAACAAATAGAGTCTTAACATAAATAAGTGTTATAATAGCAGAGAAAACGTTAACATATAAATGTTAACAAGAATAAGAATTGCCCTGGTTTGCAGCATTACGTCTCCATCTCTAAAAGGTATTTTTATGATTAATGGGGGCTCAGAAAAGCAGAAAAGAGTGAGAGTGCCAGTCAACAGAGTGGGAAAACTGAGATGGAAAAGGATTTTTTGACCGTGGAATGGAGATGAATACAAACAGTAAGTGATACAGGAAGCATTAGAAAGATAGAATAATATCTAAATCTATCTAGAAAGTAGAATGTCTACCTGAGGTATTTGGAAGACCAGGAATTTTTATTCTTATAGTTCATAATTTAAGAACAAGAAATAGTTGAAGTGGGGAATTTACAAGCTATACGAGAAATTATTTTCTACATAATTTTAAAATGTATTTTTGAATTCTGCCACACACCATTTTTGAGAGCAAGGATTTAGCAAAATTAGAAAAGCGACTGGATATGGCTAATGATAACCAGTGGGTAACATAACATAGGACTCCTAACAGATTACAAATTTCAGGGTTTAAATTTACTTCATGAAAGTAATCTTCAGTTCTTACACCTTCCTCAGAGGTGTCCCCTGCTGGCAACTGTCAGAAGGTATTGGACCACCTTCTGTTCTGCAATGAAGTTTCCAGCTTGCTGGGTTTTTAAAAATTATTATTCTTTTTAGTAGTCCATTTTATTTGTGAATCGGTCTGTTTTACTTTTTAATCTAAATTATTTCGGAATTTTCTCTGATAAAATAAAAAGGTCTTAAGAATATGACACAGAAGATTGTCTTCTGGTTGATAAACTAATAGTTTCATTACTCTTTTTAGTCTCTAAATTTGGGCTTAACTCACAAGGTAAGATACGCAAATAGATTTGTCACCTATTACTGTTTTCTAAACTAGATGTCCCCAACACATACTACCTTAAGGCCAAATCTGGAGTTATCTATACCTTGGTCAAGGAATCTGGAAGCTGGCTGGTTAGTGTGTTAAAAGTGTGTAAAAGTTATCTCCATGTTTCATAAATCTATGTGGGGTGTAGTTCTTAAGCATCTTCCAGACTCCTGACCTCCTGCTAGGTGGAAAAATCCTTTACTTGTGTGAATGGGGATTCAAATGTAGTCTCGTTAGGAAAAGATTTTAAGAAAAAGACCACCCTTTTTTTAGAACATTGTACCTCGATGAAACTCAGTTTTGTTTCATTTTTTAATTTTCTTCCAAATAACTGATCATGTGTAGCTTCCATTTTTCTTGCTAGCATTTGGTGACAGCGTAATCCAGAGTTACGAAACTATGATGTAGGTGGTTGGGATGGAAACCTGACTATGAAGTGAGGGCAGGTCCTTGGATCTGAAGCTGGCTGAATCAGTGAGGTTATCACTAGGGAGAGAAGGGGGATCAGGATGAGTGGTGGTCGAGCTAAGTGGATCATGCAGGGTGAGCGTAAGAGATACATCTTCCCTAGCATTGACGTTATGTCCTTTTGTTTTCCAGTCATCATCTTTTCTACTTCATAAAGTGGCATCCTTCGTTTTGCCTGTGTGTGAAGTGGCAGGGAGCCAAGAGCTGCTACCATTGCTGCTAAGAGTACTAAGCAAATTAAGTTTGGGTACTCATGCTTTAGACATTTGCTGTGGTGCTTTTCTGTCATTTTGAGAGAGAAGTAATGAATGATGCTAAATGTTGGACCAAAAAAAATGTCTGCTTCTATTCAGGGTAGTAATTGGCATGGTTTTCACATGTTAGTTTTCAGCAAAAATTAAACCCTATTTTAGCAAAGAAGTTAATGGAAAAGGACTGAGTTGAGTAAGGTGAACTGAAAGTAGCATTACTCGATCTCATGTCAGGCCTACTCATGTTAACAGTTCCTGCTGTGGTTAGAATGGATAGCTTGCTTTGCTGCTGTCAGTGTGCAGCTTAAAACACTTACGTATTTAAACACTTCTGTGCTTATAGTTCTTCTGTATTCTGTGTTCCTGCTAGCTTGTATTACTGAAGGAGCCACCTCATTTGAAGCATCCAACCTAGGTAAATAGTTTGCGTAAGAACTATGTTACGTCCCCTCTTTTGCAGATTTTGATCAAGAAGTGTTGCTGCAGTCCTGTTATTTGGGGTCTTCCATATAGAAATTTCTATAAAAGAACCAAAAGATCTTTCTTCAGCTTTATGAATTTCCAAGGAGGGAGAAAAGGCAAAAAAGTAGTTGATGAAGATGGAGAACTTCAGGCACCTGTAGTATTGTGTGTAGAGCCCCGAAGGGCCCTGACAGACACACGATCATGGATTAAAATTGATCAGCTAGAGCTCATACCATAGCAAGTCACCTGTCAGAAGGGCTGACTGTATTTTATTGCCATGTGAATAGTCCCTGGTTTCAGTTTGCTAGAATAGGCAAGGTCAAAAGCAGTAACAGCAGCGAGGGAAGCAAGTCTTTCCAAGAGGATGGAAACTGCCTAGTAATTCTTCGGTCATTCAGTTTTATTCTACTACAGCACGTCCGTCAGAGCCTTGACACTGCACAGGAACATTTGGTATACGAACAAATACAGGAAAGGGAGAGGCAACCTGCTGGGGACAATAATGAGAAATACTTCAGTAGAGATGCAGAAATCAAGTCTGAGGCAAGCAGACAAATACATACCAATTAGGCTCCCACAATTAACAAAAGAGGAACAGTGAAGGTCTAAGAATTAAATTACCTATATGTCACCAAGCATGGAACAGGAAGATGCTCGTTAGCTTTTAGAGACAGTCAGCCCTTTTCAAGTTGGCACCTTGTTCCTTTTCCCATAGTAACCAATGGAATTTTAGTCATAGGCTTTCAGTTAATTGGTTTCAGTAGGATTAGGATCTAATAGATTACTTGAATTACATTTTCTAATTTAATCTGATTTCTAAAACTGTTCAGACTGGACAATTTGGAGAGTCAGCTGATTTGCTTTTAAAAGCTGCCAGCAGCACGTTTTTGGGCAATCCCCATTGTGGCCTGATCCAAACACAGAATCTGCAGGGAAGGCAGTTTAGTCATCAGGGGCAGATCTTGGCTTTTCTCTGTGACCGTTTAATGGATTAATATAACATCCAGTGAACCACTTTATACAAATACAGATAGCATAGACTCTGGAACCATTGCTGCACTGCTTGTCTTTTCTTAGGAATGTCTCATTCTTCTTTTTTTTCTAAATGTTTCCTATCTCTGTTCCCCAAATAAGTAAATCCTGTTCATCTATTCCACCTCTTCCACTTGAATAGGTGGATTATGTTCCCTGTTTCAGAAACAGCTGATTCCTTTACTAAATAACCTTTGTTCTTTCTCATAAACATTAGTAATGTAAGAAGTTTCTTGCATCGGGGTGTTTGTTGACAGGTCTATACCCATCTAAACACAATTCTAATGTGACACTCAAAATACATTCCTATAAAGGCACTCAATTTAAAAGATATATGTTAATCTTATTGTTAAGAAAAAAAAATGCATACTACTACATCCTCTTTGCAGTTGACAGATTTTTCATAATCACTTGAGTTTTACTAACTAGTAATTATTTTTTTATCTATCATACACTGAAACTTATTTTTTAACTCTCACTACCCTTGTGGTCATTTGCTTGCATTCAAAAATAAAATGTATTTGGGACAGTATTGGTGACTGTTTTCCCTGAGAAAAGAAGATTATGGAAAATCCTATTTAAAGGCTGGTTCTTCAACTGCCTTTTGCAGGGACCACATGCAGTGGTCACAGGAAGAAGAGGAGAATGCCAAGGAAAAAGCAGCAGAGAACTCACTTGTGAAAGTCCAGTGGGAAGACCAAGGTAACAAACTCATAATTGCTTATAATTTCCTATTTAAATGCTATTTATTAAAGCTTTAAAGATGCTTTAGAATCCAGGAAGACTCTTTTTATTTCTACATTCTGTTGCCTACATTTGTTGGTTGAGTGGTTTTTTTTTCCTTTGTTGCCTCAAAAGATTGTCTAAAAGTGTGTTTTTCTAGCAGTTCAGTTACTTACTCAAGCAATTTTGCGTTTTGGGGAGGTAATAGGCTCTATGTAAAACAAGTAAATCAGTGTGGTGCAGTTGCAAGTTCTGGCTGCTTTTCCAGTTCGTAATAAAACTCCTACTACACAGGACTGTTACTTCATCACAGAGAATGAATTTGCACTCAGCTAGGGTCCTGGGGATGACAGTTCCCATGTACAATATTTTAATGCTCTTTAATGATTTGTGGACTGTTTAGAGAGTTAGTGTTTGTACCTTGCACCATATTCCAGTTGAGTGCCAAGAAAGTTGCACTGGTCCCAACTGGTCCCAGCTTGCTGCCTTGGCCAGGCTGAGCTGGGAGTGCTTCAGGAAGCAGTGTGTTCCCTTTGTGTAGAAGGTGTTCCAATACATCATGCAGAGTCTGCTCTGTAAATTATTAAGGAATTTCGTGCCTGTTTTCAGAAGGGAAACAATGTATTCTGTGTTTCTGAAGAATGATAGCCCTACGTTCAAACTGTCAAACTAAACCCTAAACTAAACTCTAGTATGTATGCTAAAGATGGAGTATCAACTCGTAATTGAAAGAGCTCCTAATTGAAAAGTAAGCTGTGTAACCATGTGTCTTGCGGAACCTTTCATTCTTCTTCTACAATCAATTAGAACTTGGTTTTTGCTGGTGATAAATGGAATAATCAAGCATTTGTCTATGGCCAAGAAATCCAAGAATCCAAGGACATTTCCTATGAATGCCCCTCTGTTTAGAACTTGAATAGGTGAGCATTGCTGATAGTGTTCCTTCAGAAAGCTTCAGCTTCGTTCTGCAAGTGGAGTACATTTTGGCCTATTTGTGTAAACAATGAACTAGACTGAAGCTAATGAGCAGGTTATTTTGGGGCCTTGGAAACTACAGTAAGGGGAAAAAGACAACACAGATTTCAACAACATCACTAAAATAGAATAGTTCTGGTGAGCCTTCTTAAAACAAGAGAAGTTAAACTGAATGAACTCATGATACTACCTTGAGGAATTTGCTGATTAGCATGTCCAGCTTCTTCTCAGGCATGCCTGCTAGTGTATGACAGATTCTGCTAAAGGAGAAAAACCAGTTGACTAAGTAAGGGGTTTTTTTTGTCTCAGAAGGTTATATGTTTATTAGTTTTGTCATTTTTACAAGCTTTGGAAAACGTAGTAGTCAGGCTACTTAAATAAACAAAACCAAACCTGTTAATAATGCATTCATGGTTATTACACAGTGGTGCGGGAGTGACCAGTGAAAGAATGGGAACTGTCCTTCCGCTTTAATGTATGTAATACCATACTAGTACAATTTGAAAGGCTGACTTTAGCCGTTGCTTTCCTTCAGTTCTAAAATCTGGAAAACTTGATGGGAGTATAAGTACAAGGGTTCTGAGCAGACTTCTAGAAAAGTAGTGTCTATAACAAGGGGTGATAATGATTCAAGAACCTTTTGAGTAGAAGGTTTGGTTTTTATACTGAAGCTGAGCAGTCTATGAACGTGCAGCTTCCACTGCTGAAATCTGGTATATAAGACCTCAGTCAACTGGGTACGTACATTATAAAACAAGTCTGTACAATTACTCTGCATGGCTGGATCCTGCACTTTAATAATACAATTGGATGTATTAAATGTTAAATTTAAAAAATTATGCAGATTTCTAGGACAAGGCATTCTGCCACCTCCTTGCCACTTCCCACTGCCTGCCTGTGCCTCTAATGATAATTCTCAGCCTTGTTTATCTCTGTAATGCTGTAGCGATTTAGGAAATAGTATGTTAAGATTTAAATGAGGATTGTAGGAAAAATGCACCATATATTTACGCTATGCATTCATATTAAAAGAATTAATGGGTCAGGGACGAAATTGAAAAGGCAGCATATTATACGATGTCCACTTATCAAGAGGGGTCAAGGATAACAAGAAGCAGTTCTGTAAATGCTTTGGGAATGAGAGCGGGAAAAAACCCAAGAAAAAGATTTCATTTGGAACTTAGGAGGGATGAGGAAGGGAAAACCATCAACAAAAGAGACATTGAAAAACCTGTTAATTCTTATCTTTTTATCAGCCTTCCTTTGAAAGGGTTAGCAGTAGTCCAGCAGGTAGCACAATAAGTGCTAGCGAGAAGGAGGAAAGATGTTGTTCTCATACTGAGAAAGAACAGGTTACAAAGTACATCCACAGAGTACATGGATGACTGGGAAAGCAGAAAACAGAATATTTACTTTTTTAAAGAGGGAGGTGGGAAAAGAGAATAGACAGAGAATTAGTTTCAATTCCTGGAAAAATACTGGAAGAGATAATTCAGAGCTTGGGTTTGGAAGAACAAAGGAGATGAACACTGGCCAACAAATATTTTTCAAGAATAAATCATGTAAAATCAAGCTAATTTCCTTCTTGGAGAAGGTTACAAGCCCTGGGGATGAGGGAAAAAACAGCAGACGTCCTGAAATTTATCCTTAGTCAGACTTCTGAGTTGCATTACTTGACATTTTCATAAGTAAGTTAGGCAAGTGAGAGCTAATGAAACTGCTTTTGGGTGAATGAATGGCTAGAGAGATCCTTTCAGAATAGAAGGCTGTTTGTTTTATGTCCAGTTCTGCTTGGTATTTTCATTAGTGACCTCAGGAAATGGGAGACTTGAAGATGATATTAAGTGAAGAGCTGTTCCAAGCATGCTGAAGGACAGGATTAGTGTTCAGAAAGATATGGACAAACAGTGGCGGAAAAAAAAGATCTGAAAGACATACATTTGCTAAAAATAAATGCAGAATACTTTGCTTAGGAATAATTCCTCGAAAAAAAAAATACTAGGTTCTGGAACAATTGGCTAGGTAGTCATTTTGCAGAAGAAGATCTGAGGGTTGTGGTGAATCACTCACTGAATCAGCAGTGTCATGCTGTTGCAAAATGGCAATCTGGGAGTTATAAACAGGATTACAGCCTGTGTGCCTTGTAAAAATATTCCTTTTGCTCTGTGTTGATAATTCCTTTCCCAGAATACGGCACCAAAAAGTAGTAAGTAAATTGGAGAGAATCTAGAGGAGAAAAATGAAAATGATCAGAAATCTAAAAATCATTACTTCTGTAGAAAAAAAGAAGAGAGTTAGGTTTAGACAATCTAGAAATTAGATTGTTTATGGGAGACATAGCAAAAGACTTCAAATAAGTAAATAGATGTTGCAAAGAGAAGAGAGTAATCTTTGCTTTATCTGCTTGGTTAATGGGACGAGAACTACTGGAAATTTCAGGTTGGGTAGTGGAAAAGGTTTCAAACTGTACAGATGGTGAAGGACTGTAATATATTACTGAAGAAGGTTGTCAAACCTATGTGTAAGGTGGTATTTTAAGAACAAGTTGGACAAATTTATGTGGAGAAGGGGTATGAATTCCCTGACTGGGTGAAATCCCTTGCAGTCCTATTCTTTGGTATTCTAACATTCAGTTAGAATGTTTTGTGAATTAAAAGTTAACACAAAGGTCTATTGTAAGACTCTCTGAAGTGTTTTGAAAGTAAGAAAGCCAATATGTTGCTGCTGGGTGAATTGTTATTTTCTGTCAAAACTAATGTAGTTAAATGTAGTTTTAGAATTACTGACTATTGGCTATGCAGTAGCGTTTATCACTCCAGTTCACAGATCTAGATTTCTAATAGATTTTTTTTTTTTTGAGAGGTGACTATCTACCAACAAATTTACAACTGTTCACAGAGTTTCATAAATCATTACATTAATTTAAATTTAGTATTTCTTAAATAGGAACAACATGGCAAACATTTAATTGAAAAGATGCATTGCTTTTATAATTTGAGACGTGAAAGCTTCTCTGAGACACTTACAATCACGTATTTTGGAGATGCTTTTCTATTATGTAACCACATTGTAAAGAAAACCCAAAACCCAACAAACCAAAAAACCCCCAATGATGATGCAGGAAGCCTCTCTGTCCCATCCTAAGTGACATAGAGTTGAATTAAACCCTCATGGGAGTTATTTTGAGCACAGATTAAGGTAAGACCCCAAATCCATATATTTTTATTTAAATCTGTGGAACTATGGATTTTTAAACTGTAAATTTGGGAACCAAATTCCATGCTGCTTTATAGTATTTTGTAACTAAGCTTATATTCACCAAGCTTTTGTTTTGTTTTGATTTCAGATAAATATGAGAGAGAAGCCAGTAAATATTGGAACGAATTTTACAAGACTCATAAAAATAACTTTTTCAAGGATCGCAATTGGCTATTTCTGGAATTTCCAGAAATTCTTCCAGAAAAAAGGAGAGAAGAGTTGAAAACAGAAGACAGATCTTTGCAACACACAAAAATGAATAGCACCAAGAGCTTTTCACAGAAAAATGAAATGTTTGAGGAAGGAGAAAAATATTGGAAGAAAAATTATGGAGGTGGTTCTACTTCTGTACAAGGATATGTATATAATAAAACCCAAGCAAAATCTCTCACTGACAATCCTCAGGGTAAAAACTGTGGAGAAGACCTTGGCAAGCTAGAATCCTTCCCTGGTAGTGATGCCACTTACAGAATATTAGAGGTAATGCACTGCAAATGTTCTGTCCATCATGGATGATATTTAAGGTCCCTTCAAACCCGAACCATTCTGTGATTCTATGAAAGTAAACATTTAGAATTTGACATACTATGTTCATTTATGGCAGAAACTTTCAGAGAAACCTAGAATCTGTGCTTTGTTTTCCCTTTAAAGTTTCTCCCAAATCAGAATTTAGGGTTAGATTGTCAGATTCCTTTTTCACTGGAAGTTGGGTTTCTGATTTTGTAAGGAAAGTGCTCTGTCTTAAAGTGCAAGTACTTGACACATTTTTACCAAATGGTGAAATTGGACAAGAATATTGCTTTTTTCCTATGCAGTGTGAGAGATGGATTCTCTCTAAACTTTAGAAAGACATTGGTGAGAGATGCGATCATAGAAGTGATTTGAGAATTGTGGTGTGAGCTCACTATACCTTTTCTGTCCAACATACCTTCAAGTCTAATACGTCCTACCTATCAACTGATTTAAAACAAAAATTAAAAAAAGAGAGGTTTTATTTGCTTATTTATTTTAACTTTTTGTTTCTCTTCTGATTTTAGGTTGGTTGTGGTGCTGGAAACAGTGTCTTTCCAATTTTGAAAGTTCTATGGTATGTAGTGCTGGCTTTTCAACTATGAAAGTTCAATTCTCATCATTTTCTTCAAGTGTTGGTACTAGACCAGTGCTGCAGGAAGTGCTGAGTGGATTGTTTTACAGCCCTGAAACTGTGATTGCTTGCAGACCACAGATAATGTTGGCAGCATCAGTACAAGATACTCCTCGTGCTGGTCAACCCTAGTCTTGGGGAGACCGTATTTGCTGACAGTGTTTGTCTTCAGGTGCATCAAGACTGATTTCTTGTAGGTAATCTCAGGCAGGTGAAATATACTCTTGTCTTACATGTCTTCATAAAGCTACCAGGTGTCTTTTCAAAAGGCCAAAATCAGAGGCAATAGATAATGGCATGAGATCTACTGGTAAGAAGTTGTATTATTTCTGAGTTTGGCTGGTACCCTTTGTCATACTGCTTCAGATTTTAGTGTCAAGGAAGGCACAAGTCCTGTATTGCATTACCTAATTCCCTGAAACATCTTAATCCATTTAGCTTCTGGTTTTAGAAAAAGCCGTTACCCCAGCATGTCTTCCC
>VXBO01013344.1:501218-539183 GCA_013400135.1 Rhinoptilus africanus | reverse complement strand
TGGAGGCAGGAAGGTTTTATTGGAAAGGTTGTGGGGTTGAAATAGATATCTTTTTATCCATGCCGCCAAGAGCTGGAGCATGGCACAGTTCGTTATTCTATAAATGAATTCTGATTGCTAGCATCAGCACTGTGCAAAAATACTCTGTTTTGCAGATAGGGAAACAGAGCCAGAGGAATTGCGGGATGTACCAGGGAGGTCATACATGAAACCTATTAGTGTTAGCGATGCATCTTCATCCCAAAACAAATGCTTTGCTTTAGACAGCATAGGAGCCCTGTTTCACAAGAAAAGTTTGGAAAGTAACACTATATAGGGAAAAGATACCATGTGGCTATATTCAAAAAGGTGAGACACTTTTGTGTTTTCCTCACAGGAGGCATTAGTCATACGTTGGCATTTCTGATAATTAGGAATCCACTCATTAGGTGTTTTTCCTGGAGATCTCTATTCTTATGCAAATCCTTCAGTCAATCACGTTGGTTTATACATTGAACAACTCACATGTTTGTCTTGTATATCACCTGATGGAAACATCTCTTATCTCTTAGCAGGTCTAGCTTTATAGCACGGTTGGTTTTACTCTGAATTTAAGAATATAAAAATTGCCTTTTGTGTGGATATAAAAAGAAGCCAGTGTCAAGTATGAGTGTACAAAAAATTTCCCGCCTAGGTTTGTGACATAAAAATGCTTCCCTCTACCCCCTTTAAAATTTAAGTTACTGCTTTCTAGTACAGTGCCTTATGAAATCACCATCCAGATCGCACTGTGTCTCTGTTTTAAGTTGACTTTCTATGTAGCTTCTTTTCTGCTCTAAAAAAATTAAAATAGCATCCTAACTAGTCAATTAGGTAATCAGCTTTTCCCAAGGGACTGGCTGGGTCCAAAGCCTGGCTGCTTGTCCTTATCCATGATAAATATCTAAACTCATCAGCTCTCATGGTGGGCACAGAGCTGATAGTTTTGCTTAGCAACAAGGATGTGATATATTCTGGTCCACAAGGGTTCTCCTGTTGAGGCCTCAGAGAGGAGTCAGCTGAGTGTACTGTCAGATCTTAGAGGTGCTGTCAGAGTTTATTGATTCCCTTTCTAAAGAAACCATCTGTCCAAAATTACAAATATTTTTTAAGAGGGATTAATTAATCATGAGTTGACCATGAGGTCATCCCTCAGTAGGTTTGGAGGGGCTTTCTCTGTTTCTCTTAAATGAATTTTTTGGAGGTGAAAAAGATTTCTCCCTTAGAGTTACTGGTATCTGATGAATGGTATGAGGACGTTTGCAATTGGCTTAGTCTTGGATGGGAAAGGAAGGGAAAACAGTTCTACAGGAAATTCTTATTTATCTTGGCTTACAAAACAAAGGGGATAATGGAGGGAAACAACTAATACTGCTTAATCTAATCAAAAGCACAGCAAGGTGGGATGTGATAATTCAAACCTCTACAGAGCTGTGGCTGATTTTTGCAACACCCCACCTCTGCCCAAATGATATTGCTAATTAAAGTGCATACATGGGCTAATGATAAAGACTTAATGCAGTGCTTCTGTAAGAAAATGTGACCTATTAAATGTGCATTTATGTAATACAACACCAGGACATTGTCATCAATCCTGACAGCCCTCTGTGACCTTCTTTCTTTTCCTTTTCACTTCCTCCCTGACAAGGCTATAATTCTCCTTTTTATACTAACTGCCTGTTGGTATTCTTCTGAATTTGTCTGCCCTATTGGTTCATTACAACCTATGTGGCTTTCCATGTGCTAGACATCAATAAGGCATGCTTGATCAAACCTGTGGAGAACCCCAAAGGGCCCTCTGTAGTTCCGTGAACACTGATGTGGACTTTAATCTTTTACAATAATAATTTTTTAACTGATGTTGGTTTTGTTTTCCTAGCAATACACCTGGAACCTTTCTATACTGTTGTGATTTTGCTTCAGGAGCAGTGGAGCTGGTAAAGGTAATTCATATGCTCGCTTTAGAGTACCTTATAAGCCTGTAATTCAGGAGGCTGCCAGGAAGCCATGTTCATGAAAAAGAACGTGATGGCTTTGACAACTTTTAACTGAAGTTTTCAATATTCCAAAGAACAAAGTCTTACTCTGTGCAGGGAGGAATGAATACCGTCAGTGAGCTTGCTTCTCAGCTTGAGTAAGATACCAGACAGAATAGGCTTTTATACGAGATGTTTTACAATGCTGAATAATTGAAGAAAAAAAGTTTCTTGAGTCACAGTAAACGTATTAACTACTACTGTTCTCTCTGTGCCTCTTTTCATCTTTTTCCTGACAGTCACATTCGTCCTACAATTCAGCCTGGTGTTCTGCCTTTGTTCATGATGTGTGTGATGATGCTTTGCCCTATCCTTTTCCAGATGAGATCCTGGATGTCATTCTCCTTGTCTTTGTGCTCTCTACTATTCATCCTGACAGGTAAATGAAGACTAAAGGGCAAAGCAAATGGGTTAAATCTCTTTTATCACTGGAGGTTTTGAAGAATAGCAAAAGAAGATGATGAATCTTTAATTTATTATTTAGTAAGCTACGATATATATAAACCAAGGTATTTTAAATGCTGTTTCTCATTTTCAGGCTTCAAGAGAAAAGCTGGTCAGGCTAATTCATTAGCAAGCCTCCTGTCTCCATCAAAATACAAGGGGTGTATTGTAACTAAATACATCCCTATTAAAACTTACAGTGATTCAAGAAAATTACAAATTAAAAAAACAGACCGCAGTCTTCTAGAAGGAAATGATTTTTAGTGATCAAAACCAAACATTCATGATTTAACACCTTACAATATGTTGATAAAGACTTAGGTTGCTGATTTAGCCTTATGCAAATGTTTAGATGCAGGCTTTTTAAAACAAAATGCATTCAGAATTTTGAAACTCGCTTGGATTAAGAAAACTTGATCTGTTTTTCATGCATAGTGTTACGTTGAGTGCTGTTAGCCTTGTTACTAATGCCTTTCAGTCTCTAATGAAGCAAACTTTATGACTGTTAAGGCCAGCTGATTGTGAAAACGCTTTTTTTTTTGATGGGAAAAAATACAAAAGATGGCATGTAAGTTAAACTCGACTCTTCCTTTAACTAGATCATACGAAGGGAAATAACATGCTGTATGTGTGGTAATACATTTATTACTTTAAGAATGTCATTAAAACGGGCTTGGCAAACAGAACAGTATTTGCCTAAGTTTGAGAACGATTTCCCTGCCTCCCTGCCTAAGCTATTAATGATTAGCTTTACAGAAAAATCTTTCCCATATAGGATATTACTCCTTCCTGTTTGTTCAGAGATGAGCACATGAGTCATGCAAAGCCTGGTCCAGATTTCAAAAACAATTCAAGCAGGAGATTTCAGATCTCTGTAACTGTGGTGATGCTGCCAGGAAGAAATTGGACAATAGAGACGCATTCATTCAATTGCTTCGCCTGTAGAAGCAGCAATCAGATGTTCTGTCAGAATTTCTGTGGATCTTTTCCTATTAGTCATTTGAGAATGTGTTTGTCGGTTTGGGGGTTTGTTATGGTGGGGTTTTTTTGACTCCTTGTGTCAGCATCTAGAGGCTGACATCGATGCTTTTGTGTGTGTGTGTGTGTGTGTATACACACATAAAGATTTCTGTGTAATTATCTGTGTTGTAAGATGACTTTCCAAAGATTTGTTAGTCATCACTGTCATCTCATAGAATTAAAGTGACTGCGTAAAGACAAATGTAATCCAGATCTATCTTGCTCAGTATACATTTTTTCTGGAAACTTTGGAAGTGGGAAATGAAAAAGAAAACCAAGAGAATGATGATGCAGAACTTACCTACTTTGGAGACCTGGAAAATACACACAAGAGGGACACATTTGTATTCAGCACAGTTGTTACTCAGTGATTTCTCTTCAGGCTATTGTGTTTAGTTTTTGGTAATTGCTAGTCTTGCACTGCATTTTTAACACACTTCAATTCTGCTAGAAGTCCCCTCTAAAAGTTGGTTGAAGAATTTGAAAGGTATTAAACTTTCTTCAAGCTATATAATTAATGTGCTCTAGTCCTACAGGACGAGATTTCTCAAAGCACTTTCACTTTTTGTGCATGTACATTTCTTTTGTGTGTGCAAAACTTAAGTTTGTATAGGCAAAGTCTGTAATTCTGTGCACAACTACCTGTCTGGAACAGTCTCTTATTCTTAGGTGGTGCTGCCTTTTCTCTCTGTGGCAGCACACCTTGGTTGCCTGCCTTGACCGTGAGCAAAGAGGACAGCTTTTGAAGCACTTGGCTTCCTCTAAGGGAATTCCATGCTTAAAAAGGGAATGCTACTTTTTGTTCTTGTTTGTTTGTAATTTTTTTCTATTTCCTGCTGAACCACCTATGATTTCTGTCCCTTGAAAATGAAGGTAAGATGCCTGCACTGTTGTTGCGTAAGGACCAAATTGCATTAGTGCTTGAGTTCTGTCATTCTTCAGGCAAGGGGATAAAGCCACCCAAGAGACAGGGATGGTGTAACATGTTCTCTTGGTACACAGCCATGGTATGCTGATTTTGTATAGTTAAGTAGGACTTACTCTTCTTCAGCTCTTTTCAGATGCATTACTCTGCCATTCCTCTGCCTCCGTTCATTCATTTAGCATTCACTCTGGCTCCACACGTTCTGCATGGTCTGTCCTCTTCCCTGTGGGAGGAAGGGTTGAATCAGACAAGTGGACTTTTCTACCTTGCAGCGTGCCAGGTGCAGACTGTCTTTTGTTGTCTGTCATGAATGTGGAAAACCTGAGTCCTCCGTTTATTCTGAAAGAGCGAGGCAAATCCAAGCCATCATTCATTATTAATGTATTTTGCAGAGTAATGCAAATGTATTTATAAGAAGCTCCAAGGTAAGGTTAAAAAGTGAGAATGAAGATGCTCTGATCTAGTTAAGGGAAAAGAGTATTGCATATGGTATTTTTTCCTATCATATATACAGCAGGCTGGTGGAATCTTGATAAGGAAGAGCTGATGCTAGATATCACCAAGATTCACAAACTTGTCAGCATTTTGGAGGCTGCAGACTTTCCTCCTCTAACTAGCCAATATCTCCAGATGGAGTTCTGCCAGATTTCTCTCTTATGGTACTACTCGGATTCTTCTTCCCATCCTCATGATGGTATGGAGATACTGATTTTGTGTGTAGGACCAGTACCTCTATAAGGAAATCAGATAAGTTTTTGTCTGCCTTCCAGACCCTTGATTTTGCTAGGTAGAGCAAGACGACTCAGTCTAGCTCACCAATGCACATAGCGAACTGCTCATTCATTGTTTGTCATATATCTGCCTTGTGTTTTAATCCATCCTTGAGATTCTAGTGAAGTGAAGGAGAAGGGCTCCATTTCTCTTTCCAGTTTGTATTTTACAGTTCCTTCTAAATTTTTGATTTAGAGACTTTTTAAAAAATAATTCTTCCTGTTCACTAGTGCCTGGCCTTTTTATAGTAAATATAGACACATCTTCTCACTGTAGTTTTGGAAATCTGTGTATAATCCAAGCATCTAGGAAAAAAAAAAAGTGAAGTTTATAAATTTCACCAGTATCCCTTCTATTTTCTAAGGATGCAAGGGGTTGTAAATAGGTTGGCTAAACTGCTGAAACCTGGAGGAATGTTGTTATTTCGAGACTATGGAAGATATGATACAGCTCAGCTTCGTTTTAAAAAAGGTAATTCCTGAATACTTTCATAATGCTTTTTGTCATTTTAATTCTTTTGCAAAAAAAAAGTGGCATGTCCTTTTTCATTACTTCTCTGATTCCTTAGGTCACTGCTTGTCAGAAAATTTTTACGTACGAGGAGATGGAACCAGAGTATATTTCTTCACCAAAGGTATGAATTGGTATAGTTTTATAGAAAGGATTAAGTGTCTCTGAAGATGATTTGGGTTATAAAAGCTCGTCTTAGAACAGAAATCTAAAGAAGGTTTTATTGGCTTTTTAAAAAATTCTCTGCTTTTACAAAGGCCAAAGCTAACTGTTGTGAGAAAATAATTCCATTTATATGTACATAATGGGGTTGCACCTGGGGTCCTGCAAGATTGCTTGCAGACACCACTGGAATTTCTCTGTCGAAGCATCTTGTGTCTAATGGAATGCTCAAATTCTCTTATTTAAAAAGGTATTTTATTTATTTCTTAAAATATGAGATAAATGTGCTTGGAAGGGCAGTTGGTAGCAGTGCTCTGATATATTGTTCTGCTGTACTGGTGATTCTGAGCTGTGAGGCCACTCTTTCTGCAGGAGCTAAACTTAAATTCCTGATTATGGATACTATTGCTTGTTGCCTGTTCACTCGTTTCTGTCGGCAGTCAGCTTAGACCGGTATATTTTAGCCCAGCTACCAGAAACTGTGAAAGCGAGCATCGCAGTACTATTTTTTTTTCTTTTTACCCTCTGAAACTTAGTCTGTAAGCAATAGAGATGGATCAGGATTTATCCTAGCCTGAGTAATTTTAGAAGTGAGAAGGAGGATCTGGGACGTGTATGGGAAATCACTTGAATTCAAAGATCTTTCTCAGTTTTTAAATTTCTTGGTTTGTGCTTACTCATCACAAAGAAGCTTAAAGTTTTCCAGTGGTGACTGACAAGAAGGAGATAACGATGGTGGGATAAATGTGTGGATTGTCATTTGGCAGATGAAATACCTCTGTCTTGATAATATGTGGACAGTGACCAAATGGCATACATTTGTTTTTCTCAACTCTGGCATATGAACCCTCTGAAGAAAGGAGATCTATGAATGCCATGAGTAATAACCAACATGGTTTGGGCCTCAACATAACATTTTTTTTTACTGTAATATAAATAGAGAGCTATGAAAATAAATTTCTAACAGAAGACTTCTTACAGGCAGTTTCCTTGATCTTGCAAATCACAAACCAGATTTAGTTCCATCTTTGGTTGAACTGCAGGTTGTTAATTACCACATTCTACAAATGTCTTCTTTTTTTTTTTTTTTAATTACAATAATTCTCCGTATGAGAAAATAGATGAGGTATGGAACATGTTCAACTTGGCTGGATTAACTGAAGTACAGAATTTAGTTGATCGACGATTACAAGTAAACAGGAAGGAAAAAGTGAAAATGCAGAGAGTTTGGATACAAAGCAAGTTCCAAAAACCATTGCTTCTATCTCTGAATAATCCTGAAGAAACCACCGAAAGGGACCCTTATAGATAATTGTACCACGAACTCCAGAAACTGAAGTAAATTTGAGTACGTATATTTCCTATAAATCTTGTGTTAGCCACTGAAAAGGAGAAATATACTGAACTGAAAACTTTCCCCTGATATTTTTGTAAATGTGTGTCTGAGAAAATGATTTGGCGGGAGAAGACGGGGGGGAGCATTTCTGACTTCTGCTTTATGTGCAATAAAGGGATATGCATTTATGTGGTCATAACTGTGACCAGGTGCTATTTTACTTCCTTGAATATGAATGGTCAGTAAGAATAAGCACGTATCTTGTTCCTGCTGAAATTCACCATATTATGAAAAGTTTTAGGCTGAAGCATAATTGTTTCAGAGATTTAGAGAAAATTTAGAGATTTAGAGTATGTTCTCACTACAGTCTCTGCTGTGTTAATTTCTGAGTCATGTCTCTTAACCACTGTGTGTCTTGCAACTGTATTTCCTCTTGCGGGGGGAGGGGGAATTTCTTGGTGCATTTGCATGTAAGTTACCGTTTCATACTAACTGCATGTGATATGCATAGGTATCAAATTAGTCAGTGATTGGCATCCTCGACCAGGGCTGACCTACTCATCTGAAGTCTCCGCTTTTCCATCTACGTGCTTATAAACATGCCAAACTCAAGTGTCTGTAACAGCTTAGTGACTTATGCATCGTCTTTAAAGTACTGTAGGTTGTAAACTGAACATCATTTAGAAAAGAATTGCCAAAATGTCAAAACAGTGCTGAAACCAAATAGTTAACGCTTGCCTGGATAAATACAAGCATTATTTTTATTATATGTCAGATACGCTAGAGGGAGGGGCAAAAAGAGTAGTCCAGAGTACATTTTATTAATATTGCTATGGGGGTAATGTAATAACACTAAAATGGTGATCTACATGAAAGCTGAGATATTTTTGTTGTTTACAGAGAGAGATTACTTCCTTACGGCTTGAGTCTTAGAAAAAAGGCACAAAGTTTTTGTATTGACCCTGTGGAAAGACAGCAAAAGGACAGGACTACACTAGAACGTTAAGGGCTTTTAAGAAGAAACCCAAAATGCAAACAGTGTTTTCAGATGCAGACCATGGTACTGAGGCTGTTTAGCTAGTATTTAAGGATGCCACTTCTGCTATTTAAATTTAATTTTACAATGACTTATCCACAAGGAAGAGAGGACAAGAAACAGGCAGATGAATAAAATCTCGTACTTCAACAACGATATAGAGTGCATGTAATCTATAATATGCATGCAGTTTTGGTGCCGTTAATACAGTGAAACTCTCAAAGTATCTTTTCTTGCTTTGGTTTTAGTCTGAAGGGTAAGCATGTCACAGCTAACAACCTATATTTTTGCAAGTTATTAGCTACTAAGCAAAGTAGAACTGATTGTCTTATAGAAAAAAACAAATTCTCTAGATTCGGATGCTAAGTATCTTCATCCCCTTTGACAAGATGAGGGACCTGCTTAATTTCCATAAACCCAGATCTGTTTCAAGAATAAGGTGCAATAAGGGATCTTTGAAGGTAGGATCTGATCCTGCATTTCTAGCATATTCTAAACTCCCATGAGAGTAAGATACTGTTTTATGAATTAAGTGGCTTAGGAAGCTTTGTTTAGCAATGTCATTATTGTAACCTGCAATAAAACTCCTGTGGTATAAATCAAAGGTTAAAACATAGCTGTGTTTCTTCAAGCCCTAACTCTTAAGAGACTGTAGCATCTCCATGGGAAATGTAAATAAATATCTGCTTATATTTTAATTAGGTTGCTACCCTGTGCTGTTAATCATGACTTTGGAGTATGCCTAGCTCTTAGTCTAGTACAAAGCATTTTCAGTTGTAGAATTTTCCAGGGGAGTGATGGTGATGATAAGTTCTTGAGCATCACGCAGTTTTATTCATGTGTGTGATGTAGATTTTCCATGTGTAGAGGCTAATGCAATGTTTGCTTTGGCTCTCACACCGATATGTTGATTCTGGCAAGATTTTAATCTGCTATTGTTGTTAGTTTAACAAAAATGTGACATCAGAAGAAACCAAACCCTGAATTCTCATATGGCCCTCAGCAAAACTGACTTTCTCTCCCACACCTTGCAGCGTAAGTATTGGCTGCCTTTTTTGGAATAATTGTGCCTGTTTTATGAGTAGTAAGATCAGCTACTATTAGTAGGTATAGAATATCCACTGTAAAGTGAACTGTAGCTGGTCTGAACAGTTGTAAGATTGATAAAAGGGGAAATGGACAAAGGCAATGTTCCCGATAAGAACTTTTGAATCTGAGTAGGACTTTCTGTATTTTGGCTTTGTGACATTTCAGTTTTCCAAGAGCTTAATCAGGGACATATTTTTTTAAACACTTTCAAATTTTCTGTATTAGTTGGGAAAACTATTATTACAATATTGGCAAAAGACAGGCAGAAAAGTAGAGCTACTGAAATAAAAGAAAGAATAGAGACACAGACAACTATATAGGAAATGCAGTTTAAAATGCCTTATTGTTAATTAATTTCTGGGGGAAAGAAAAATTAGGGTATTGCAAACACAGTATACCCACCTACCTGAAATCTCTAATGATACAAGTTTATAGAAATGCATATTATATAAATACTAAACATTTTAATTGTTAATTGGAAATGATTTTTCTTTTTTTTGGTTCAGCATGACTTCCTATGCTGGTAAAGCAGACTTGTGAATGTCTTCACATGGCAGTTAGAGAAAGATAATCTTGTTAGAATTGAGCTTTGGCTTCACTGGCTTTGGCTTGCCTTATCAATAGTGTGTACTTCTTGTCTGTCTCCGCTGGTACCTCATTACATTTATGTACAGAGATCCATGAGCACGCTACATTCTGATTTAGACCTTGCCTCGTTTTTAAGCAAGTACTAGACAGCTATAAAGAAAGCAACCAACCCTTTTCCCTACGCTAATTTTGAAGCATCCAGTCAATAACAATTAACTCATGTAAAAAAATATTGTGGTTTTTTCCAGCAAAGCCAAGGCCAGATGCTTTTGACATATCTACAAATCTACGGAATCTGAAGAGGACAACCAAAACTCAGGGCGGACAGGGAGACAGCAGGAACCCTACTGACACGGGGGAAAAGTTTCTTGTATTGGAAACTGATGTTTCTCTTTTGTCTTTTGCTGGCGACTCAGCTGATCTGCAGATTCTGCTGTTTAATAATGACTGAAAAATTGTAACAAACCATCCTGAAATTTGTATTAAACGCCAGCGGAAATCACTTAACATAAATTTTGCTACTTCATTTTGATTTGTGGTGTGATCTTTATTTGCTGCTCAGGTGTGCTCTTTGATCTGTTGACATATGCCTCATTTCTCCTTTTTCCTGTGCATAGTAGACAGTTAAGCAGTTTCCACAGGAGCTATATACACAAACATTTGCAGTAAGGTTTGCTGGCTGGGTTATTTCTAGGATGGAAGCAGGAGAGTTTTATTTCCTTCTGCACAGAACAGATGGCTTTTTCTTTTTGTGTGAATGCAATGAATTGTACAGATGCTAAATTAATATAGAGGTATTGGCTGTATTTTTTAATTATTTTAAGCCAAATATACCTTAGGGTATGCTGTTTGTAATGGTGGTGATAGTAGTAGACTGTTCATACATAAATAATTTCTTATTTGTAGAGTGTTTTCATAATGGGTCGTTGAACCTTGGAAATAAACCATATATACATATTAAAAAATGTTAAACATTGCTATTGTTAATAATACAAGTCACTTTGCCTTTCAGTATCTGTAAACTTCTCTCCATGTTTGGAACAAAGATTGGACATGAGAGGTTTTTTACATCAGTTATGTGCCAGTTGCTCTCCTCTTGAGAATCAGCCAGAAACTGGACAAGTCTAAGTCTGCTAAATGCAATTACAGTTAGTATATAGTCAGTAAGAGCTACATGCGTTGTCATGGACGTCTTGGCAGGTTCTTTGTTGTACCTGCTGGTCTAGGCATAGAGGTCATGCCTGGACTGGGCTTTGAACCGAGGAGGGAACTTCTCTGTCCAGTGACCATCCTCCACCCCTTTGCTAGTACCAAGGAACTGAAAGAACTTGCCTGATTTGAAAGCAAGAGCCATACAGGCAGGAGAGGAGGAAGGCGAAGATGCAGCCCAAAGGCAGACAAGAAGAGGAGTGAGTGTTTCCTCTGGGAACTGGAGTAAGAAGGTCACTTGGATGGACTGACAAAGCAGGAAGGATGAGATGAAGAACTGAACAAGGAACTGAGGAAGAGAACACCATGGGCACCAGATAGGGAGAAGGTGTGTAACAGGAGGCAGCGTGGCAGGGTGAGGACAATGGGCCTAGAAATGAAATGGAGGAGGCAAGAGTTAAAAAGGGACTGATCTGTCACGGAAATAGGGTTGAAACTTGGGTAAACAAAGAAATTAGGGTAAGGATTGGAGGTAGAAAGACCTATCTTCAAAGTCTTTTTCTCCCAAGTAGTACTGTATTTTCACATCTTAGTGGAATATTATGGGCTTTGTCTTTCATCCATATGTGCACAATGTATTTCAATTTATTACAAAGATGGAATGTTTCATTTGTTGTAGTTTATATGTGCTGTGCATATGTTTGTAACGGTGCAGGTAGGTTTATGATACACCTGCTTGTGCTTTTTCCTTAGGGAACAATGTTTTTACCTTCTTTCAAGTAGAACTCTAGTGACAGAAGCTACACTCCTAACCTCCTGGAGAGCAAATACAAAAGAATAACAGAAGTGTCTGCATCCTGATCCTGTTCAATCAAGGTAGGACAATTAAATTTACTCCATATGTTCCAATGTTGTCCCATTTAAATCAAGGCCATATCTGCAGATTATCACCTTGAAGTGCCTCCCAGTCTCAGTCTCTGTTATACTTGCATCTGCTCAACAGAACTTAAATGAATTTGTATAAACTAGAAACACAATTTAAAAGGAAAATAGCAGAAGAATCTTTACGTTTCATCTGGGATGACAACAGTTTAGAGAAGGAATGTGTTTATTATTTTAAAACACTCTCGTGGTTGCAGAGGAGCACTCATCCAAGAGGCTGAAAACTTAGGTTATTTGTGGTATAACGTACATCATCAAGAATGTTAAACCTAATATCTGTGTTAGGAAGCTTCGTATACTTAATGTTAGCCAAAGGTACCATGTCAATTGTTACTGTGAAAAAAGAGTTAGCAACAAGATAGTCCCATTTTCAGAGGATGTTTTATTGATCAGGTTACTACAATTTTGAAGGGAACATGAAAGATTAAGAAAGCAAGTGAATTAGTTTAATGGTGGCTAAAACCCACTGATGACATACACAATTTAATAAATGCTCAAAGAATAATCTGAGCATTCCTGTGTATTGATACTAAGTGAACTTTTAAGTTCATTAAAAACACAGACTTGGTGTATGCTGCCAGTTATAAAACCAACCAAAATCTTTAAATTTATAAATACGATGTAAAAATAGAATGCTATATAGTTATAAATGTGATGTAAAAATAGAATGCTCTACAGCTATTGCACAAATCCAGTGTACAGTCTTCTCTGTAGTGTGTCCCACTCAGTTAGAAAAAAGATGCAGTAGAAATAGATGCTGAAAATTCCTAGAGACAAATAACTTCATATGAAGGCAGGTTAGGGAAATGAGTGATAGACCTTGTGAGGATGGCGTGTAACATTAAGTTTTGGTATTGAGAAGGTCTAGTTTATCCCTTTACACGATATAAAAAGCAAGGTAAATTATTCAGGTTGGCAGGCAACAAACCTACATTCATAAATACATAACACTGTGCCCTATAAAAACACAAGGAATCACAATGTTCACAAGGCTAAAAGATGGGTGAGTTACCGAAAATGGGTTATATTAGATTTTTCTGTTTTTATTTTTATATGTGTGAAGGGAGAATCTGCATATTTAGTTTAAGATTTTTAAATGCCTCCGCTAAAAAAAACCCAACATTATCTTTCTCATTACCTTTTGTAAGATCCTAACATTGCTCATCACTAGAGCTGGAGAATAAACCTGAATACAAAATGCGCCTAGTCGGCACAGTTTACCGAATTAAAAAAAAAAAAAACAAACAACAGAGGGAAAAGAAGTAGAAAACCAGAGAACATACTAATTGGCATGACAACATGTAGTCCTGTAGCAGTCATACAGCAGTTAGTATTTTATATAGAATGACAAATTCAGTACAGTGCCTGAGAGAGAGGGAGAGGCATCAGTCTTACCACACTTTCCTGTCACTTACGACAATATCAATTTAAACTGGCATTTGGACAAGCCAAAAGCCAAAGAATAAAAGTAATTGGTTTGCTAAAAGAGCATACAATTGATTAATTATGCTTGGGTCAGACTGGCTGCATTGGAGGGTTTCACTGCAGAGCCAACATTCATTATTTCTTTCTTTAGTGTCAGGCACACTCTAGCCTCCATTTCCTCCCAAATAACAAGTGCTCTTTAAATGGAGGAGCTGCATCTTTGAACTTGAATAAAAGGCTTGTTGTGCAGCGAAGGATTTAGCAGATGGGCTTAGAGAATCCGAACCTACCAACCTACCACCAGTCTTTTATGCTACACTAGGAAAAGCTTTGCCATTTTTAATGGCTCTGTTTGCTACGTACCCTATTAAGCACAGTAGTCAGATGTCATTCTGAGGAATCGGGCAGCTTAGTTTCCAATGACATTGATTACACTCAACAGTGAGAGGATGAGAAAGAGTGGTGGGTGGAGAAGTGAAAAGACAGTGTGAGGCATTTCGAGGAGGAGGCTTGCACTCCAGCACTTGCATGTGGGTGACAGTCCCTCCAAGAAACCGTTTTCACTCTGAAGTGGAGCGGAGTTGAATCTTCCGCGCTCACTTCAGGTTTAATTCTCCTTCCCCGCAAACTGCCAGTGCAGCCTGTACTTAAATGTGCATTTATTTAAAATGAAGAGAAAATAACAGTAGCTGCGTCTTTAGAATGGAACTGTGATTTCACAGAGAGAGACCCTGGCATGTTAATCCCTGGCATAAACGGGTGTAATTCTCAATGACAACGCTAAGCCTGTTTACACAGGGGCTGAGCTAAACCCAAAGATGAAACACAATGCTGTTCAAAATCAATCATTTAATCCTTTTTAAATTTTTGTGATCTAACAACCAAGGATGTTTCTGTTAATAAAAGATGGTGTGACAAAGCTGTGATTGTCACTGAGCATGACTTGCTTTGAGATAAAAATTATGACAAACACACTCATAATCTTGTTTTAGATAAACATTTCATCTTGTTATTCAAGAGTGAATATTACTGAGTTAAATAAATACTCGGTGATAGTTACTAAACTGAGAAATAAAGTCTGTTTTTTAAATTGGAGACAGTCTGAGCTAGCTTATATAAAGAGAGAAGAACAAAATCACACTGGCAATAAGTCCACATTTTATTTTGCTGAAGTTTACAAGGAATCGATATAATCAACAGGAATCTTGGTTTTAGTTTCTTTTTATTTTGCATATACTTATTTTAATAACAAATGAAAGCAGATGAAAAAGGAAACTGCACGGCACACAGTCTGCAAAGCGTGCATTATTATATCACTTATGGTATGTAGCAAACTACTAAACCACACTCTTTTCTTCTTGCATCAATTAGCTTGAGGCAGAGTATCAGAAACAGTAAATATTTATTTTACTTCGAAAAAATTAATGTTAATAAAAAAGGCTTCAGGGTTAATCTGAAAGAAAAAAAAAATCTTTGAATCTTTGACTCAGATTCTCAATGTCATTTATATCAACATTAAGTCCAAAGACTTTAAAGTCTTTGGAGTCTCTTCAAGATACAGACTAGTTGCTTGCAATTAGAATCCGGATTAACTGGTGCTTAATATTCCTTGTAAAAATAAAAAAACAAACACAGAAGTACAAAAATATTCTGTCAGTAAGAACATTGACATTAATCATTAAAAATTGTATTCAAAATCAATTGCGCAGAGACAAGAGCTTTGTTCATTACTCTTACTTTGTTAAGGGCTGAAATTTGGTTTGGGCTTAAGATGCGGGATATTCAGATTTTTTTCTCTTACAACATTCTCTAACAGGTAGTATGTATTATGAAACTTGACAACCAACCAGATAAGCATGGTTGAATAAGATAAACGATTTACAATAAAATGCTTAAGACATGTTCATTTTTGCTATGTTTCTCTCTCAAATACTTGAGAAAGTACCTGTGAGAGAGGCGGCCCATTCTTAAACTTAACAGTCCTTTGAAGTCCAAAATAACAAAATTTGTGAAGATAAGATTGAAAAAAAAAAAACAATTGGGGAGAAAACGGCTTTTTTAACGCATTGCCAGGAAGTGAAAATGCATATTTATGCTTCCCTATCTTTTTAGATTTCACAGAAATTGTGTTATTCCATTACCAAAAGACTTTGTATGTTGGTATGTGTTTCTAAGGAAATACCAGTAAAGCAGTATAATTTAAACTTACATTACGCTTTGGGCTTATGTTTTTTTCCCAATTGTTTATTCTCCTTTTCCTAAATCAGTCCATCAGATTGAAAAAGAAAACAAATGTAGCACTCTGAAAGCCACAAATTGATGATAATGCAGGCAAATATTAACTGAGTGTTGTTTCCAGTGGATTTCACTGCCACCTGCGAGATCAAGAGTGGGACAGTTCTATCTGCTGTGTTACCAGCAGTTTTTTTATTAGAGGTATACTCTATGTGTCTTTGTGATACTTCATCTCATTTTCCCGTCTTTGTTTCCAGCTACCCTACTTTCTGATTTACGTTACTAAAGCTTGTGGAGATTCCCAAGTGGAATGTAAGTATTACTTACATATTACTTACATTATCTAAATATTACTATTTGTATTCATCAAGTGAGTAACTACAAAGTTTAACATAAATCTCCACGTGTAACTACACGAACAGTGACAGCTTCAGGCCTCTTGGTTTTCATCCCCAGCTTACTAGGCGAGATCAGCAATGAACGTGCAAACTTTCCCCAGGGGAGCCTAGAGCGACCTTTTTTTATCTCTCTGAATGCTGCCAACTATTTCAGTGCTGCCTGGTTATTATTTGTTTTTAAAAAAACACAACAAAACAGTTATTGCCAAAGAGAAGCCTAAAGGGTTTGAATGATATACATACATACATACGTACCTATATCTGTGTGTGTGTCTGTGTATAAAAATAAAATGAGAGCACAGAGAACATCAGCAGGCTGGGAGGTAGAGAAATGGAAATTGGCTGGCATCCAGTTAAAAAGAAGTCCAGGCATGAGAAAAAAGAAATTCTTTAGAGAGGCATTTATTGTAAGGCAAAAAAGAAAGGTTGTATGCTTAGAAGTTCTTCCTAAAACCAATGGTTGTATGGGGTGAGAAGTAAAAGAAAAGTTATCAATGGACTTTCAGCTTTTGGTCTGGAAAAGTGTATAAGCCATAACTTTAATGTTTGGACTTTCTAAGCACTTTTATACAGGGGGCCTGCTGGGGATCCACATTCTTCTACAGTCAGTATGGGTGCTGAGTCATCAGGAAAGTTGGCCATTTAGTTTTAGGTTTCTAAATATAGAGGTGAACATTTAAAGCCCTAATCTGGATACCATGGACACTCGTATGCAGCTTTGGTGACCTGTATGGTTTCATTCTTAACAGTGCTTGTATCAGAGCCAGAGCTGTGCCTGTACTACGTGTACTCCTGAAAATCGTAGCTCCTATGAGAGAAAACAATTAAAATTTAAAAATGGTGAACAGAAATACAGAAGAGTGGCAAGTTTCAGTCTCTGCTAAGGATCGAAACTCTCAGGGTAGCTTGTGTGCTCTTGCTCTATGCAGAGGAGGTGGAACAAGCAGACTTTGGGGGAAGGAACAGAAGAGCAACCTAACTTAAGGAAGGAAGCTTAGGTTAAGCCTTAGAAGGGGAGAATTTTAACTCTTCAATTGGGTTTTAGCTATCGTGTTCAGGAGGTAAGGAGTATGAGGTTTTGGGAGTCTGCCTGGAAATTGCCAGTTCTCTGAATAAACATTATCAGAGAAGATTTGTACTAACTTTACCTTTGCAGTTGGTATATTATACCAACACTGAGTACCTAGGCTGGTGGGGTTTTTTATTTCTGATGAACTTCTGTACACTTTGGTCTGTTTGTTTGGGAACTTTGCTGAAACAGTATGTTCAAATAGTACAGAGAATCACAATTACAAAAAGGCTTTTTCACTTTCACTATAGATACATTTGCATAATCCAGTATTGTGTAGTAGAGATTCCTTCTTAAAAAAGTGAGCTTTTACATTGGTGATTCAGTGTTTTCTTTTGACAATGTTCTGTGCCTTCTTTATAGATCTTAGATGAAGAGATGCTTGCTGAGTGCTTCCCCACCTGAAAACGTGGGGTGGGGAGGGAGAAATTGTCCGGTCAACAATTCCGTCCGTTCGGCTAAAGACGTATATTGCCACCGGTGACAATGCGCCTCTCTGAAGCAGGCCTGAGACATTGTGCCTGCTGGGTGCCACCGAGGTGCCGTGACTCACTCTTGATGCCTTCTGCAGGTTTCTGCGGCCGCAGAGCGTCTGCAGCATAGGTGCCATCTCCCCACCCAGCTACCAAGGTCTTCCGGTGAGTGCCTGTGAGTGCTCGAACGAGCTGTGAGGTCTGATGGGTATTGTTCTGGCAGGCCAGGTATGGCCCAGGGGCGCGCCGCTGCCTGGCTCTGCTTTAAGTGAAGCAAAATCCTTCGCTATTTACCTCATTTACAGTCCAGGTAGACAAAACTGTCTCAGTGATTTTTGAATTAAGGGAAGGATACCTAGCAAGTGGATAGCAGCAGATGGAAGACTGTTTTGAGGGGAAAATAGGGTTTTTTCTATAAACTTTGTATCAAACGTTCATCCTGAGAACCTGTGGTGTGTTTCAAGAGCTGGGTTTTGGTAGGTGAAACAGCTGGAACAGAACTTCTTAAAGGGGTGCAAAAAACCCTGTAGCTGTGTTAAGCGTCAAAGTACTAGCCATTGCATTCAAGCCGCACTGCTTTTGTACAGTGGCACTTCATGTGTAGCTGGTTGGTTAGTCAAAAAAAAAAAAGTCATTACCTTGCTATAAGATGTGAGCTTCAAAGTGAGGCTGTGCCCTCATTTTCTGTGAGAACTGAAGACATGCAAAGTTTGAGGTTTTAAAAGTTAGTCAGCCATGTGTGAGTTACAAAACCACAACGAGTTAGCAACTTACGTTAAAATTTGAAATGAGTATTTTTTCGTTTGCCTCTAGCTCAAAATCAGTTCTACCAGTTTCCTTCCAACTGGTGTAAGACTAAGACAGACAATTTTACAACAAAAGGAGATTTTTTGGCAATATTACAGCAGGATGATAAGAAGAATCTGCTTCTGATTAAACCTAGGGTGGAGGACTGCACTGGCACTTGTCTTAAAAGGTACTGTACTAGCCTGTCCCTAGCTGTAGACTTCTTGTCTGTTGCTCTGCAACACCTGCTAAATTCTTGGAGTTTCTCAGCCACGTGTAGATGGAGTCAAGATCTCCCAGCTCCAGAAGATAAACACCTAACATGTGACCTACAAGTGTATTTCTGCTGCCTGTGATAGATACAAAGAAAGAAGAAAGTCCTGGTTTATTCCACCAGGAGGAAAATCAGGAACTGTTATATTATCCAGCCCTTTATGTGGGACTTTCTAATGTGTTCTTTGGAGAGGACTGAATCCTGCTTTCAATTATGCATGGTATGCTGAAGGTATTGATTTACGACTTTATTACCAGCCTTCCTTATAATTCTCTTTATTTTGGGTGCTGTCTTTGCGCAGGATCAAAACCAGAATGCGTCTGTTTTTCTTAATTGAACTTCTTACTGTTATATGTCTATTTTATACCTACAACATTCAAAACGCTATTTCATGTGTGCTACCATTGATATATAATGGTTGAGAGCTTGGTACAATTAAAAAATACAGAACGCAGCTGCGATGAGACAGAGATACAAAGTCCAACTTGGGGGTTGTCTAAAACAGAGCCATGATTCCAGCTTAAAATCATTGTGTGACCAATTGCTACATTTCATTTGAATCTTGTATGAAAAGAAACACAGAAAATGCAAAGTATTTCCTGTATCCACAAAACTGCTAGTGCTTCTTTTCTCTGGTGGAAGTGACCTCCCTCTTTAACAGTGGGATATACCCAGTTAGATAGCGGTGATTGCCAGCAGTCTCATTTGGCTTTTGTTTTCTTGGGGAGCTCAATGCTATTTTCATTTAGTCGTCTTCTTCATCTGAAGGCCCTGAAGTTTCAGTCATCCCTGTTAATTCTGTAGATGCACCTATATGAGTTGTGGTGAAATAAAATTTCCATACAAAATGCAAATTTTGTATACAAAATATACCTGCGGATTTCTCTAATGAATGTGCCAATGCCACAAAGGGCCCACAGCAGCTTCCTAGTCAGTGGCTACTATTAAGCAGCACTTAATTTATGCACAATTATAGTCCCTCTTGTAGGACAGCATCTCTAATATGACATTTTAAATATAATGTAATGTAATATAACAGTTTTCTTTCCCTAACTCAAAATTGATACGACAAATATTGTTCTGACCCACTGGAACCAAGTAAAATTTTTGCCACCAACATTCATCATGAAGAAATTTCAGTCAGATCTGCAGCTATTGTGCATAGCTGTTCAGGTAGATCTGTTAACACTTTGATCCGTTTAACATCGAGTATTGTTGGGCTGCTGCTTCTAGGACCTTCTTGATATTTGTGATTTTACCCTTCCAGATAGGAAAATGGGGAATCTTTTGGCAAAATGAAAAGGGAAGAGAAAATCCTGCAGCTTGAGTATGTCTGTGCATTGCTGCGTTGCCAGGCTCGCTTTTTAAAATTAGTTTTTCAGTTCTTCTCAGAAGTGCTTTAGTAAAAGATTAATGTTGGTGTTCAGCAATCACAGGACAGAAGCTGTCCAGAGTCTGTATCTGCTCCTTACAGAAAAAGCCTGTAATAGAAGCAGCAGGATGACTTAATACAAAGAATTTTGAAAAAGGAAACTAAGCTGCTCTGTGTTCTCATTTATTAGACAGAGAGAGGGAACTGAAGAGTAACCTTTAAGGAACTCAAATCGCACCTGAATAATTTGCATTTAGAAAGGATGTTCCTTTCGTGTTCAATTGGTTTATTGAATCCGTGTTAGATTCCTGTAAATGCTGCACAGCTTTTGCATCTCCAGTACTTTGCCTAAATGAAAGACTAACCTTTGGAATCTGGCTTGGCTATATTACATTTATGTTTAGTCTAATAGAGGTGATGAAAGTCATTGAACTGAATGGCACAAATTCCCTTGGTCCTTTAGAAACAGCTTTAACAACAATCTCGCCTTGGATGTTCAGAGTGACAGGAATTAACATTATTCCTATACATAGGAACATGCTTCTGCTTGAAACAGCCTTCGCCAATTCATGTTTCAGTAATCTTCCATGAGGGAAGTGCGGTGCCAAAGGAGGAAAAGCTGAATATACTTTTTATTCCCAGGAGAAATTAAAAAGAAAGCAAGTGCTTTGAGTGGTTAGCAAGCCTGCCTTCATTTTGATTCTACTGACCTGCCATAAAGAAACTTGAAACAAAGCTCGTGCTACTGAACAGAAATGTTTTGAAAATGAGTGTCTTAAGGAGCTGTGTGGTTGGTGTGAATGTGGTCTGAGCTAATTTTTTTTCCCCCTCTAGTGTACAGTATATGTTGACAGTAAATTCTTCTTGCAGATAGTGGTCATGAGAAGCTTTGCCCTGGGGGTCAGACAGAAAACTCTCAGAAGCTAAGAGAAATCTCACTGTGTATGTGGGACCTCTATATAATACACCTATTTTGGTCCCTTTCCATTTCAGCATTTTTGTGTAGATCTCTCGGGCAGCTTGTACAAAGTCTTTATGGACAAAGTAGTATTTAACAAGTTTTTTGAGACCTGTAATGTTTTGGGATTTGTTTGTGATTTTTATGCAAAAGCAAAAATCATATTGAAATCAGACATGAATCTAGTTTGTGAATTACATTTGGGAAGTGCTGTGTAGAAAAATACCCATAATCACTAACAGGGATTAGGGATTTAATATTCTGCTCAATATATCCTGCATTAGACACATAAGATTCTAAGTAGCATTTCTGAGTTTATTCATAGTAATAACATCTTGCTTGTATTAAGGCAGGGTGACAGTTTAGTTCTGATCCTGAAAAGCAGGAAAAAGCTAATGTCACTGTGAACTCTGCACTCACGTTTTCTTTATGGGAACTTTGCAATAACAGTGCAATTGCTCTTCTGAGGCCGAGTCTGGGATCTCCTGAGTTATTCTGAATGTGTGCTAGCCTCAGTGATCGGCATCCTGGTTCCCAGACGGACAACTTCTTCCACTGGCCTGCAGCATTCCTTGCCAAAAGTGTTACTCTTACACTTTAGCAGATGAAGGTAGAAGGGCTAGAGTTTGGAATGGCAGTACTGAAAAGTGAAAGCTTCTATAACCGAGAAATCACAATAATTTTTTTTCTCAAAAAACCTATGTAGACTTTGCTTTCAGATTGGTGAATCCCACCCCAAGAATCTATCCAGTAAACAGATTGTCATGGCTGGGCATCAGGACCAAATAACAAGAGGTATGGATAACCACCGTCATAAAGGACCGCCAAAGCCATATATAAACAAAGGATTCTCAAACAGCCTGGATGTACCTGTCACATCAGCAAAAAGGGGCTGGCTGCGATCCTGGAGTCCAGTACAGCTGCTAAACTGTAACTGGTTGTGAGGCTGTCTAAGAAATTGTCCCATACTGGTGAATAATAATCTCACTTCAGTCATTGTCAGCTCATGCTTGGGTTAGAGCGAGGGCGATACGGTAACATGCCTAGCAGTAACTTTGGTACTTAAGACTCGCAGCTAGCGTAGAACAATGCTGCGTATTCTCAGAGATGGAGGATACTGCCCATTTGTCTTCTGTTCCTTGCTCTGCCTGCTCAAAGAATAATAAATGAGCATCAGTATCCTGCTCTATTTTCTCTAGGCACTCCAAGAATGAGCTTTGGGGTATTTAAGGGATCTACTAAAGCTCAGAAATAAAACATAGGCCATCTAGAACAATGGATCTTTCTGCAGTAATAGCAAAATTTGAGTGTGTGAGAACAGAGTTTTCTTTGGAAATGGTTCAGCTCTGTCTCAGAAGCTACAGAAAAGGCGCATTTCTTTAATGTTGTGTGCTTCAACAGAAGTACCCATATTTATGTGCACGTGTGTGTAAAACAAAGTAAAAATTCCCAAACAAAGCAAGCTGACTTGTCCCTTCCCAGCTCCACGCAGACAAAATCTCAGAACTGCATACATAGCAGTTGTGTTACTTTACGCATGCCTGAGATGTGGCTGGGAAACAATACAGAAATACATAAAAAATAGAATAAAAAGTAGAAACAAATGTGCAGAAATGTCTTGCTGCTATTTTGTTAGTCTCTAACAATGTTATAAATAAACGAGTACGTGCAATTGACCATGGATTATCCTTTACCCCTGAGGATCTAAAAAACTTGATTTGGAACAAGTTTTACAAGATATTTTATAACTTCTTTGGATTTTAAAAAAATTTTTAATAACTTGGCATATGAATTTATGAGCGTGCTGTGGTACTATCATCAAAAAGAAGATCAAAATAGTGACTAGAATAAGTGAAAAGGAGATAGAACGGGCACAAAATCTGCATGGAACAAAGGACTTACATTTATTACCCAAAGTACAACTCCTGTTGGGAGCTTGGGTGGGTATCATACAAATCGTGATGGAATATGTTCTCTAACGAAGGACTATTACTATGGGAAGCAGGTAGTCTCCATTTACAATAAAAAGCTAGGCACAATTATATTGGTTGTTAGCATGCAAGCAGCTAAAGGAGCTCTGTGTGTTATTAGGCACTTACCCTTACTACCTGAAGTGGAATTGTCTGATAAGAAAATTGGGTAGGACTTTCTGGGAAAAAAATGCAAATTGTATACAAAGTTGTCTGTATGAGTCTTATCGCTGATTTTTGTGCTTTAAGGTTACGTTTTGCTGGCAAGGAAACAAATATTTTGGCTGTTCCTGAGGTCTCTGAGCTTTGTTAAGTACATGAATAACAAATACACTTGATATATCTGACAGCGAACCATGTTCCCTTTGCTTCCCTAGGATCCTTAAACCTTGACTGAATCCCATCATCTGAGAGAGGCATTGCTTTCCCTGTTGTTTCTGTGGCAGCTGAATGTGAATGGTGAATCCATCTTTGGAAGGCAGAAAATGAGATGCATTGTCTTTTAGTGGTCAGGGCTGATAGATACGCTCTTTTATGTGTCGGCATTGAGTCTTATATAAGATTTTGCAGAAGTGAGAATAAGTTTTCCCTAGAGAGAGAGATGAGGAATAAAGGATTAGTGCATCTCTCAATACAAAAACTCCTAATGTGAAATTCTAGCCCTATTTATAACAACGAGAGCTTTGCCGCTGACTTCAGTAGGATCACGATTTTTACCCCTAAGGTGCAGTTGTGCTTTCCTAGGAAAGCTAATGTATAAAATACAGCCTCTCCCAGCACATCATCGATGCGATAGCATAGAAAGAGGATAACACTGAATGGCATCCATAGCCAATAATAGCTGCTGCGAGCATCCCCTTAAGCAGTGTATTCATGTTAGTCACCAGCTTTCTGGGTTTGTACAAGATTATTTTCTTCATACCTGGGTGAGGTAGACTCAGGATGAGTTGGGGTTCTTTGTGGAACTGTGGTTAGAGAGGTGGGTGTTGGCCTCTTCTCCCAAGTGAATAATGACGGGAGCAGAGGAAGTGGTCTGAAGTTGCGGCAAGGGTGGTTTAGATCAGATATTAAGAAGAATTTCTTTACTGAAAGAGTGGTCAGGCACTGGAACAGCCTGCCCAGGGAGGTGGTGGAGTCATCATCCCTAGAGGTATTTAAGAAACGCGTAGATTTGGCACTTCAGGGCATGCTCTAGTGGCAGAGATTGTAGGGGCTTTTTTCTGTGTGTATGGTTGGACTTGATGATCTCAAAGGTCCTTTCCAACCATGAAGATTCTATGATTTTCTTGAATCTCATCAAAGAATGTCAGATGTGGTAAAGCTTCTTTGATTTTTGTTAATAAAGCACGCCATTTATAACCAAGTTTTTAAAGCCCTTCGAGGCACTGTTTAATTTTTCAGCTCTCTTTTTTTGGTTCTATCTTGTTCTGTGCTAGCTTCCTATCCTCAGGTCTTGTCTTCTGTAAAGCAGATATTGTCATGCATGCATTTCTGGGAGGTATCTTGCACCTCGTGAAAGAAGGAAAAAGGCTCCTGCTTGGGATCCCAGCCTTTGCTGACTCACAGTGGGCAGTGTGCTGTGGACATCAGCAACATTACGGTGGGTCTTTGGCCAGTACGTTGCCTGCAAGTCACGGATTGAAGACTGTTCCTCCACATCTACCAGATAAGACTAACTCTTTTTGATAGGGTCGTTTAGATGTCAGCTAAGAAAACAGCTCCTTGACGTGTTTGCATGAGAATGAATCCTGTAGATAAAATTATATTGCATAATAGTTTCCTGCAGCTCCCCAGGTATTTGTTAGGGTAGTCCGAAATTTAATTCATCCTCTCCCTATGAAATTGTATCTCTGCTTTGTACTTCTGATTGCTTCTCTCAGCTCGGTTAATGACATGGAAGCACTTGTTCTTTCTCTGAATAGTGTCTGGGTGCCTCCTGCCAGAGCAATGGAGATCACCTTCTGCTGAGCTTATACATATATGCAGCAATAGCAGCCATAATGGGTGCTTCAGTGCACTGTGTAATCTTCTTCCAAATTAAGGAGGCTCTGACACATCAGTCAGTTTTTCCCTGCCTGTATTTGATTGCACACTTAAAATCAGCTGACTTTCAGATCAAGTGGTGCCTTGTAGCTTTAACCTCAGCGGTGGCTGTTGTCAATGTTGGGGAATTCTTCTGTCACTGTAAATGGTAAAACAAGACTCATGCTAAAGCCGGCCCCGGAATTTCTTTGCAATGATCCTCCCTGAGAAACTTGACCTTTTTTGGCTGCAAATAGGAAAACTCTTGAAGGAGTCTATGCACGCGGCAGAGAGAACTTAAGAAGAGGGGAAGCAGAAAATGTTTTATTGAATAATTTCCAAAATTGAAGTGAAAAAAAATGTTGTGTATCAAACCAGAAGGAAGTAGAACAGTAGTGTGAGGTTACAGAGTCCTTTTAGAGCCTGAAAGTACTGGAAGTTTTACTCAAGACTGGGCAAAGTTCTGCATTGTGGTATTAGATGTCACCATCCTGAGATACTCAGCTTGGCACAGTGAGACCACTTCATTGCCTCATTTCATGCTCGGGTGTTTCAGGCTATGCGCTGAGTATCACCCGTATTTGGCTTTTTATACTACGTGCAATAGATTCAATTTTCCAATTCTACAGGCAGTATCTTTAGCAGTATGCCCTGAAATGCCTTATGGATTCAAGCTGTCCCTTAATCAATGTGGCAGAGGATGCAGTTCGGATCTTTTTCTCTAATATATGAACTATGGTACTAGATTCATTCTGGCATACATCTGTCAGACCAGACTGAAAGCATTCAGTTAGAGACACTTCATTACCAGAATGGGGCCAACAAATTGGAGACAATCTAAAAAAGGAGGATTGAAATATAACATAGATGGTAAATAGAGGATATCTCAAAATAAGGTCATAATGAAGGACTTAAATTGCACATCTATCCAGACAGAACAGGACATCCTCAAAATATGCTGCAGTATCTGCATACTGATGCTGACTTTTACAAACATGCAACAAATATGGATTGTTTGTGAAAAGAACAGCTATGGGTCAAGATGTAACATAACAGAGGAAACAACTCTGCAAATATAAATATTTATTATTAGTGGACAGTAACTGCTTCCTACTAAAATTGGCAAGAATGATTAATCTAACCCTCTTACTATTTATTGGAGAATTAGGAAGCTAATGAGAGAGTGCAGCAAAAAACACTCTTCTGTCTTCTAGAAAAAACAGCAAAGCTAACATTGTCAGACAATAGTGAGGAATACTCCAGTGTACCGAGAGCTACTGGGCTGCAGATCCACCACTGAAACCCACCAGGGCTTGATACTAAACCAAGGAGTGCAAAATACAACGTGAAAGATCCTGCATTGGCTGAAGGACGTGCAGAATCTTTTTCCATCTGCAGTTTTTGTGATTGTTAATACTTCCGTGAAGCGCTGCTGGACTGCCATAGAGCAAATTACCAGTCAGAGATGAATGTGTCTGGTTTGATCGTCGAGCCTTTTTGATTAGGTGCAGGTAAGAGCCGGTGTCATCTCTGCATGCTGCGGCATGTTTTAATATCTGCTGTTACTTTCTGGGTTGGTTTGCCATTTGAGTCCTTAACTTACGACATTTTTTTTTTTTTTCATTTAGCCATTGATTACACCCTGGAAGGTGTGATTTGCTTGAACTACAAAATCCCTGTTTGTTGTGGTGCTAATAAGCATTGTGCCTACTGAAAGCTGCAGCAGAAGAGAAAGGGAGGAGGCCTAACAGGCTTGACACCATCTTTTGCCTGTGTTGCAGCAAGGGGAGAGGGAAAGATGTCTAGGAATTGTCTCATCATATGCACATATAGACATACATAAGCATTTTTATTTGTTTATCTAACCTCTTGGATGCTTTTTCAATGCCTGTCTTAACCCTTTGTTCTTGAAGTAAGCAAGGAAAAACTGTATGACAGGCATTTAATTTTTTCCTTTCTCAAGAGCAGCCAGTGTCCCTTGTGTTGAGAAGAAAATGGGACCCTGTGGAAAGCTAGATTTCAATTAACACATCAAAGGGCAGTTTGTGGGGTTTTGCCTGTAACTAAGGTTTAGCTGAGTTGCAGGGCTCTGGGAATTTTGTGTTTTCCTATGCACTCACGTATCGCATTCTTACCTCTCCTACTTCTCTGCTTTTCCTCTGCTTCTCCAACGGGGCCGAATGAAAGCAGTATAATCTTGTTGAATGTATTCTGTGGTTCTTGCTGATGAATTAGATGAACAGCTGCTGGGAACAATCTGGGAACAGAATTTGGTGAAAAAATGAGATGAGATACAAATAAATTCTCTTATGATGCCATTCATTCTATATGCAGTATTATACCAGAGGGGTGGAAAGATGGGAAGGCCTAAAATTCAATTTCAATTTGAGGTGGTTTAAAAAGAAGCAATTCTACATACATTGCACCCACAAAAACATGTATTTATAGGCACAAACTTTCATTTTGTAGGTAGAAACTGCACAGTTGGTTGTATACTCTTGGGTTTTTGCATGCATAAGAATTTACTTTCACAGGCACAACTGTGGTACTTCCTTCTCAATATTACCCAAACAGTTATGCTAATTCTGACATTATATAGTTCATATGTCTTCTGTGTGCTTTAAACAAGGTTGGGAAGGATCAGAAAGGCCTACATTTTGGCATGCAGGACAATCAAAAATCCAATCCAGAAAATGAAAAATGAAAAGGGTCTCATTGGTATGTGTCAGTGTTCCTGCAGTGTCCTCCCGCTCACATTTCTGCATTGTAAAAATGCGGCATGCAATTGTGTGTTAAGACTGGAAATTAAATGTAATCTCAGTTGCCTTACAAATCTTGTACGCCAACTGAAGAAATGGATGTTTCTCTTTCTTGTCTTGCTAATTCAGTAAATTCCTTCTCATCTCCTTTTCACCTGGTAGCATCTGGGACACACACGCAGAATTAAACACACCCGTCTACAGACACAGGAGAGCCAAACATAAGAATTACATCAATCTTGGATAAATTGCCATTTCGGGTGGTTGTGATAATTCACACTATTCTAGAAGGGTTGATCAGATTTTTGTTTGATGGGGATCTTGGTAATATAGAACATATTATGGTCTTTGGCCACACATCCCATATTTGGAACCAGATATCTGTGGTTTACCAACTTGTTTCCTTTTATCCCACTGCAGGCCAGCAGTAGGAATTGAATTATTTACTTGATTGCCTGGTTGGAACACAGGAAAACCCTCCTATACTATGTATGTTTTGTAAACTACAAGCTTGGTCTGAAAACAACCATTTTAGAGTTCTGGGAAAGTAATTTTAAATAAGTATTTTAAAACATTATTCTGGAACAGAATTTTTTTCATGCCTAGATAATTGGAAGAGGCCTTCTTGGTAGTTATGGAAAATGGAAGAAGAAATATGGGGTTTTTTTTAAATTAACTCTTAGAAAACACCTAAAAGTTTAATAGTAGTCAGGAAGACTTCAACATGAATGATGTTTTCGTTTCTTTAAAAGGGATTGCATTAGCTCTCAGGATGAAAGTGTCATCAGATCAAGTGTAACTAAAACTTGACACTTCGTGCCTCTGTTCGTGTGCAGAGCTTGATATTATCGAAGTACCGGTAACAGTGATACCTAAGGTTACCATGGGTAAACACAGAAGGTTTCTGATGACAGCATCTTAAGCACAGGAGGAAAGCTCTCGGGTGGTTTATGATACCATCATAACCCTGAGGTGCTGACAGAGCTTCATTCACAGTTTTTCTGTGAGTTGTTTTGCTGTATTTCATGTATCCCTTTTGTTCCTTGTTGAAAATCAGCGATGTTTTCTTCTCTTTAAATAAACCCAGATTAAAATTAAGAATTAAAATCAAAATACCTTCTACTCCTGTGGTTATTTTAAAGGAATTCAAAATCTCAAATTGACATCTTAACGGTTATAAAAGGGACATTTTGGACAATAGAACTATATTTTAAGAAATAATGTAATTAATCAAGAATAGTATTTTTTTGCTATGTGGTTGATCACATCACTCAATATGACAGTCAATTCTATCATCATTATTAATAGAATATAATGAGTATTGAATGAAACTTTTGCAAAGATATATACATGCAAGCTGGCTAAAAAATGTTAATAGCATTTGCCATTATAAAAATCTGGGGTTTATTTAACTGTAGGGTTTTGGGTTTATTTTTTTTGACATATTTATGTTTTAAAATTGCCAAAGCTAGTAATTTTTTAATTTTTGTTTTCATTTTCTGAGTTATTTCTTATTTTACATGGACACTTGTTTTATTTTACTAAAGTCTTGGCTGCCTACAACAGTTTCATCGCCTAACCTATAGCAGCCAAGTTAAAGGAAACAGGTTCTCTAGTCCTGAAATCATTACGGGGGAAAAAAAAGGAGAGAGGTTGAAAAAGACCTTAAAAGGTCATCCAGTCCATCCCTCTTCTGAGGCAGGAAATGGGTAACTAGGTCATCCCTGACAGATGTTTGTGTAGGCTGCTCTTAAAAACCACAAATGAAGGGGATTCCACAACCTCCATAAACCTATTCCATCTAATCTAGACTTAAATTTGAAAGGATTTTTTGTTGTTGTTGTTGTTTCCTTTTTTTTTCCCCCTCAGCCAGTTTACTCTTCTTTGCTGCAAATTAAACAATTAACAGTTCTTTGTACTCACCTGAATTATAACAAATGATAGTGCCTTTCTGTATGCTGCCTTTTAAAATACATGTTTCCCCCCCAGTCGTCTTTTTCTGGGAAAGCCAAGCTCCATTCATTCAACCTTTCCTTGTAAGTTGTGTTTTCAAAATAACTTTACTGTTCTTGTTGCTTTCGTTTCAACTCCATCCAAATTAGGGAAATTGTTCTTGGAGTGCATTGCCCAGAATTGCAGAGAATGCTGCAGCTGAGGCCTCAGCAGCACTGAAGATTGCAAAATAATTAGGTCCTGCGTCTCACATGCTTCACACTTCCATGAGAAATGCCTTTCTGCAACACCATCATGTTGTTGACTCATATTTAGTGTGAAATCCACTCGAACCTTCTCATCCTTTTTTCCACTCCTGTTGCCTTGTTAAAGCGTCATCATATTATATTGATATACTCTTACTTTAGTCATGGGTAGAACTTAGTTTCTCTCTCTATAATATGAGCTTGTTGCAGATGTACCCTCTCTCATGTTCTCTAGCTATTTTGAATTCTGATCTCTTTCCCTGTGTGTTTGCAACTCCTTTCCAGATTTTTTGCAAATTTTACAAGTTTACTCCCTGGTTTACTATCCAAGCTGTTCAATGAAAAATTGAACAGAATAGGACTGATGAGAAATCCCTGAAGGATGTTACTGCAGTGCCATCCCGCTTTGTCAGGAAACTGTTGATAAGTATTGCTGGGGAGAAATATTTAACTACTTGTGTGTCAACTGTTACTTGGTTTCATCCGCACCATTTTTGATATTGCAGGCAAAATTAGCGAGGACCCAACAAAAAGCTTTGTTAAAGCACAGATATCACATTCACTGCTTCCTTCTTATTCAATAGGCCGGCTGCCCTTTCTAAGAAGGAAATTAGAGTGTTTTGACACAACAGTGATCCTACGATTACATCTTAACGTCTTATTGCTTAATTGGTTTCTATCCTATTGTTATGTTCATGCCTATACACTAGCTGCCTAATAACCTATGATAGTAACCCTCAGAGATGGATGAAGTATTTATGGAAGTTAGGACAATCAGACTCTAATTCCTAAGACATCCTTTCTAGTCTTCTAGGACCTCCCTTGTACTTCATGAAGTCTAAAAAAACCCAAAATCCAAGGCACAAACACCCCCCACCCCCTCCAAATGGTCATGCAGAGATTATTTTATCTTTGTAAGTGCTCCAGGGTAATTTTAAGCACATTTTCCTATGGAAACATGGTTTATATGATGATGCTGTATGACCAGTCAGACCACACCGTGCCTTTTGAACTTGTTGCTCACTTTCCAACTGAGTGGACTGAGCAGGGGTGGTCTCAAAGGTGCCGCATTTCTACAGTTTTTGTGAAAACGAGCAGGTAAATAGAGAGCCCTCCATAGCAACAAGGAATTCAGTGGAAATGAAACCATGATATCAGGAATTGGAAAACTCACAGAAGAATGTTACAAATATTCCAGCCATAAATTTTTGTCAGAGCTTGCGCTGTGGGCTGATCCAAACAGGAGATGCAAGGCATGATCCACTGCTTTCTGAGCAACACTTTGAAGCCAGCAGGTTCGGAAATGGCCATGTCTTAGTATCACTTAACCCATTCCCTCCCTTTTGTGGCCTGCGTGTCTTGACCTATGTTAAAATTAATTGCCTTGCATATCTGATGCTAAGGTTTTTGTAGACACATCAGGCAAAATGTGTCATTAGTCTTCTCTGTGTCACATTATTTGGTATCTATCTTGTTAGATATTGGATTTGAACCTTCCTTTGTCTCTTTGTGTGCGTGAACACGCTTTTAGTAATCTGTTCTTGTTTCCACATTTTTGTGTGATTCCTCCTTGGTTTTTAGCTAATCAGATAGCTCCCGATGAAGCCTTGTTGGTCTCTTTCAGGGCTTTCTTTGCATCAGGGTAGTCTGTTGTTGTGCCTTTAATACACTTCTTTCAGTTTCATTCAGTGTTCTATGTTCCCATTTCCTTCTGAATTTCTTCCAAAAGATCTACCCACCCATTCATTCCCTAAGCCAACTAAAAGCTGCTTTTGGAAGCCCATTCTCGCCGCTCCATGCTTTCTTTGGCATCATTAATTTTGTGATCGGTTTTATTACGTATACCTTCCAGCTTTGTCTTCATCAGGAAGTATTAACTGATAAACAAAACAATAGGCACAAAAGCCTTTCCTCTCTTATCTCCTCATCTTCTGTACAGCTATTTTCCAGAACCGTGTGTGTGGAGGGTGGTGGGTGAGAAGGAAAGGTTGTCCCAAAGCCGCTGACTTGTGGGGCTGTTATCTTTTTCTTGGAGGAATACGACATGGCTGGACAGAGGCAGGGACAGGACACTGGACCAGGTGGGCGTCAGATCAGATGGAGCACAGTGAGCTCACCTGGAGCTGGAAGGGAACAGAGGGGGTGAATCTGTAAATTATAATACTGTCATTGTAATATCTAATATTTCGTCAGGCTTCTTGTTGATGTTCTTTGGCCAAAATTTGAAGGCCTTACTCAACAATTACAAAAAAAACCCCCATCAACCCTAAACGGCTATGGCTTTTGCTTGAAAAAGGCATCAAGGCATGCCCCATTGCTATCAGAAACCACACGCAGCCATGGCTCTCTGCAAACACTGTCTGTCTCTAATGGCTTAAAATCAAAGGCAACAAAACAAGCTCCAGGCAAGACAGATACTTCAGGAAAGAAGATATAAGGTGTAAAGAGTCAGACAGAAGTATGAAAGATGTGTGGAAAAGCATGAGCTTAAAAAAAAGATGGAGAGGAAGCCTGACAGATAAGAGGGACCTGTTTACCTGAGAGCAGCGTTGTAAAAGGAATAGTCTCAGACTAGGAAAAAATTGCAGGGAATAGCAGACGAGTAGATTGCAAGGGACATGGGAAGAAAAGCAATAGAATAAAATGAAAACAGACACGTGGGGAAAAAGAAAGTGAATGTAGCATCCATCAGGATGGGGTTTTTCATTTCTTCACCGGGGAACATTTAAAACCAAATTCTTTTTTATTAAAATGACATACACAAGAAGGGATTGTAAAACTGTCCTTCATGCTGACTGGAATGTAGCTGATAATCTCAGTAGCTAGAGCAGGGAGACTGGAGTTGAGAGGAACATTTCTACGGTAAAAAAAAACCCAAACGCCATTTAATTTTTGTGTTTGAAGGGAAGCTGTTTGCAGGCTTCTTAGAGATTTGGAGTACAAATAATCATAGCAGAGGTGGATCGCTGGATCTGACTGATGGTGATGATATCAAAGGTATGATAAATGCAGTTTATGACAATTACATGGATGATAAAAATAGATCTGTGCTTACATGGTGTTTGTGTCTATTTCTCCAATGTCGGCTTAATGTGATACCATTTTTTCATTTTGGCTTCTCTGCATCTTGATATGCTGGTATATTTAGGGAAGATATTTTTGCTAGTATATTATTTATGTATGTTTTTGTTACCTTGCAACTCAAGAGTTGCTAGCAAGCACTATATTAAAAAAAATTATAAAGCCTGTAGTGCAGTATATGGCTCAGGGAGCCAGCTCTAATTCAGTGAGCCTCAAAATTGATTTAATCAAGATCTAAATAACTTTTTTTCCTATAAAAATATTATTGCACTAAATCAGTTTTAGAAAACTTTAACTAAACTTGAAAATGAATGTTAGTACAATTGCGACATTCCTGTTTGCTCATAAATAGAAATGCCGTGTGAGAATCGAGTGCAGAAGCTGTTACAATCTGAGATGGTCTTCTATCACAGCGACGCACTCGCTGTCACAGTCGCTTGGCATTTTACCTTGTACTTGTGCCAAAACTGCATTTTAAATCTCCTGAGCTACAGGACACAGAGTGGAAGATTCCAGTCGTCGTTCCAGCCCCAGCCTGGCCAGGAGCGTGTTGGTCTGATACAGGGAGGGTCCGTGCGTGTTGTCAGCTGGGCCAAGAGAAGGAAGGACAGAGTGTTTGAGCTACAAACTTCCAGCATTCACCAACACAGAAAACAGTATTTCCTTGTGCAGGGTAACGTTTTCCCAGCATGCTACATTCCATCTAACCTAGAAATGTCATAAATACATCATTTCGATGATGAAATAGTTCAGGTGCTTTCTACTCAAGCTGCTGTACCAGGGTATCTATTTAGCGGCAAGGATGTTTTTCTGCTCTGACAGGGAAATCAGATTGGCTGCTGGGGTTGGCGTGGTTATAGGGTGTGTGTATGTCCTTCTATATACCCTGTGGGGTAGGTGAGTGCGTGTGTACGTGTGTGTATACATATATCTATGTATCACATTCTTATATATTGGCAAATACACAGTGTGACATACTGTAATAGCTTATGCTTTAAGAAAATACCACTACAGGTCCATTATCTGAAGTGCTAGCATGAAGGGAACTAACAAAGCATTTGAAGCCTTCTTAACAAACAAAACCTCCGTTTCACTGGCACTGCAAATCTTCGACGGGCTAAATCAAAGGATTTGAATATTGCTTACAGAAGAGAACTGCTTGTTTGAGAAAAAGATGGAAACAAGGCTGGGTCATTCTGCTGTCTGTCAAAGAAGGTACCTTGCTCCAAGTCCAAGAAGATGGAAGAAGGCTACATGTGAAATATTTCTGATGAAAGACACCGAAAGGTAAAAAGAAGAGACGCGATACCCTCGATGGGCATATTTTAGAACTCTTAATCACAAAAGAAGCAGGGGAAAGAAACAGATTCCAAAAGCATCCGAAGTAAAACACTAATGATCTCTGGTTCCTGACATTTTCCTCATCTCTAGCTGATAGATACTGATTTAAGTTTGGAAGCATATAGTTTAATACGTTTCCAGGGATGTTGTCATTTATCATAACTCTGGAAACGCTTGACTTTTATTCCTAGAAGTACAAGCCTGCTAAATCAAGTTCCTCTTCTACCTCTGCTTCTTCTGATTGTCACGTGAATTTGAGGCCTTCCTTCTCATTGTTGACATAATTTAAAAATGGTCTTATTTAGAACCTACATGTAACATACGTTATTCGTATAATCGGTTACCTGACCTCATCAGTCACTACTCCCAGGTATCGCAGTCTCTGCTGCTTGCATGAAACCAAAGCCAGCAAATATCAAATCGATTTTGGTGGGAAAAAGAGAGATCAGACATGCCCAGTTATCAAGAACGTGTATTATTTGAGTACATATTCTTCATGAGGACACCAAAATGTATTTGGTGCCTGTGAGTGGTGAAAGTCTCAGAATAGGAAAGAAACTATAAACTGTCCGTAATTGGTCCCACAAACATAGCATAGTCTTCCTCAACAACATCTGGGATAAACTCTGGATTTTACTACATGTAAGGTTTGAAATGAGGTCTCTTTGTTGTGTAAAGGATGTATGTAAAAGTTCTGAAATTGACATTTGACCTGAGTGCGTGGTTATCTTTATCAGTGCAATGCAGATGTCTCCAGAAACTCGCTCCTGCTGTAATCTTCCTTATTTTTACTACCCAGCCCTTCAATTCTTTTCTTTAAGCCCTTTCCTTCGCTATCTGCCAGTAAAGTTCTCTTACTTTTCTAAAGATTTAGGGGTAGATTGTGAATTTACTGTGATAAAGGTTTCTTGCACAAATAATTCCAGTGGCAAAGCTGAAAGCTCTCACAATTTTAATGTTTTTCAGGATTTTTGTTGTTTGGCTTATCTTTGGAATAATGAAATTTCATGATGCTTTGCTGTTCTTCAGGTGTCCTTGATTTGAGGGTTAATACTGTGATAAGTCTTGCTGACTTCCATTTGACGTATTCTCATGAGAAAAATAGCACAGGGGCATTTCACTCCTCTCCGTTCTGATGGGAATTTTGAGGTCCTCTTCGTTAGCAGTTATCAAAACTAATTGAGCTTTCTTGGGCTTCGCCTGGAGTCACGCTTTGCCTTGTAGGTAGGTATATGGCACTTTCTTCATTATTATCCAGTGCAATCCCACTGGAAGGGAATTTCCCCGTAACTATTACCTCAAGTTACACCTGATGTTGACGGTATGCAGCATTTACACAGGAAACCTCCATAGCAGACTATTCTGCTCCTGAAAATTAGAAGGCAATGAAAAAGATCTAATATTTAAAATATTTTTTTAAAAAGGAATGAGTAATACTTACTCAGTACTACTGGAGTTGGATTTAGTTTTTTAACTCTTTAGGTGGGTGACACTGAGCTGACAGCTCACCGCTGCGAGAGAGGTGATGCATATGGCCACCAGACTGTAAAGTTTTATTGCAAAACAAAGGCAGGGCATTGAAGGAAAAGCATTATCTACATTTATGATGCTATGTAATATGGGAAGTCTTTTAGAATATGTTTGGAAATTTCTAAAAGGTTCTAGTGAATGTGTTCTCTCCTGCTGTGATGCTATTAAACTGGTAACACCGAAAGCAATGTGGCTTTACAAATAAAGGGATACCTTAAATTCGGTGTCAGCTCTAACACATTAAGAAAGTAGGTTTGCTATGAACTACAGAGGGGAGATATACCAGTTCCATGCATTTTTAAAGTTGAATAGATTGTCTTATCTGGAGATGTATCTGTATAATTCACCCTCTGCTTTCAAGCTGCACCAACAGCTCACAAAACCAAGAGCCACAGCTCTGCTGTATTAGGAAAAGCAGACCCTGACCTGTAATTTTGCAGCAGGTCCCAGTTTCTGCCAGGCAGCGGGCACTGTGTTTAATGAGCGCTCTGGTGGGGAGTCCTGCAGCGCGTGCCCACTCTCTTCTGGCCCCTCGGTGAGGTGCCTTTTAACACACGACGAGCTATCGCAAAGATCTGAATATTTTTCATACTGTAAATTTATGACAGTTTGGAAGACATCTTGGCGGTTTTATAATATTTAAACTGCGTGTCTGATAGAGGAAGTAATGAACGGGATCTTCCTCTTCATATCCTGTTGCCTTAGTCGACGTGACTGATGCTTCGTTTGAACAAGGAGTCCCAACTGTATCAGTGGAATGACTTGGAGGCAACAGTTTGTAAGCAAAAGTGGCAGAAAGAACCCTTGTTTGTGTATGTTTCTGTAAGGGTAGCAGGGGTGTGCGTGTGTATTAAGTGGATGCAAATGAGTATAAACAAAGAGACTCATTTTCTTTAACTTACTGCTTCTTCCTGGGCAGATTTTAAAACCGGCATGCTGCAGCAGGATATACTCATCAGGAAACGAGGTGCACGGTCACTTACGCTATCGCGTGGATTGCGGGATTATGTTTTCTTTTTAACCTTGAAAGGAGTTTCCATGACAGCTGCTAAATATTAATACTGCAGTCAGAGCGGAATAGCACCGTTTTACTTCATGCCGAAGTACTAGCAATTTCCTGGTGTAATTTGCTTTCGTAAAGCCCAAGAAGTCTTCTCTAGGATCAAGTTCTTAAAAACAAGTAAGTCTTGGTGGAAGTATCAGATCGCATCCCTCTGCCAAAAACCCCGTTACTAAATATATGTCCTGGAACAGGCTTATTTAGCAAGTAAACATACTAATTTTTACTTCAAGTTAATGCCGCATCACTGAGAAACTTGCTGTATACTTGTGGGAGGTGAAGATCTTAGGTAAGTTGTCAGATGTCACTTTAGAGGAGCCAGAATTAGCAATATCTGTGCTGTGCACGGATCCGCAGCCCGACATGAGTAATCTATTCCTGCCCTTTTCAAAGAGAGGGGAAAAGTAGGTTAGTAGATGGCCGGGATGTCTCCGCGCAGCAGCCACAGAATGAGGGCCGTGCCCGGCTGATGAATATACTTCTTCATACACGCACGACGCGACGCATCGCCAAACCGCGCTCATTTTTTAAGCCATCATCGCCCTACCCCCGTTGCGCTGAAAGCCTTTGTGACTGGGGCCGTGCATCTCCCGCATTCAACTCCGGCGAGTTGTAAGGCAGGAAGAAGTGAAAATGGGGTTTAAATTCCCTTATGCCTCCACTTTTAGCCTCTCTCCAGGCGCAGGGGGTAGGTTTCCACGGAGGACTGGAGGGGCCCTGGCACATGGCTGTAGCGGCGAGGCGGGCTGCGGTTGGGCGAGCGACGCCTTCTCCCTCGGGACAAGGGAGTCAGGGGAAAGGGGGGAATGCTTATCCCCCTCTCCACTGTCCCGTTTGGGAAAACATTTGGAGTCTGGCAGACCTACCTCAGCGCCGGAGCCGCCGCGCCTTCCCTCCCCACACACCATGGTGGCGGGGCGCGGGTGTGTGGGGAGGGAAGGCGCGGCGGCTCCGGCGCGGGCGGGGCTCCCTCACGGAGGGACGGCCC
>VXBO01013344.1:409957-500573 GCA_013400135.1 Rhinoptilus africanus | reverse complement strand
CGGCCAGAAGTGACAGGGCGCCTCAGGGCCACCGCGGAATGACTGCAACTTTCTCCTGTCCTCCATCACGCCTTGGATGATAATATTTTTTCCTCCTCCCTCCCCTGCTCCTCCCCTCTTGTGTTACACCGACAGCGACAGCAGGGTGTTGTGGGTGTTTGCAGGGAATATCTGTATGAAGGTTATGAGCAAACAAGTCCCTTCGCTCTTCCCTTTCGGGTATTGTCTGGTTTCTCCTCCGTGCGCTGAGATGCGTTGCCACAAGATGTAGCAGTTATACAGCGAGTGGATTGCTCGGCGCTTTTAGCCAAAATAACTACTTGCTGAACGCCGGTTAGCGGCGGCGGCGAACTTTTATACGCCGATACTTGGCGTACCGAGCAGTTGTATAATTTTCACTTGATTTGCCCCCAGTTTAACAAACGCCGTGTAGCCTTTCTTGTAGCGTCTGCAGAAACGTCATCACCCGAGCAGGAAACTTGCTAACTTAAAATAGAAATAATCGTGAAATTGGGGGGGGGATCTTTGTTTTTCAAGTCTTCCTGTAGCTGCTTGCTCACTTATTTTTGTTGTTGTTGATAAGCGATGTGAGGACTTGGTAAGAGGGATTCGACATCCTAAAAACGTCTTAATGCAGTCCGTGCTTCTCCATTTTCCACGCCAGTAGTTGTCAGACTTGTGTCACTCTTGTGTCACTTTTGCACACGCTCCTGCAGGTAGATTGACGTGAAACGCTCCAGAAAATATCTGGAAGGGAATTACGGTATACGGTGAAGATGCTGTGTAAAGTGGCAGGCATTTTGTGCTCGGCTGCCCTGGGAAACTGACGCTCTCGGGAAAACAACCACCACCAGCCAAATCTATAGTTTTAAGTTTACCAAGAGTAGGTTTCTTCAGTGTTGCAACGCTTGTTATGAATATGCACGCAGGGAACATTCCCGTAGAGTCTGTACGTGAGGCATTTTTGGATGTATTTCAGATACCTGGCATACGAGCCTGAAATGATTATTGCAGCGCAACTTACGCATCTATTGATTTTAAAGAAAAACGGTGTTCCTTGAGTACCTCTATTTAGGCAAGGAAAGACATTTTTGCGGAATTAATTTTTAACGTGATGATGGTGCTTTTTACTTATTTCTTACAACTCAGGCTGCTGGATTCTTCTGGCTACTGTAATTTACATCCTCTAATACAGATTCAAGGGTTACAGAGTAATCGAGACGCTGGCGTGTACTTGGTACTATAATGTACTGTATTTGCACGGTGTTCCTGGGTCATGATAATTGTGCGTCCTCGTTAGGTAGCTCTGTTTGAAAATGAGCACAAGCTGCCAGCCATGCCTGCGTTTATGTGTTGCGTTCACGCTCGTGGGGTGTTACCAGCACACCTTACTTCACGTACATTTTACAACGAAGTATCTTGCCTGAAAGCAGTAGGCCCTGAGCTATAAACATGTCGGCATGTTCGTAGACGTTGGGTTATCCATGTGAAAGAATGATGTTGGATCAAACTCGGAAGCGTTGGAATATTTGCGGTGCAGGGTGTTTATAGGAGTTTGCGCTCCCATCGATTCTGAACTTGTGATGCCTTGTGGTGTTCACGGGGGTTACATCCTGGTTTTGAGGGGGTGATATTTCCAGATACGGTCCATTCGGTGTTTAGGCTGAGCCAGTGCTCCGGCCTGGCCGCCTGAGGAGGGGATTTGAATTCCTTTGGTTGGCTTCTGTGACATCTCGGGATGCGCAGGCCTTCACCGAGCGCGCTGCCTGTGCTGAGGCTTATCCGACTTTACCTGGGGTTCACTGCGAAAGTTTGGTGTATCAGATTTTAAAGGTTCTGGTTTATTAAGAACAGAAACCCCCTGCACCCTGATTTAGGAAGTCCTAAAAATATTCTCTGAAGCTTTAATATGGAAAAGCAAAAAGAAAAGCTCTGGCACATGTAATTATTGCACAAAGTTATTTTTTTAAAAAAAATGTAGTGCCTTGTTAGTATCAGAAAGGTTCTGCTTGGGAAATACAGGTGAAATTAAAGAAAATAATTGGTCTTTTTTGAAATGCACTCTCAACATTTTTTATTGGGCGTTGTCTTCTGTATCTTGACTTACAGGGGCATCATGGCGTAACTGTATGGATTTGGATTTATGTTTCGCGGGTTTACAATGAAAGGACCGGGGCGGACTTGAATGCAGTTGTATCCGTACACTTTTAAGTCTATCAGATCTGTCTCTTGTTTGCATTTAAGTATAACTTGTAAATGTCTGCAGTTCTGTCAGTTGTTTTATACGCCAATAACTTCTGTGTGGGCTATGTGGTCACTTAGTGAAGAGCCCTGCAGCAGATGCTATCAGGGGTTTAAGAGGACCGTTATTCAGTATTATTTTACACACAGTATGTGATTGTGCGGCTAAATCTTGTGCCAGCGCTCACATAATTGCAATCGCTCAACTTCATATGTGAAGTTCCTTGACTTCTGACTGCTTTATCCGTGTAACTAAAAAGACCGAAGCGCATAGCTGGGAAGTGCTGCTGCAGACGAGGGACAGAAGAGATTTTTGGGAGATACACGCGAGTGTCTCGGAATAGCTTCTCCTTGGAGGTTGGGGGCAGTGCCACAGTGTCTGGTAGTCAAGCAGGGTGGTTTGCAAGTTGTTTTTTGTAAGTGCTGTTGGCTTTGAACACTTTACTAAAAGCAAAACAAAATGCCAAAGACAACTTTGAATTACCACGATGGGAATTTGAATTTCAGTTCTCAAATTTGAGCCCAAATTAACATGCAATGACAAAATGGTAAATAAACTCATGACGTGTATTTGATACTCTTTGAAGAACTTATGCTGTAGGTGTGGCAGATTTTGTAGGTGACTTTTTTAAAAACAAATTTGATAAATGTATATTATTTCTATTTATTGTTACCTAAAATGTGATGGTAGTTTTCTGTCTGAGCATAAAGGTACAGTTTATTTCCTCCTTAAGTTTCCAGTCTAGAAAATGTTTCTAGATGCCGTCTTGTGTCACGTATGCTACAGACACTATTAGTCCGTGAACATGAAGGCTACCTGTTCTTATTAAAACTTGCAGAGTTGTTTTTTTCTGTTGTTTGCTTGCAGTGTAAAAACTGGGCTGCTCTATTTGCTTAACCAGTAAGTTCTCAGGAAGTTTGTTGTTTTTTATCTTCCAGCTCTAGATGGAGATTTTTATGGATTTGGCCAGTTCATGTGGGAGCAGAGAAGAACAGGAACGCTTTGCATTTAAAGATGATGGTGTATTTTTACTTAGGATGAGCGCAGCAATCGTAGGAGATTATTTAGGCTGGCTGTAGCATGAGCAGGTGTTGTGTAAGACTTTATGTTGTTCCACTGATACGCACAGATTCTAGCTTGTGATATTATTGCTGGTTTTGTTACAGATGTGTTTCTCCTAGTGAGCTGATGCTTATGCCAAATTCCCACGAGATTTTATGGTGTGCCCAAATGAGCCATGGAAGAAGATGACCTTTTTTTTTAATAATATGGGCCCCTTGTTTGCATCTGGTTTTCTAAAAGGCAGCTGCTGCAGAGAATACAGCAAATTAGTACTTGGGTTATTGTTTTGTTTTAATTCTGTTTTAACTTGCCTGGAATGGAATTTCCCAGTAACCTATTCCATTTTAAATGGAGAGACAATCAATACCTTTAAGGACGGGCTGTATTTATTTATTATTACCTCCATTCAAATAAAAAGCTTGTTATTTCTCTCATTCTTTTTTCCCCCAATACTTTTTTTTTCTTGCTTGCCTTTTCTTTCTTTCAGCAAGTAAATTCTTTTCTTCAGCAAGCTGAAATAAACTTGCTTATTAGTAATAACTCTGGTCTACAATTAATGTTGACATCTCTTTGGATTTTCTTAGAGTCTGGTAATCCTAAATGATTGAAAAATACTGTTGAGACTCCTGGGAAAGGCTACTGTATATATGTGCATCACGTTCAGAGTTAGGTCTGCAGAATTTTGCTGCCTGAAGAATGGAGATCATGGAAATAAGACAGGCTTAAATAATCCTTTATGCTTTCTGTGTTCTTGATACGACGTTGTGTTCTGAAATAGTGCTTGCTCCCGATCCAGATTACTCCCATACTAAATTTCTTGCCTCCCTGTTGAGCTTTTTACACGAGAAAGTTTGGGAGTTGAAGTTAGTAAATTGTCTTTATGCGGTACAGTATTTCTGTACCTCTCCTAAAAAACACACAGGGTGATGGTGGTGAATAAAAGCTTTGTCTTTATGAACTTTCTGTTTGGTTTGGTGTATTTCAGCTGTAGAAGAGGAGAAGGGAAATTTGCCGTATTGCTCTGGGTGGAGGTGAAGGTGGGCAGAGGAAGAGGAGTGGTCGGGGTTTCTGTTGGCAATGCTGGTACTACAGTTGTCATCGCTGGAGAGCGGTTAAGCAGAAGCCGTCCACCACAGTGTAACCCTGTTCCGTGGGTGGGCTTGCAAGTGGAAAACTTCCAAGGGTTTGCTGAAGATAGCAAGAGACAAGTACAGCGCTTTATGTTCAGTACTTAAGGATCGAGTTAGGTAGCAGTAGAGAAGGTTTAGTGAGCACCAGAAGGTATTTTGGTTCCTATATTTCCCTTCGTCTTGACTCCGTCCTCATTGAGACGCTCTGTTTGGGATAGAAACTAAGGGTCTGCTTCCTTCCCAGGCACCTTCCCTCCAGAGGTCTTACTCCTTTCTTTCAATCCTGAGCAGAGCGCCGGGATGATGCCAGCAGAAGAATCCTGGCAACCAGCCTTTCTCTGGGGAGGATGCGGTAGGTGGCGGGAACATGAATGCTTGTAAGCTTTAATCGACCTCAGTCAAACCGAGTCCCAGCAGAGCGGAGCAGAAGGGCTGAAGTGAGGTTGGACGTGGTGAAGACTGACGGGGGAAGGCAGGGTCCGTGCGGGAGGGATTGACTGAAATCAGAGTGATTATATTACTAATTTTAATCATGACTTAAATCAGCGAGCAGGAAATCCTGATTAAATAATTGTTTTTAATTTTATTTTACGTTTGTGCTTAATTATTTTTCCTAAAGAAAAGTTGATTCTAATTGGTCTAATTTGATCATGCTTCTTGCTAGGCAGGAGAGTACACATCTATATGCATTTATTTAAGCAGTTATGCGGCTTAGATTCTTAAGGTTTAAGAAACATAATTCCCCGTGCTTTAGACAGCTTTTCGCTAACTTTATTAGCGAAACAAAATGAATCCTAATTGTGCGAGATACATAAGAAGAAACAAATATGTCCAAATGTTTTTTGTGGTTAAACCAGGTTAAGTAGAATTGTCTGTAGTTTGTGAAGTGAGTCAGTTATTTCTGGTCACCGTGCCTTGTGGGATTTGGAGTTAATAGATCAAATCCAGTCGCCGTTCCTTCTTGTTCATCATTTGGAAAAGAAGGCCAGGCTTTTTACACCTCTTTCTGAGTTGTCCGTTGCTTTTTAGCAGCTCCGAGTGAACTAACTGTTGAAGTGGTTGGACAAACAAAAATGGCAGAGGCGGTTGCTGGCGGAAGCCGGTTGAGTGCTTCCGAGCTCCGATCCGGGCGGCTCGACGGTGGCTTCCAGCGATGTGCGGGTTTGGCTGCCAGCAGAGCATTAAAGTTTATGTTGTTTGAATGTATTTTTCCCGTGTGTGAATTTAATAGATCATAAACTTTAAACCTCACCATAGATTCTTATCGCTCCAAGTTTAGCTGAAACGTTTAGTGCTGGAGCGTTTTTTAAAATACGCAAATAAGAACAAAGATCCACCCAGTGCTCTAAAGGCCTTTTTAGCTTTAGCTGGAGAGGCTCTGGGGCCTACAAGTGTCTGCCAAGGATTTAGAGGGAAAGCTAGGAGTTGGCGGATGGGTGTGATGGGAATCCGGTCGCTTTGCAATGGTAAACTTAATTTACTGGAGCTTTTACATGAAACCTCATGGAGAAGGTCAGTATTCCCTGGGACCCCCGCCGTGTACTGAGCGGTGGCAGCAGGAGCATTAAGCAATGTGTCTTGCTTCAACGTATCTGCACAATTTTAAGTGGGTGGAAACTTAGAAGCCACCATGCCTTAAGTTCTTATAACGTCCTTAAGAACAAAGCACTCTGCACTTAAGATTTTAAGAGAAGAGGATGGTGGTAAGAAACTCCAGAGTGGCTTTTACAGGAAATGAAACCCGACCATAATTACTTGGGGATTGGCAAGTAGAGTATTCCCTTTCTTTAGACTTCCGATACAGCTATACCTATAAGAGAAAAGGAAGAAAAATCCTTTTTTTTGAGGAAACCCAGGAAATCTTGATGCTTTTAGAAAAGTCCGTTGTATGATGTCACATACACCCAATCTTTTAGATACTTAACTAATTTTATGACGGTACCTTGAGGTCGAAGCATATAGATGCTTCAAGCACTGTGTCCTGCAGCTGTAGCTTCTGGTGGATTGCAAATTATTATTTTTTTTTTTTGGTAAGTGATAAAACCTCTAAAGTATATGCATAAGGACAACACATTGGAAAGTACTGTTAAATATACAAATAAATATTTAAGTTGCTCTTCGTAACTCCTGTAAGTCTGAAATAATACAATTTAGATGCTGGTCTTCACTTGGTGGGTCTCTGATGTCCTTGGGATGATGCAGATTTAGCAGCAGAGGTGTTTGCCATTTCTCTTCACTACCACTGAGCTCTCGATTCTGTGGAGACAAACTCAGACGATGCTACGAGCAGGATTTCTAATACTTCTTTCTTCCGTTCCTGTGGTTTAGGCTGATCAGGCCTCTACGCTGGAGAGCTGTATTTAAGTATCGTTTTTTCTAGTTAATGCTGCGTTCTCAGAGGTTCCACAGTTTTGTGCTAAATGTTGCAGATGTACTGCAGCCAATGCTTTTTTAAATTTATTTTTTTTTACCCTAATATCCTCTTTCTGGCTATTTTGGTCCTCGGGGAGGTTGAGGTCTTTACTATTTCTTAGTTTATTTGCTTATTCCTAGTGAAAGTGATGAGAGAAGTAGTGTCCTTTACTAAGTTGGTATTTTCATTATAAAGCAATTGAAAATAAAATCCACACATTATTAATAATATTCTTTAACATCAGTAGAAACATATATTTTTAAATTAATATATACAGAATTACAGGTAAAAATACGTTTGTTTAGACAGGACAAATATATTTTGGTTGACACTGGAGGCTTACAGCAAGCTTTGTCTTTTTCTAAGTGATATTGTAAAGACCAACCTTACTTGCACATGCAAGATTGTAGTGAAACCAGTTCTCTTAATAAATGTGGTTTTTTTATGTCGAAAAATCAAGTAACTTTGAAATAGCTTTTTTTTTTAATCTTTTACAAATATTGTGTTAGTTTATGTAGGGAAACATTTTGCAGGTATTATGCTGGAGACCTTAATTTGTTGGCAAATTCTTTAGTCTTGATGGGTAATGATCTGTTTCTGAATGAGTTCTGTTGAAAGTTGTATTAAAAAATGTATCAGAAGTTTTAGAAATTTTTCAAAGTAAAAATCCTTTGTTATTGCTAAAGTAGATCCAGGAAAGTGTCCTCCTTTCTCTTCCCAGCTTTTTCGGCCCTGGTGTGTTCCCGTCACCAGCCAGGTGAGAAGAGTGGTGGTGGGTCTAGCTGGTGTGATTATCTTCATAAAGGCTTTTTTGTTTGTTTGTTTTGGTTGTGGTAGTGGTGATTATGGATTATTAAGAGTAGGTTTATCGGTGTTAGTCACTAGGTTTTTTGGTTGGTTTTTGTTTCTTTTGCAATCAGTTATTCTTTGAACTGCTGTGTCTTTGGTACATGTTTCATAAACTTCTTGATTTTTAGTGTTGCATTTTAGTTTCAGTAGTTTTATTCACAGTGCTGAACTATGGTAAAAGGCTATCTTGCAAGTTTTCTACAAGGTTTAACTTTGAATAAAGTGGACTAATTCTTGTTACAGTGCCTTTGTATTTAGTATTATGAAGGGCCATTACAAGGAGTGGCGTTTTCATATTTTAAAGTCACTATAGGTTAGAAATAGAAGTAAGTCCTGAAGACAGAGGTTGGGAATTTTAAAATGAGATAAAAAAGCACTTTTTGCTGTGCATGTTCTTGCTTCAGTATGTGATTGCTTTTTGTGAAGTTCATTGCCTATTTAATTTACCTCTACTTATATAATCAGATTGCATATTACCTCTTTCTAATTAAATTCTATTATTAAATGATTGTGGTACTAATAATGCCTAAGAGGGGTAACACCAGTATTCAAACTATGAAAGCAAAATACCGTGGTCTTTGCTAACTTGTTAGACGGTAATTTGTATTCTGCATCCATAGATATTTTGCTTTCCAGTCCCTTGCGTGATACATGTTGTCAAGTCCAAAACGTCCAAGTGGTTAGTATTAAGGAAGAGGCAATTTTATGTATCGTGCATGTACATACTTTTATATAGCCACAAAAAGTGTGCGTGAAGTCTTGATTAGCTGTCTCTTTAGTCATTAGGAATACTAATGTTGTTGTTAGGACCCCCCCTCCCCCACAGCAGTCTTATAAACAAGCTAAGCTTACACAAAAACTTCAGCTGCTTTTTAGTAAAAGTCTTCTAAATTCCTGTTCTCTCTTATTACACGCTTCTGAAAAACTTGTTCCATTTTTTCAGATATGTAATTTCGTTAAACCTGCCGATGGGTGTTGCAGAGGATATAAAATCTGGCTTCTTGTTTTGCCGTATCTTGAGTTTGAGTTTTAGCTTTTTATATTGCTGTTTGCTTTTAAACAGAAGAATAGAAACATGTAGCATTCACAAAAAAACCCCTGAGTCTGGTTGTGTATTAGATTATATATTAATATTATATTTCTTGTATTTTTCTTCCTATTTGTTATACTTGCAACATATATCATAATTTGGGAATGATACATTGAAGCTGTGACAACAAAATAATTTCCAGTAAATGACCTTAATAGTGATTTTTTATTTTTTTCCCCCCTGTGTTGTGTGATTGAAAGTTGACCTGATTTGTTCTCCTGGCTAAATCGCAGCGTGCTGTTCTCTCCAAGCCTTTCACTTGTTTTTCTCTTCTAGAGAAGTGCAAACAACGGGCACCAGTCTCTGCCAGTGTCTGACACCACCTTCCCTGCTGTTTTCCTTAAATCTCGCTTTTTCTTCAAGTTTGTTCGTACAAAAAAAAAGGAGGGAGATAGAACCTGCTATTTTTACCTTTTCTTGTTGTTCTCGCGGCTTTGAAATCCCATCTTTCTAAGGGGAACGAGTGATGAGGCAGCGGTACCAGTGGCTGTCAGGATTTGCAGAATGTGGCTGTGCATTCTGCCGTACCTATGGCCCTTCAGGTGGGATGCATGCTCCCTCCCAGACCAGATCCCTTGGCCTGATGCCTCCCTCCCTGCGTTTCCCTTCCTGACCGATGCTGGCCCACAAAGGTGACCTCCAGTCTCCTCCTGCTCCTCTGCGCGTCTCTAAACTGTCATTTTCCTCCTCAAATTGCGGTCGCCCTGCTCAGCTTTCATTTGCGCGTGCTGTCGATTTTGCTGGAGGGAGGGTAAATCTTTGATAAAGGCAGCGGGTCCGTGCAGTAGAAGCAGGAACCTTCTGAACAGACGATGGAGCATGGGCTGCCCGCGCTCAGCTGGAGGTGCGCAGGGGGACACGGTTGTGCAAGGACATAGCCCGGAGTCTCTCCCTCCTCTCCTGCCCCACAGCGTGTCACCAGGCGGGAGCTCTCCCGCTGTAGAGCCAGCAGCGATGGCGAGTGCTCCCTGCACTTAGGAGTCCACAGCTGCGTCTGGAAAGACTGGAGAGGAACGTCGGTTCAGTTTGGGTGTAAAAATTCTGCTTAACCGCCTGTTACCACTTGAAAAAGGGTGAAATCCAGTTTTAAGGTTATTGTGGGTAAAGGTCTAAATGGGGGATTTGGGGGAAATAACAGACTTTGTTAGGGTTTTTTTCAGTCTTTAATAGTGGAAATTCTTCATGTTTATTAGGTTTAAATCAAGAATTACTATTACATTACAATTGCTTTTTGTTACATCCCTTGACTCATTGAATTTATTCGCTTTGTTGTGTGAATGATCCAAAGATACTGAGCAGAAGAGTATTTCTAGCAAAGAAAGACGTTTTTGGCAGGAGTTCTCTCGTTTGGTAAATAATCATGTTGGCATGTAGGACTTTCAGAACAATATTTTATTCTGTGAAAGCAGTAAATGAACTTAGTGAATTAGCGATTCAGGTAACTACCACGATAGTTGTGTGACTAGCTGTTAGGGATGTGAACAGGTTTCATTAGAGACTAAACTGATTGGTTTTTAACAGTTACACCAAAGCCTACATGGTGTACTCAAGGTGTTTTGTGTTCAGAAGTTTTTCTGCGTGTAAACTTGCCGTGGGACATGCGTATTGACTGTGGCCATACGATACCCGCAGCTGCCACCTCTCTGGGGCGCTGGCTGGGCCAGGAGGGCAGCCTCCAGCTTGGGAACGCCAGTTGGTGAAACTTTCTCTTTCCTGACGTGTTTTTATTCAGTTGCTTTTACCAGTTCGGGTGTTTCAGTTGTCTTTTCGTGGTGGAGATAGCCTGCTAAAGCAGCAGGCTTGGATCCACGGGGGCAGGGAGTGTGGTCTGTATGTGTCAGGGTTTTAACCTCGTCTGCCTGTACAGGCACTGGTCTCATTTGGACCGTCTGCTGCCATTTCGTTAGATGGAGGTGAGCCTGGCTCAGCTCTGGGTGCTCCGAGTCACGTCTGACACCATTTCACACAGCATTTTCCTGGAGAAACTGGTTGCTCATGGCTTGGGTGGACATACGCTTCACTGGGTAAGAAACTGGCTGGAGGGCCGGGCCCAGAGTGTGGTGGTGAATGGAGTTAAATCCAGTTGGTGACTGGTTGCGAGTGGTGTCCCCCAGGGTTCGGTGTTGGGGACAGTTCTCTTTAATATCTTTATCAATGATCTGGATGAGGGGATCGAGTGCAGCCTCAATAAGTTTGCAGGCAACACCAAGTTGGGCAGGAGTGTTGATCTGCTGGGGGGTAGGAAGGCACCGCAGAGGGGTCTGGACAGGCTGGACCCATGGGCTGAGGGCAATGGCATGAGGTTCAACAAGGGCAAGTGCCGGGTCCTGCACTTGGGTCACAACAACCCCACGCAGCGCTACAGGCTCGGGGCGGAGTGGCTCCAAAGCTGCCTGGTGAAAAAGGACCCGGGTGTGTTGGTCAACAGCTGTCTGAATATGAGCCAGGTGTGTGCCCAGGTGGCCAAGAAGGCCAGTAGCATCCTGGCTTGTACCAGGAATAGTGTGGCCAGCAGGACTAGGGAAGTGAGGGTCCCCCTGTACTTGGCACTGGTGAAACCCCACCTTGAGTGCTGTGTCCAGTTTTAGGCCCCTCACCACAAAAAAGACATTGAGGTGCTGGAGCGGGTCCAGAGAAGGGCAACGGAGCTGGTGAGGGGTCTGGAGCACAAGTCTGGTGAGGAGCGGCTGAGGGAGCTGGGGGGGTTCAGCCTGGAGAAAGGGAGGCTGAGGGGAGACCTTCTCACTCTCTGCAACTGCCTGAAAGGAGGGGGTAGCCAGGGGGGGTCGGGCTCTGCTCCCAAGGAACAGGCGATAGAACAAGAGGAAATGGCCTCAAGTTGCACCAGGGGAGGTTTAGACTGGATATTAGGAAAAACTGTGACACTAAAAGGGTTATTAAGCATTGGAACAGGCTGCGCAGGGAAGTGGTTGAGGCACCATCCCTGGAGGTATTTAAAAGATGGGTAGACGTGGGGCATGGTTTAGCGATGCTTTTGGCAGTGTTAGGTTAGTAGTTGGACTCGATTATCTTAAAGGTCCCTTCCAACCTAGACAATTCTGTGATTCTATGGGTGGTCCTCAAACCAGGACACGGATTTGTTCAGTTTTTTAAAAATCTCCCACGTGCTTAGCTTGGTGTTTAATTACCCCCAAAGTCAGGAGTATGGAAGCAGTCGTGTTAAAGGTATCCCAGGTGAAAAGCATCCCAGTTTCTCAGCCGTTGGTAAGCTGTGCTGCTCCCCCCTGATAGCACTGGCAGGTCTCTCTCTGTCAAGTTGGCTGTAGGAATTGGGCTCCAGGAGGCCTGCTTTGGCCATCCCAGGGATTTCATGGTCCTCCCCTGCCTGAGCTGTTTTAAGAAGTCCTCCTTTATCTCCTTGCAGTTGGGGAAGGGAACTTGGATCACACTTGTTTTTCCTTAAATTATGGCTGCAGTGGTCCACAAAAGCCAGTGTAGTATCCTTATCCTTTGACTAGGAAGAAATGTGGTTGGTTTTGTAGGACAAGTACTACACAGCCCTTCTGTTGAGGTTCTTCTGCATGGTCAATGATGTTAATTGCATATAAGTATTTTTATTGGTGTCTTGAAATAAGTTTTGAATATATACCTGAAAAAATGTGGGTTTTTTTTTTTATTTGCAATATCAAAGATTTATAATTCTTCTCTTTCCTAATTTCTCATTGCCCCCGGGGCTCTAAGTGCATTTATGTTACGAAATTTTATTCACGTGATCGCAGACTTTGTTCCATGAAGTCTGTTCTTCACTCAGCCAGCAAGATGGGCAGTTCTGGGGAAGGGACTGTGTTTAAAGGAATGAGAATCCCTTCTTTCTTTCTTCTAAAACTTGAATGAAAGTGCCATAGTATAGCAGAAAAGAAGGCTGGTTTAAAATTAGGCGATGAGCGCTGGCTAGGAGAAACGGCTGTAGTGCAGATTTCTTAAATGATAATGCTGAGCAACAGTAAAACCGAATTTTTTACAGATGATTACATAGGAAGTTTCTTTGTGAACTGGGAGGGTGCTGAATTTTTAAAAGTGTTCAGTACACGAAGTTGCAACTGAATTTTGTGTACACTGTTGGTATCAACAGGCTTCATAGCTGTGCTGTAAGAGGGATGAGTACAAAGTTTAAAATATTTTTTCCCCTTAGCCTTAATCTTTCACTGATTCTCGCCATCTCGAGCCATCTCGCAGGGTCCTCGCTGGGTGAGCTGCTGGTTGGCGTGGTGGTTTCTTACAAAGCTGCAGGCCAAGTCTCGCAATGCAAATTATTTTTGTTGTTGTTTCAATTCTTAGCATTTTCTAGTCTGTGTGCGCCATGCAAATATTTTGAAAGGAGGAAACTGACAGTGTTATTTGAGGTTAATACCTTTTTTCCCCTAAAATGGTGTAGTTCAAAAGCCAGAATAGTTCATGAGTCTTGTGGTTACTGTTAGAGGTGAATTTACCGTCCCAGCTTAATCTTAGAGGTGTATTAAGCTTTTTTTTTTCTTGCATGTTTGATGTTTAAACTATGGCCTCTTATGTAAGTATATGGGGGTTGAAGTTCCAGTTGGTCGCAATGTTATGAGTAAAACAGATTAATATATTTGGAAAAACTTAGTTTCTTTGGTTAAATTTCTTATTTGTAGCATGTTCCTTGCCATGTAATGGCAAAACCAATGCGGGTTAAGAGTTATGTACTGTGATCAGCAGTTTATGTCCTCCAGGGAGCAGAACACTTGCCTTGAGGGTCAGTGGGCTGTCTGTGCTGGGGGGCTTTCAGAGATCATGACGGCAGAAACGGCAGCAGGAGCTACAGAGGTAAGGAGATTAGGAAGTTCAGGGAATTAACAACAGAAACACACTCCTATTGACACAAGTACAGCTTTCAAGTACGAAGTGGCTGGTGTTATAACTCTGAAAAATAAGATACANTGGACTGCATTTCTACCCTATAAGTAACCTTGGGATGAATTTATTTGGGGAAAAGGCACCCAATTTATATTTGTTCCTTCATGGTTTACTTTTTCCGAGGAGTGAGGGTGAGAACAAAAAACCCTGTGGGAAGGAGCATTGCTCACTCTCTTCCTGCTCGGTAGGTGACCTCTGCTTTTAACTTCCTTTTCACTCCTTCCTTAGATAGCAGAAACTACTGTTTATTTTTGACACGTGCAAAAGGCCTGTGCCATTTTAAATTCTTGCAGAACAGCCATTTCGTGGACTCCGGTGTTGAGAGCTCACAGTTTGTTTTCCTTATAACTGAATGCAGCAAATGAAATTTACTGTACTTTCTGGTGTTTCTCTAGGTAGATGTTTCTTCTTCGGAACTGCTCCAGGCTTTTAGTGCTTCTCAGCATAGAAGTAGGTAGGGAGATGGAAAGTGGTGAGCTTTTGTTCAGTGTGATGCGCTTTTTGAGAGTTATCACAAAACCGGTGTTATCTTGTGCCCTGTTAGTCAGCACTGCCAACAAGTGACCCATGAACTTGCAGTGTGCTTCTCCCTGCTCGCTGCCGCTTCCCCAAGGGGATAAGGAGCGTCTGCTTTTGCAGCAAACAAAGCTGAAATGGGCAAATTCTGCTTCTCTCTTTCTGTTTGGTTACGTTTTACAGAGCTGTCTGGAAGCAGCAGTAATTGCTGCAGATTCCTCTACATGGAGATGAAAAGGCAGCTGGTAGAGATAGGCAGGCAGCACGTCACCTGCATGTGTGCAGCCCAGGCTGTATTAGTTTTTATCTCTCTTGACATAATGTTGTGTTCAAGGCAGATGTTTGCTACCTAAGAAGACAGTCTTCTAGTGTTCCTGCCACAGATACCTTGTGTAACTTTGGCCAAGACTTTAGGTGCTATCTGGAAAATATAAATAGGCTTTTTCTTACCTTATAGGGGGATTCTAAGCATAAACTACTTCTCTGTGTACTGTATATTTATTTGTCAGTTGTAGTAGTAGTACAGTGCAATACAGCAGCGCTGATACTGCCCTGTGGGCAACTAACGAGGACTTTTTAACTTTTGATTGACCAAGGATTGCCAGTAGACTAAAGCAACTCAAAGCAGTGCCGTCATATTTTCTTCAAACTTGAAGAAACTTTCTTTTCTACAAACTTGAGCATAGGAAGTTCCACCTAAACATGAGGAGGAACTTCTTTACCTTGAGGGTGGCAGAGCACTGGAACAAGCTGCCCAGGGAGGTGGTGGAGTCTCCGTCTCTGGAGGCATTCAAAACCCGCCTGGACGCGTTCCTGTGTAACCTGCTCTAAGGTGGCCCTGCTCTGGCAGGGGGGTTGGACTAGATGATCTACTAAGGTCCCTTCCAACCCTAGGATTCTATGATTCTATGATTCTAATATTTATTTTAACTTGGTAGCATATGGTCATAAAGCAATGCATTTAGTGTAGTTTTTCCTTAATCAGAAAGTTGTTCTTAACTCTGAAGAGAGAGAAGTTGCTGCTTTTGACCTTACAACTGTGTGATGAATCTTCCCTTTCCAGGAGAAAGCTGCATGGAACCTAGATGTGATTGTTTAAGGCTTTGTGGGAGACTTCAGAGCGGTTTGTGTCACGTTTATGCGGGCACAGACTACAGTGGTCAGAGATGACAAAGAAACATCAGGATGTATTATTAGTTGGCTACCCAGTGGCTGCCAAAACTGACAGTTATCTTGAACAAAACTTTATCAAAAGCACTTTAAATAAGTACTTTGTATCTCTGATTATTCCCTCACTGTAGCAGATGTTCAAATCAGATGCTGTCAGAGTTTTACTGAAGATGCGTTTGTTTTTCAGTATCTATACATTTGTTCTAAATGGACTAAATGCTTAGAGCAGTACTTTAGACAGTGAGAGTCAACTAGTCAATAAACCTGTTCTCGGGTATCACTGTCTTTAGCTGTGAGGAGGTCAGTGAAGCCTATGTCAACAAACCTATTTGTTTCTTTGAAACACCCTGGCTCTGCCAGTTTGCTATTAAATGGTAGGAGTTGGTGGGGTTGAAAAGCCACCAAAATCCTTCTCTCAAGTCAGAACCTGCTCTTTGGTCACTCTTGGCAGTTCAGAATAATCTAGAGAACAATTGCAAGTGAGTAATCTAGGTTTTTTAGGAAAGCAGGAAAATATGACACTTTGGGAGTACATAGCCACAAGTTTCAAAGGAATGGATATAATTCTTTTTAACAAACACATTCAGGATATCAGCCATCTAATTTGTATACGTTCAGAACCCTGACTACTTTGTCAGGCTCATTCTGATTGTGGTATTGTAGCCAACAACTCAGGAAATCTGTTTTTAGCAAAATTTTTACTATTTCAGCTCTTAGTTATGTATGAGTTCAGAATAAGTCTTTTTAAGTAGGACGTTTCCAGAAGGGATGTTACTCACTGATGCTAGTTTTCTGTGGAGTATTTTTTGTAGTGGCTTTTCTGTTGGATTGATACAGGAGGGTTCTCATGATGGGGAAAGAACTTGCAGTTTGGGATTTCAGTGTAGGACATACACTCTGATCTTACCTAACTCAACGTTGTTTTTAGAGCCTAGAAGGCAATTACTGGACGCGGAGAGGGATTTTTGATGTGGGGAATTCTTCTTCCAAGTGGACTGTTCTGTGGTTGGGCACAGCAGATGTTTCTGTTGCTATGCCCATGAACCAATCTGTTGAATTCGTTTTTTGTCTAGTTAAGGTGTGCAGAGGAGAGGAGTCTTCAAAATGTAGCCTCCTTCCTGCTTTTGAGGGGTGGTAATTCCAAGATAAACAGCTTTCAAGATACTGGTAATATACTGCAGATTCTTTCAGTTCTCCTTTTTCCCTTCGTTTATAAGCATTATTCAACAGACTGAAGAAGGACCTTGTGATGGTTCTGTTGCTCATAGTGATATTTGCCATGCTAACGCTTCCTTTACACAGTGCACGTGGAGTTATATTAGAAGTTTGGGATATGGATAGGGAGATGCCATGTTGAATATTCTGTGCTACATATTATCTTCTCTTTATTAATTATTCTATACTTGCCAATTCCTTTCACTAATGGAGAAAACCAGTGCAAAAATAATGCCATAATAAGTTCTGGGGCAAGATGGGAAAACTTTGATCTGTGAAAAATTCCTTCAGGAAGAGCTAGCATAAAGAAAAGACTGGTTAAAACCCAACCCGTTATAAGGATTCACATGCCAAATAAAACTAAATGTTGACTTGTTTTCTGATTAGTGAACAGGATTGGAATGAGATACAGCATGATGATGTTTCAGTGAATATTGCAAAAAAAAGCTTCAGTAGCTTTCAGACCCACCAGCACCATTAATTGTTAGACAGACTTCAGTCTTGAAAGCTGTCGTAGATATGCACATCATCGTTTTTTGGTTTTGGGATGCAATTTTTAGAGGTACTCAGGTTTTTTTTTTCTTTCAAGTCTTTCTATTGCCTACATTAGTGCTTATCTTTCTTAGGTGCTGTGCTGCACCTCGAACAGGCTGTGCTTATGGCTGTGCAATAGGTTTGTTGCCTGTGGTGTTGACGGAAAGTGCAATTATTTATATGCAGTATGTAGGGAAAACGTTCTCACTCAGAAATGAGAGCTCTCTCTTGCTTGAGGACGCCTGTGCATTACTCTTGAGCCGCATCTGGCTTTCGAGCAGTTCACTTGTACTTCCGAGGGGTAAGATGGGTAGAGGGACTCGCCAGAAACGAGGCATTACTGGCTTGTCCTGGACATAGTCGCACGCCTGGTTCAGCCCCAGTTGCAATAGAACAGACCCTTGGGGAGCTATTGTCCTCCCTGTTGTATGAATCACTCCCTCAGCTCTCACTGAGCCATTCTGAGTTGCCATCCTTGTGGCATATACCCACATGCATGAGTATGTGTTGTTGGTTTGTGGCCAAATAAAGGCATTGGTAGGCAACTTGTGAATTCATCTCCGCCTCTGCGGCCTGCAGCAGCTCTCTGAGAGACATGATGGCCAAAGGATCCTTAGAGCAGGGCGCCCAGATGAAAGGCGAGGAGAATTAAACATTCTCAAGTTGTTACCTGCAAATGTCTCCTACCTGATCTGGAGTTGGCCCAAGTCGTTTATTTGTAAGTCTTTCTTCAAGGCGTTAGCAGAAGTTCCCTCAGCAACACGTTTCTCTGTAATTCACTTTTCTTTCCCAGGTTGTTGGCCAGACAATAGAAACCCCAAAACTGGCAACATAGAGAGAGATGAAGTCTAAAGATCCTTACAATATTTTTAGTGTTAAAGAATTGATTTCTGTTGTGGAATGATTTGCAGAAAATTACTTACCTACCCAGCAACCAACATTTCCTTTGTTTTAGATCAAATTTCTGGACTGTTGAACTGCTGGGAAAAGTGAAACAACCAACCTTCAAACAGCATTTTTAAAAAGCGAGCTATGATCATTTGAAAAAAAAAAAGAATCTTTGAAAAATACTTCCAAAAAGAAATAGTCCGTATCTTGGGGAGAGGAGGGACACAGGGAATGCTGTTTTTTCAGGAGCGGGAGAGTTAATGTTGAATGGTAGATTCCCAGTAACCCAACAACCTGACCAATGTGCTCTTCCTCCTCAGCTCTTCAGTTCATGGGAAATAGGCCAGAAGTTGTTGTGTTTGGGGGGTTTTTCCTCCCCATCAGAAAACCCTTTTTTTTTTTCTACTTTTGTATTTTAACAAGTTTGCATCTAACAATTGTACAGCTGTAATCAGCAGACACAAATTTTATAAAAGCACTTTGGAAGTGGATTTTTCAAATCATATTTGTCAAAACCTGCTGTCTTCTGATGGTTATAGGGAAGATTTCTTTTTTTCTTATAATTTGTTAAATTTACCATAGTTGTGCTTTTTTTAGGCCAAAGTTTGCCAGTTATGTTGTTTCCCTCCCACAGCTTTTATGTAAAGCCTGATGTGTTTGCCTGCTAATTATCCACCTTTTTCCTTTCTTTAACCCCGCAGCCTCCTATAAGCAGTGGTCACCTTTTGCTTGCCTGCATCTCTTTGCCCATTCTTTTGGACACAGTCTTCTCATCTTAAAAGGATTTATTGGAGAAAGGTTCTCTTTAGATTATTAAGTAAAGCGTTTTAGGTTCACCTAGGCACCTTGGCAGTGATAGGAGGTGTGTTTGTTAGGAAACTGAAGAAGGAGCCTAAATGGAGAGGATAACTTCAGTGAGAAATATTACTTTTATACTTCTCTTTCTGTGTTGTGTGCCTCAGTGTTACTGGCTCCAGGATTGAGAAGTGTTGCATTTTCACTGCGTGTTTAAAAATACTCTTGATTAATTAAATTGATTCTGTGCTTTACTCACCCTGGGCTTAGATCCGCGTGTGTCTCATTAGGAATTTCTTATCATTTAAGATCTTTTCGGACAGCTACTTTCACTTGAACACCAGGAAGTATTTTCCCCTTTTCTATTGCATCTACTTCTGATATTTGATTTAAGCTATAGTGAAGGTTTTAAACTCTAATGTAGTACCCTGTACTTTTTCATGTCATCTATTGTTTGGAGGTTATAGTATCTATGTAGTCCTCTGTAGAAGTAGTTAGTCCTCCTGACTGAAAAGCCAGTTATTATAACCATTTCTGAATTTCACCATGTGTAATCTGTAGCTGTTTGTTGTTACTCTCTGAAGTATTTTGGAAGAGCTGGAACCCTAGGGTCTTGGTAAACTGTGTCCTCCAGGCTTCGGTTATGTAGCTATTGTTAGGAGGTAAGTATAGTTCTGGGATTGTGTTTGTTTGTTTTATTTTAAATTTCAGAGATTGCATCTTGCTGTCTGCCGTACTGACTGCTGGTTTAGGTTGAGTGGGACTTTCTTGAGCGGTGAGGCTGCAGCGCTGGGCGACTCTGGCCTCCGGACTGTGATTCAGTGGGATGGTGATGCACTTCAAAGCCGCCTCCTAAGGGCAGGGCTGTGTTTTTGCTGTTATCTTGGAATTGAACTCTTCTCCAATTACTGCTGCTTGGCTTTATGCTATCATACTAGCATCTCAACTTGTTTTCTTAGCACGTTAGTAGTTTTCGAGGCTGTTTCCAGTTCTGTTTTCTGTGATTCCCCAAAACATGCTGTGAAAGAAAGACTATTCAAGACATGGTTTAGCAATACAGGTCAACCTTGTGGGGGTTTTTTTGATTCATTTCTCAATCTTACAGCTCAATGTTCTATTTTAAATGGAACAGGTGTCATTGTTTCCAATTTAAAAATCAAGAAATTTACATTCACTCCATACATTTTGATGTCTTACTGTGTTTTGGTTTGCCGTGCTTTTTTACTTGATTAGACTTTTATTTTAGAGCTCTGTATGTTCCCTTCACTGACAACTTGTTCTGGATTCCTTTATTCACTATTAACTTTATAAGGTACTGAAGCATATATAAAGTATAAGCTGTAATAAATAGGAAGTTTTACTATTAATAGGAAGGGGCCTTGATCAACATGATGATGACTTGCTAGCATTTACCTAACTACAAAATAGTTTGTTACCAAATAGTTTGTTTTCTTGAAGGCAGAATTGTTAGCTTAGTTACCTTATTTTCCTGGAGAATGAAAAAGTCCTTTCTGGTTCGTTCTGAAATAAGGAAAGTCCAGAGTTTCAGAAAGAGAGAAGAATAAAGTTGCGTGCACGGTTTGGTTTGTTGGGCTTTTTTTCCAAATGAGACAAGAGAGTAGCTCACTTAAAAGGAAGTATACATGGATGCAGAGACAAGATCATGTTGGTGAAAGAATAAAAGTAGTTCTGTGAGGGGTTTTGTTTTGTGTTTTTTGGGTTTTTTTAGGAGGCTGCTCAAGGATTTTAAAATCTGGATTTTTAGTAATTTTCTGTAGTCTGTTTTGCATTTGGTATTTTAAAGCTTTCTTTTTATCCGCTGGTACACATATATTCTAGAATGACAAGAGCTGTCATACTCAATTGTTATGAAGTTAAATTATTAGAGCGTCAACATAATGGGATAAATGCATATTTAGGATATTTCAGATTGAAATAAACAGTTACTTAAGGGCTTTAGGGATTGCATTGTGATGCTGTTAAACAGTGGTTTCTATACTTGGAATGGTTACCATGCTTAAAGTCTGGTGTTTGTAACTTTAAAGATTGTTTGATACCTTTAAAGGAATTTTGATTTATTCAGGGAGGGGGGTGGGGGTGTCTGCTTTCCAGGCTGCTTTTCTTGCCATTTCAGATGTGTACCTTTTTTTTTCCCCCCCACCCCTCACCCTTTTAGATGGATATTAGGTAGATTTACTGATCTAAAGGATGCTACTGTCAGTGAAGAGGCTACGTGATCGTAATATTATCAGTGTTACTGTGAAATGTTCCTAAAAATATGTTGGACATAATTCTCATACCATGCGCGTTACCATAAAATCTGAGTGCCTACTAGGAGCACATCAGGAGATTTGGTTTACATTTGGGCTATTGTTGAACTGTCGTCTTCTCTTCAATAGACAGGTCTCCGTGTTGAAGTATTTTGCTGTGGCATTAAAAGCTATATGCATATAAGTCTGTTAAAGAAACCAGACCCAACCATTATGCCTTTCACTTAAATGAAAGGTGGTTTGTGCTGGCCTTGAATTCAGGAGAAGGGGGCCTCAATCTAATCTGGAGGGTTGTTTTAAGAAGAATCTGGCTTCTGCATAATGAACTTTATCTTCATTGTAGAAAGCTGACAATGTGTGAAGCTGTTGATCTTTCCTCGTCTTGAAGCTGTAATTGATTGCCAGATAACAAGAGTCCATTCAGGGTAATAAGAGAGTCGAAGATAAAGATTGAGTCTTGGAGCTTGATTCCATATTTAGTGGAAAAGAAAAACATGTCTGATCTGTCAGGCCTTTGTGTTTGGGTGTGCAGCGCTGCTCTGTAGCCTAGCAGTGTTTGAGATAGAGATCGCGGTACATGTGTATCCCGACAGATCCAGTTTTAGGAGGTGAAGACATGCAGTTACAACTCTCTGATGAACTTCTGCTCCTAAAACGTCAATTTTACTGAGGTATGAGCAAGCATTTGGTTAAATAACGATCTTTTGCCAGTATTTGCTGTTTGGAAGTGTGGGGCCTGGGGGTACAGGTGTAGTTGCCCTTTATTATTTTCTGGTCACCAGTTCTGAAAAATTCAAACTACGATGGAAAATCCTCTGACTCGCTACATCTCTGTCTTGCTAAGGTAGAATATGCTATAATTTATTATACCAAGTGCCATGAAAAAGCTTCTAAACTGCTTCTCTGAATTTATAACTTTGACTTTTGACATAACCCATTGCTTAGCAAATTCTCATAGGAGTTTGGAGTTCTTTTCAAAATAGTTCTTGCAAAAAGTGTCCTTTTCAGAACAAGAGATTTGTATATTTTATATTAGTTTGTAGAGGAGAGGCTGTGCGTGATTCTAAAAGGTGAATTAACATGGATGATACTCCCCAAAAATACAGGAGCTAGGTAGCATTGGTAACTTTTAAAAAAAATTACTGGAAGCAGCATTCCAAAATCTGTAGTGGTTACAAGAAATAAAGAAAAGTAGTTTTTTAGGGCTCTTCTGTAAGTTTTGGGTATTCTTCCAGTTGTTCTCTTTGTAAGATAGTGGAGGTTTGAACAGCAGTGGGTGGTAGCAGTGCCAGTCTTTCATTTAGCATCATTTGTTGTAAGTACTTGTGTAACGTGATGGCGTATCCTTTGAGTTAGTGAGTTGGCTTTCAGGGGCAGGAATGAAATTGGTTCAAGTAAGAAGTCTGAGTATATTTTCAAAACTGTAAGTTACGTCGATCCGGTGGGCAGCAAGGTGTTCTGTGAGCAGGAGAGTTTATAAAGTCTGATGTTTAAAAAAAATTGCGTTTTTTTTGTCCCTTACATGAAGTACCTTTAAAAGTAGGTAACTTGTGCTGAGAATGGAAGGCCTGTACAGAACTGTGTGTTCTTGAAAAAACAGCTGTGTGTCTGGGAGTTGAATGGTGTATTTTAAATTACAGCAGGAAAGAGGAAGGCAGTTCAATAGATCTTCCTAGGATTTGCTCTGTGTTGAAAGAAGGTTTGAATCCAGCTGTTCTGTCTTGTCCTTCAGATCTCAAGGATGGTAAAGTGTGTGTTGCTTCTTGGTTCTGGATATTTAACACCAATAACAAAAAACCAAAACAAAACCCCCAAACATCACAACAAAAAAAACCACTCCATCAGAAATAATGAAGAGAGTGCATTCATTAGTGTGTGCAGGCTCTGACATCTGAGCAGAGAAAAAATGAAGGATTGTGCTTCATCCGTGCTGTGGACTGCCCCTCTACCTGCTAAATTCTCCCTGGTAAGGCAAGCCGGGGCGCTGATCCCTTCAGTGCATTACTATCCGCATACAGTACCTGAGACCTGCGGTAGCAATTTTACCCTGCAGCACTTGGAATGAGCCTCAGCTATCCACAGTGATTATTGCATTCCCATATTTCATAAAATAAACAATATAGGGTATGGTAGTATCAGTTTCTGTAATATACGCGTGGTTTGTAATTGCTAGAATTATGTCAGTAATTTTAAGTAAGCTCTGAGCATTTGTGGGCAGTGACTATCAAGTAGGCTAGTAAATCAAAGTATTGTTAGTCCTGCTTCATTAAATGGGTCACTTTGGTAAATGAAAATTGGTTATTTCGGAGTGACATACACTTAAACATGAAGCAAAACAATAATCATTTAAACTTGCCTGACAAATCTGATGGGATTCGTTTCTGATGGTTTTTCAGAGCAATGCTTTCCCGTTAAGGTAAACATTACATACATGCTAGGAAAGGTATGCTATACGCATCTGCGCTTTTTTTTTTTAAAGCCGTATTGCACAGTGTGTAAATGTCAGAAATATTTTTTGTGCATATGAGAAGTGTACAATTTGGTTTTGAAACTCTCAGAAGCAGTACGCAAACACATTTTAGGAAGCAAGAGTTTAAAGAGGATTCCTGGTTGTTCTGCACTGCGCATGCATGTAGCAAAACAGTCTTTACCACAGAGAGCTTACAGTGTAAAATACATCGGATTTGGGAGAATTTTGAATAGGCGAGTTTAGAAGCGGCATTACAACGGCTGGTAATAAGCCAGCTGCAGTTTCAAACTGGGTAATTCCTCTGCATTGCTGGAAAAGAGACCTCCAGCTCCGTACGTGGCTGTGTTTGGGTAAAATCCCCCACCTCCAGAAACAAAATGCGGCAATGCTCAACCTGCCGCTTGCCATTTGATTTTTTCAAAAGAAGGCTCTGCCAACAACACATTTCCCAAATGTCACCTTCTCGGCTGTTCTCCTGGTATGGTTTTCTTCCATTGGAGGAGGTCTGGGAAGCGGGCTCTGCGGTAAAGGAGCACTGACACCACACTCACTATCACCTGCCTTCCTGTGGGAACAAGGGCAACTTCCATTAGCCCACTGGCAGAGCCATTTGGCTCTTTCCCTACCAGGAGGGTTAGCTGGGTGGCCAGGAGTGGCCAAAATGTGTGGTACAGAAAGGTCTGTCTAGTTCGGGAGTATTAAAGATCTGTGAGATACAAGAGAGCTGCATAAGAAAGTGTCTCGTGTCTTTCTAACGGTGAGGAAATCTCTGCTGATGCCTTAGTTGTCAGGATGCTTAGCTGACGGGTAGAAGTTCGTAAGAGCACTTAAACTTTGCAAACTGTAGTTTTCATGAAAAAGGAATTCCGAAAGCTTTTTCTCATAGCACCATTTGAATATATACATAATTATTACTTTACTGGCGGACCTTTCTGAACTGCTGTGTTCTTCTGTGGGACTGAAAAGCGAAAATGTGTTGTGTCTTAGCTGAAAAAAATGAGGCTGTATCACTTGATAAGGTACTTGAGGGATATGCTATTAAAGTAGTCTATGAAGACTTTGGCATTAAATATCTTATTTAAAATAAAGCATCTTAAATGTTTCCAGTTGAAGATAAACTGAATGTTCAAGTAGTTGAAAAGATAAAAACAAAGAACGCAGTTTGTGTAAATACGGAAGACTGTTTGTCTAGATCATCTTTCAGACTCATTAAACAGCCGTGAGTGATTTAAATACAAATTAGAAAGCTGCACATCATGTTGCAGCCTACTCGTGTAGGCTGAGCTCATCAGAAACTCCTTTTGTTCCTCCATTTCCTTCCACCTTGCTTTCCCCCCCGATGCCAGCGGCGCCGCTTTACCCTGTTGAGCAGGGCTTTGTTGGAGGCACCACCTGCGCACGGGTGGCTCCTACTGCGGGCTTGTTCGGTGTTGCTGATCCCACTCTTCCCTTCTCTGCCCTTCCAACCTGCCTGTAACCCTGCCTTCCCTCGCACGTCTTGAGGACTGTGGTCTACCTTCTCATTTTCCTTTTTTTCCTATGATTTTTACTTAACTGATCTTGGAGATTGGTACGTCGATAGCTGAAATGATTTAGATATTAAATCATTTGATTGATTTAATGATTAGATTAAACATGAAATCATTGATCCCCCTGGAAAGCAAGGGGATTGCAGATGAAAATTGGGAGGTTTTATACTGGAAAGTGTTTTGCTCCTGTCAGCTAGTTTTTAAGCTATAAATAATTGCCTGGTTGGCGTATGGTGTGCTGCAGACTCCATGTCTCTTACACGCCTCTGACAGGTTCTGGCTTTCACCAAAATTGACAAGGCTGTTCTGATACATAGAACTTTCCCCAAAATTTCTGGAATTCATTGATATTAAATAACAGATGGTGAATCATTGTCAAGTGGAGGGTATAAATCCTTTCTTTGCATAGGCCAGTGATATGTTTGGCTTGTTTATAAAACATTCCACTGCAAATATGGGGGAATGTAATGAATTTATTTATGTTTTTTAGGAGCGATGGATGAGCTTCATAGCCTGGACCCAAGAAGACAAGAATTGTTAGAGGCAAGATTTACAGGAGTAGTAAGTGGCAGCACTGGGAGTACTGGAAGTTGCAGTGTTGGAGCTAAAGTAAGTTCTAAGAGCAGTCATCCAGATCTGCCATCTTTGAAATACTAATTTATCTCATGCTGTCTCCCTTCTATATTGCCCATGTGATTTAATTGCAAAAGTACTGGGTTGGAAGAGGCTCAGGAAAATCCTTGTTAGTCTGTTATTTTGCTTTGAGATAGGATTGTTTATCCTGAACCTATGACATGGACGTTGAATTGTTCTTAGTAACACCAAACAACAGGCTTATACAGACTCTTTTGTGGTTCTGCTCTAGTGCACGCGTGATCAGGGATGGAAGTTTTTCCCAGTATTTAAGCGGAGTTGTCCGTTCTGCCGATGGCCAGCTACTTACATTTGGCTTAAAATAGACACAGAGAGTCTGGTGAGGCCTCTGTTTTTTAATTTTAAACTTGTTTAAAGACTAGTATATCTGGGTTAACAAAAGCAAATTCTTCCAACTTTTCAAGATGTATCAATTTTACCTACTTTCATTGTAGACTTTCTGCAGTGTATAAACGAGGATGTAACACTTGAGGAAAAACCTTATGAACATTGAATAGCGAGGCTTAATTACCATCCATATGTCATATATTGCCCTTCAGTTGATACATCTGCAAAATACATTTGCCTTTATTACTAATTCTGTCCAAGTTACTAGCTTCAACTTCCAAGACTGGTTTCTGCAATGCTATTACCTAGCCGGAGGTACTCCATTTTGTATTTGTGCATCTGAATGTTCTTCACCAAGTTGTAGTACTTAATAAATTGATGTTAGAAAGATACAATACTAAGTCTTTAGGCACCAAAGTACTGACCAAAGTATTTTTGAATTCTGTTTCCAAAGTGTTTGCAGTGTCCTCATATTTTAAGTATTCTACAAAACTCGGTTAGTATTTTTGACTTCCTATTCCACATTTTAATTACCAGTCTAGATTACAGAACAAAATACTATCTGATAGCAGACGTTGATGAAATTTCTGGAGACGTGCCATGTAGTGATGACTATTAAGAAACTATAAAGAATTGAAATCAGTGCATAGTGATCTTGCATCATATCTTCTTAATTTGTTTTTGAGAGTGATATGAAGGTTGCCATCACAGGATGTAAAAAAGATGGCATATCACTTTTGTTACTAGCATCTTAATCAAGAAGTGAGTTAAATGGTCAGGGGAAGGAATCAGGTTGGATTGACATAGTTAGTTGCTTTTGCATGGTTAATGCACTCTTGTACTCTCTTTTTATTTAACTGCCTTCTAATTGTGACTGCAAAAATAGATACTTGCCATATCTTACGATTAAAATTAGATAGAGACAAGCCTGGTCATTCTGTACCACCTTTGTTTCTTTCTTCCTTGGGTTCTTTAGTACTACTTACTCCCCTAATTTATTAGCTCATTATAATTGCTCAGGTAATTGCTCATAATTCAAACGACTGTTTGTCCTTTTTCATTACCAGACTTTTAGCTTCATTTAACTTTTAGTGTATTTATAAACCCTTCTGTTAATTTTTGATACAGCTGTGTTGGTCCCTTGCCTTATTGTCATTCTTTCCTTCTCAGAATCTGTCTACTGCTACATGTGTAATATATTTTATTTAAAAGTAATTATTTGGTTTCTTGGGGTTTCTTTTTCTTTAAACTTTGGTCCCCTGTGAGTCGCTGCTTACCATTTCCAAAAATCTGTTCAGGACTTTTTTTGTTGTCTGTTGTTCAGCTGATTTCATTTTTAGACAAATTACATTGTACTCTCAGGTTCTTAGTTTGTACATCCAAATTAGCCAGAAAAAAAAAAAAAGAAATTTAAAAGAGCTATTTTCCTTTTTCACTCTACCATGTAAAACATGCATTTCTTGTCCCTGACATATTCCAAGATCAGTTTGAACAGATAATTGTATCTCATCCAGTTTGTTTCCAAATGGTTAAAGTGGTTTTTGGGTTTTTTTCATACTACTAAATGCTTTGTTAATTGTTTGCAGAAGATACTACTGCCACTGTCTTCTGATTGATGCAGATCCTCACCTAAGACTCTTGTCCTGTCCCTGGGCACCACTGAAAAGAGCCTGGCCCCATCCTCCTGACACCCACCCTTTCAGTATTTATAGGCATTGATAAGGTCACCCCTCAGCCATATCTTTTCCAGACTAGAGACCCAATTCCCAAATATGTTGTTGTTTTTGTTTTGTTTTGGTTTTAGTCTTTAGTCTTGGTGGGACATGTTGAGAGAGGCTTGTCTGATTTTTATTAAAAAACCTGAGGAAACCTTTTTGATCTGATGTGCAGAGGTAACTGGGAAAATACGATGTATAAATATGATCTTCATTGATCTCCTTTCACTTCAAAGGCAAACATGAAAAAACTTCCTCTTTGTCTACATACCCAAGTCCATGCATACCAAATGCTCATTTTCCTAACCTAGCAGGGCAATACAGAGGTTGCAGCTGCACTTGCTGGTTATTTTTGGAAGCATTCTAGGTCATTTTTCTTCTAGTAATTAAATTGAGATGGGTACGTATTTATTGGAACTGCTATTTTGAAAGCCTACCCTTATCTCCTCTTTTGCTGAAGACTTTTTGGAATTGTTGAGGAGAAAAACCCCACACATAATCTTCAAGCTTTTTCAGTAAGCAAGGGTGGAAATATGAATATAGGTTACTGAGGTTATTTGTGTAGCTGACTCCGATGACCAGCTACTGAGACATTGCAAGGAAGAACTACATATAGACATTTCTATACTAAAGATTGCCTGGTGGGGGAACACTTGGAAATTTTGTGGTTTTAGTTAACGTTTCTCCAGAAATTTTAATTCAGAGATGATCTAGTTACTCAGAAGATGTCACAGATCAGTATTGTCCTGCAGACTGATGCAGGGTTGGAATTTAACTCTTTGAAGCAAGCTGAGTGTTAGCCTTGTAACTAGTTGTTGTTTCACTTGGAAGTATTTGTTCTGCCTTCCTATATGGAAGAGAATAATCCAGCGGTATAAGATTTTTTTTTTTTGTTTTAATTAAAAGAAGCTCAACTGATGTTGGCATTTTTTGTTCAGTGAACGTGGAACAAACTTTTTCAGTAAAATGTCCTTGTTGCCATTCTGTGTTCAAAAGATCTCTCAATAAATCAGCCTTAGAAAATTTCTAAATAAATATAGTAACTTGAGAGTATTTTCATTTTTCTCTTTTTTTATACCCCCCTTCCCCCCAGTCCCAGTGTAAATTTGTTGCTTTGGTGGAAAATTTGTTGAACTTGGTACCTTGCGAGTGCAAGGTCTTGCACCTGGGGAGGAGGAATGTGAAGCACCAGTATAGGTTAGGGGTGGACCTGCTGGGAAGTAGCTCTGAGGAGAAGGATCTGGGGGTCCCGGTAGACAGTAAGTTACCCATGAGCCAGCAATGCGCCCTTGTTGCCAAAAAGGCCAACGGAGTCCTGGGCTGCAGAGGGAAGAGTGTGTCCAGCAGGTCAAGGGAGGTCATTCTCCCCCTCTACTCTGGACTGGTGAGACCACAACTGGAATACTGGGTCCAGTTTTGGGCTCCCCAGTTCAAGAGGGACAGGGAACGGCTGGAGCAAGTCCAGCGAAGGGCAACTAAGATGATTGAGGGATTGGAGCATCTCCCTTAAGAGGAAAGGCTGAAGGAGCTGGGACTCTTTAGCCTGGAGAAGAGAAGGCTGAGGGGAGACCTTATAATAGCTTACAAGTATCTAAAGGGTGGGTTGAAGGACGATGGAGCCAGGCTCTTTTCAGTGGTTCCCAGTGACAGGACAGGGGCAATGGGCACAAGTTGCAACATAGGAAGTTCCGTTCAAATACAGGGAAAAACTTCTTTGCTGTGAGGGTGGCAGAGCCCTGGGACAGGCTGCCCAGGGAGGGTGTGGAGTCCCCTTCTCTGGGGAATTTCATGACCCGCTTGGATGCAGCCCTGAGTGATGTGCTCTGGGCAATCCTGCTTTGGCAGGGGAGTGGGACTAGATGATCTCTAGTGGTCCCTTCCAACTCTGAAGATTCCGTGATTCCATGAAAATGGTTTGGTTTAAGAATGTAGAACAAGATGTCAATAGGTTGTGATCTTCTGTCGTTGAATGTATTTTTAAAAAAGTAATCTCTGCAATAGCCTAGTATCTGTCTTGGGGAAAATTAAACCTTCTTTTTCTTTGAAAAATGAAAATTTTTAGTAGTCTCCACCACTTTCACTCATATTGTCTTTTTAAGCCCATCTTGTAGAATAAATTGGTAGGGTTTTTCATTGGGTGTTTTGCTATTCCCAAATAAAACTGAAACATTTTTGTATGTTCTAGGGCTTTACTTATCTTAAAAGCAGTTGAAATACAGAATTTACTGTGCCCTGTCAAAACATCATCCACCTGTCCCAAGTGGTCCCAAGTGCTCTATAGTTAATCAATTTTTCCTTTCAAGCATGACATTTTATTGCTGTTACTTGTAACTGTGAGTGATAATAGTGGATTAGCTGTTTTCTAAATCCGTATATAATAATTAGTATTTTATTTGTCTTGGTAGGCCTCAACAAATAACGAAAGTTCAAATCACAGTTTCGGAAGCTTGGGATCTTTAAGTGATAAAGAATCAGAGGTAAGTATACGGGACAGATTCATTATTACCACAAAAATTTGATGCTAACAAGTCATAATTTTATATTCCACTTTGCCTTATTTTATGTAGAAGCTTTTGAATTAAAATGCAAAATACACAGCTGGATAGGAAAAAGCATACATTACTAAAAGATACCATTTTAGTGGAGGAGGAGACATGACTTCATAAAAGTTTCTTTGGATTTTTGGTCATGAAACTTCTGCTACAGCTTTTGGGGCTACTGTCTTTTTGTTTAATAAATAATAAGGTTTTCATCAGTGCAGATAAACCTCGACTAGTCGTTGGCTGCATCCTTGAAAATACTGTAGAAACTAGTTTGCTGTGTTTTCTCTAAAAATGTGGATTTACTCCAAGGTCAGGCAGTAGTATCGTCTGCATTTGTAAAAGCTGCAGTTGTCACTGTGTGTTTTCTTACCTACTAGCACTTTGTAACCCAAAAAAAGGATTCATATTACTAGGTTTTAGTGTACAGAGTGCAGACTTTCCTGGAGTAGATGATTTTCCTCTTAGTGACCAGTAATGATGTAGATGCACTAATGAAACTCTTATAATTTACCTGTTTTGAGGTCGGTGAGGCCGTCGTGACAGTTTTGGCTGTGTACGTCACCGATTGCATCAGTAAGATTATACCTGTTGTAAGCAATAGCGTGTTTCTAGCCCAGGCTGGACCCTTGTTTGAGTATGTGTCATGCCAGAGGGGGAGTTGTTTGGAATGTGCTTTCCACGTTATTTTCACACGTTAAAGCTTTATTTTGGGGACTAATTGTTCATTGAGTCAGTCACTGAGGCACTGTGTGATGTTTGCTTTTATACTGAGCTGACCAGCAAGTGAATTTAGTTGGTTCCCAAGACTGATACCTTATAAATAAATGTTCAGTATGTGTGATTTCATGTTTTCCTATTTGAACAAGGCTCCACTATGTTGTTTTTTCCCCACTAGCCTTTCCCGACTGGATTTTCCTTTCAATTGTATATAGACTGTTTTCTTTACCAGAGGAATCTGTCTGCCTGTTGTTTTTCTTCGTGACTTTTCCTAGAAATACTTTGAGCAGTGTTGCGGTGATGCAGTTCTCACGTAGGTTAGGAATGAAAATGTGCTGCAATAGCCTGAAGGTTATGATGCATTATTGCAATTCCTTCGCACAAAAGCATGTCAGTGATCTCAGAACACTGACTATATATGTAATGATTTTTTTGGTATACAAAAATGTTATTTTTACAGTGGTATACATGAGATACAAAGGCAAAGTTTTCCCAAGGCATGTAAATGTGAAAGTTCAACCCATATCTCTGCACAGTGTTTTAACCTCAAGCTGTGCTTCTGGGTAGGGATAATTTATTAATTTCTTAAAAAAAATATTCTAAAACTTGAATTCTGAAATAGAAATAGACTTTTTTTTATTGTTAAAAGTCCCTGTGCACATCTTCAGTGCACAGTGCTCCAGGTTTCTTCTGTGTTTTCTGAAAGATGAGTCTTAATGACATTCAATAATGAAATATGATTTATTGACCCATTTTCAGAAGTTGTCAGTTGTGTTCACTTAAATTAAATTATAATTGTCATACCACATATGTTAATAAGTTTTTAGAGTTTTGTTCTTAAAATAACATCTGGTTACTTACATTGGGAGAAAAAAAAAAGGAGAAATGCAAATCTCAGAAATGTTGAAATTAACGTCTTGCAAGAATGTCAGTTTCTGATCACATTGTGATGGTACCTTCATGGCATCATTATGTGCTTTCATCACTAAGAGGCACATTAAAAGAAAGTAAGTCTTTTACACTTAGTTTTCAAAAGAAAGCAGGTTTCTCACACCCTTTTTTGGTTTTCTCGTGTGACTTTTTTTCTTCTACTTTTTGCACACCAGACTGCAGGAAATACAACTATTAGAACTGTAGTCTTTTCTTTTTTTCTATCTGATGGATGTATGAAGAGGGGCAATTTATACTACTTTTAATTGACATACAGAGGTAAAGTTTGATCTGCAAAACAACTTGAAACCAGGCTTTATTCTGGATTCAGTTCAGCATTGTGAGCAATAAACAACAGCTGGATGTTTGATCTTAATATCCAGACCTGTATTCCAGTAGCTTTTTAAGTGTATACATTATTTTTATTTTATTAAATGCTGTGTTGCTGTGGTACATAGCTCTTAATTTGAGTGTGTATTAGCTACTTGTAGTTAAGATAAATCCTAAATTGGCTACCTCAGGTTGTGAACTTCTAGGAGTTTTCCAATATTTTGGTCTTCCCTGCCATTCCTTGTTAAAGTAGATTACACCTCCTTGTTTTGGTTACAAATACATTATTTTATTTATAACTAGTATTTTCTATTCTCTGTAAATAATGACTTCTTTAAAGGAGGACAGCATTGTCTGAGGCTTGATTTGTCCGGATTGATTAGTTATTTAAATGTTTTGTTCTGCTTGCTTGTAGATGGTTAGTTGCTGCAGTTCCCAATAATACAGAACCCTCATTATAAATGTAATTTCAGAAGTAACTAAAGGTTTTGATCTAATTGGAATTTATAACGTGTGGCAGAGGAGAACAGCACTGCTGAATTTGTTTGCTGTAGTTGTAAAGCTTTGGGGGGAGGGTAGGATTTAGAAGAAAATAATTATGGAAAACTATCAACTCATTCATTATGCATATGAAAAATATTAACTAAAAAAAGTCATTACTGTTAAGCGTACTGGAGATCTAAGTGTTGAGAGACAAAAAAATAAAAACTTTTATTTTTATTACATGTGATGTTGTTTTTTCCCTCTATAAAAATAACTTCTGAGTTATGTTGTTACCAGTTCTACAATAATGGTAGAAAATATTTAACTGTATGTAAAATACGTAAAATTACTTTTCCGGGTATTTGTTTTAAAGGAGGTTAACTAGTTGAGAATTAGTACTTAGAAATGTTTATTTTTTTAGAAGAGGATGTGAAAAGCCAAGATTTAAAGCTATAAATGCGAAGACTTGGGGGAAGCACGTGAGAATTGAGGGGCTGACTGGGATCAAGACCATGGTGTCCGAAGCTCTGATAATATGCCAAGCTGTGGATAACTTTAACATAGCTTTACAATCTAACTTTGGAGAACTTCAAAACTATTTTGTCTTTCTTATGAAATAGTGGGATTTTAATCTAAACCTTGGCTATACGTAAATCCTTCTGAAGTGCCTGAAAGCAGCTTCAATCTTCGTTTATCAGGAGGATACTCCTCAGACCCATTAGTCTTCACTTGCTTGTAATTCGTATGATTCCATTCATTAGAAAGGATTTTGGAGAACATTTTCTAGTGATTGATGTACGCTGTACATTACCATGTGAATTTTGTACTTAGAAAAGGTGAACATGACCTTGTTGGGTAACCTCATTAATAACCTCATTAGTGTGCTAATACTTCTTAGTCTGGAAGGTTAAATTAAACACTGAAAGAAATCAGAAGAGCTTAAGAAAATAGACATTTGTGAATTACTTGAGTTTCAGTTTTAAAAACTATAAACCTCTTTAAATATCTGGTTTTCAAATACGAAACATCAGTCACTGCATCTGGAAACTAATTTTGGTGGGGAAAATCTTAAATGTTTAGTCATTAATTAGCTTTTAAATAACTTTTTTGTGCTGGATATAGCAGGTAACACTGACTATGTTAGAATGATAACTACAAAATTGCAAGCTGGGAAATAAGAATAACGTGAAAATACTGGGTTAAATAGTTTCAATTCAGTTTTGTGGAAAGATAACTTAATGTTACCTATTTACCTGGCAGTAATTGCAAATTATTAAAGTAATATTTTTAAGCTATGCTTTCTGCTTTTAGAATTATACAGTCTTAAGACAACTTCATTTCCAGGAGTCTGTGTTGTAGAGTTTGCTAACGTATGATAGCACTATAAAAGATGCAGATTTTGGTTGGAAGAGTTTATTTAAAATAAAATGTATATAATTTGAACTCCATTTGTAACCCGATAATACAACATTTGCATTGTTTTTATGAAACCATACACAGAGATAAAGCTTCTAAAAAATATATGGTATAGTTAAGGAAGACCTTTTTTGTCCTGACTCTTCTGTTATAGACTGATAGTTTTCTATGGATCACAGGTACCTAAGTGGTTCTTTACCAAGATAAGTATTTAGGATATTTGTAGTAAATTTGTATTTGAAGATATCCACATGAAGATTTTGGAACTGAAACGTATTTGAAATGCTTGTAGTGATGGGTTGAAGTTTGAATTTTGATATCATTAGCTGTGTTAAGAAGGAATACTTGGAGCACAAAGTGACAGATACAGTGAAATGATAAAATGATGGTATCATTAAAAAAATGAAGCATCTTATGACTTATCTCAAATTTAGTCTGAGATATTGGGGGCTGTTGATTTCTTAATTGTACGACAGAGTTCATGTAATGGCTTCTGTGCTTCCTCCAGTTACTGGTGTGAGGCTGGTTGGAGGCTGAATACACACAAAGCTGCAGAATCTTTTTCTTGAACCAAAGCAGCTTGTAGAATTTAACTTACACTGGGGAGACTAACTGGTTTGAATCCTCAGATCAAGGGAGAGCAAATATAATTTAGAGATGCTTCTGATCACAGCTCTTTCTTGTTATCTGTGTTGTACACGCTGATTGTAGTTTCTAGGCAACTATATATAAAATATTTCTGGAAGAAATTTTTAGCAGTTCTGTGGGTTTTTTTCACTTATCATTGATGTTTTTCTTTGACTTCCTTGAGATACAAATATAATGGGGAGGGGATGACGATACTGTCCAATGGATAGATATTAAAATGTTCGCATTTTGAGCAACTGTGGGTTTTTTAAAAAAAAAAATCTTAAGCAGATTCTAGAAATCTACTGTTTGTGTTAGTTTGGAGATTATTTCTGCACTTCCAAAAATGCATAACGTTATTGGCTTCCGGTTGAAGCAGTAGAACTTCTGTGTTTATACTGTGGCAATGTGCAGAAAACACCATCAAGAATTGGCTTATTTCACAAGGTGTTAAGCTTTTCAAACACCCACAACTACGATATGATGATCTGGATAAAAAGTAGCCATAAGTGAAACCAAATTATGTATACATAAACCCCAGAATGGATGAAAAGGTATAATTGCTTAACAATTAATATGCAGAATTGCCTTTTGGGAAATTATTTAAGAATTATTTCTTGCTTTCTGAAATACCTTTTCTAGCTTGTATTTATCTGATTGACCAAGGATCATATTATCTACTTTAACTACGATCTGAAATTACATCCCTGCTGAATTGTGAGATCATGTTTTATGAATGAGGATTTAAATTTATTTCACAATAATATAGCAGTAATATAAATAAATAGAGCTGCTGTTGGCTCATGTTCTTTTCGTTGTTTGTAGACTCCAGAGAAGAAACAGTCAGAACCTTCCAGAGGAAGAAAAAGAAAAGCAGACACTCAGAGTGAAAGCAGCCAAGGTAAACTAAAATGTAAATGAATTAGGTAGTTATTGCATGTATTTATTTAATCAGATTGTAATGCACGCATTTTTTACTGTTAGCCTGAAAAATTCTGTATTTTTTGCTTGCATTAGACAGGCGTTGGGTTCTTTATTACTGAAAGGGATGGGCGAGTAAAACCTGAACTGGGCTGGTAATTGCCCATAAGAATCATCTGTAGGTGTAACTTGCAGCTATGATACAACTCTGTATTAAGAATTGTAGCAGCTCTTCTCACCCAAAATACCTTTGTGGTTTGTATTTCTTTTCAGTAGGTAAGGGGGAAAAGGATTACAGTTTATAATACTTGAAGGCTTTTTTTTTCAGGTATATTTAAAAATTACATTTTATTCTTCCTTTTGTATGGATTATTTTACAGTGTAGCTGTCTAGGGGGATGGGGAAATCAGGATGAGACTGATTTCCAGTTTAATATTTACAAAGCGTGGTTTTTGTCGTTCTTCTCCTTAATGTGACTTTTGGGGGGAGGAATGGTAGAAATTTAACCGCAAGACAAAAATTTATCAAAAAGGGAGAGGAAATAGTTTTGATAGCATCTGTATTAGCTTTTTTTGGTTTCTAACTGAGCTAGGAAATGTCACTTCAGATACACATCAATGGGCTCCATATCTGGAAGTCTTCGTGATGCAACATGCTATTAGTGGAGGAATTACGTAGTTTGACTAAAATTAATTTCTTTATAAGTGTTGCTTCATAGAGACTTGCTTTGTTCAGAGGACTTGAATGAAATTTCCTATTTCCATTGTTCTAGTAGCCTATCCTTCCTGCTACCAGTGAGAGTTGAAATTAGAGATGATACAAATTTTAGGAACTTTTTGGCATAGACAACATGATTATAATGTCTTATAATTACTATTTTACTGTCAGCAGCAGTGAGAGTGAATAGTCTGCACTGCAATATTCTCAAGGAACTGGCCTGGGAAACTGCAGTACATTGGAGTGGTGCGGTACAGTTGAAGTACAGCGAATACTGCTGTTGTGTTGAAGAAAGGAACAAGAGATCCATCTCTTGTATATTGAGTACCTAGGATTTTGACTGTGTAATATGCAAAATAATCCATAAATGTAGAAGAAAAGTATTGTTTAGAACGTGGAGGAAACTGAAAAATGGGATGAAATCAATGTAAAGCTATTCTTAATTGACTGTGCCAAAATAATCTGATTTATTTCTTCAGCGCAGAGTTCTGGACTGTGTCATAGACTTTTCTATACTGAAAAGGAATGCAGTCTGTCTCATTTATCTGGATTAAAGCAAATTTTAGTTTGATAAAATGATATATGAGAATTAAGCACGAAGAGGGAAATCGCTAGCAGAATTACAGAGTAGGTGAAGAACTGGCTAGAGGGCAGTCGCAGCGATGTGTCCACTAAGTGGGTAACTACGGGAGGAGTGAGCTGTGTGCTGTTCTAGGTCTTTGAATTATTTTATCTATATATTTCTGTTAAAAGTCTTGACTCAAAAAGGGCTGCCAGATGTTGCTGCTTATTCATGGTATTTCTTAGTGGCACCAAGTTATGCAGCAGTGCCAGTGTAGATGCACACTGGACTAGAAATAATTCTTCAAGGCTGAAGAATAGAAAAGCTTGAAAATCTGCTAAAAAGTCTAAAATTACATTTTTGGACCTATGGGTAATGGTCTCCTAATCTATTGCAAAAATCTCTTTTGTATAAAGAAAAAAGCATTTTCAAGACGTCTTCTAATGTGTCGTCTGACCTGTGCAAGAGACAATTAAGTCTTAAGATCTATCAATCATCTTAGGGCCGAATAGAAGAAAGCATTTATACCATTGGGTAAGGCAATCTCTAGAACGGCACATATGGGTCAGGTCCTCACGTTGAAGAAAGAGTAATTCATATTGGTGCTCCTGAAGCCTCAATACTGATTAAGATAAAAGAAATTCTACTCTCTCATTCAGCTCTATTTGTCTCCCTAGTTAACCCGGTGAGTTAGCCGCTTCGTCATCAGGTTTGGAGGAACGGACATACTTGTCATCCTCCATGCCCACACTGTTACCGCCACCTAAGGAAATCCTTGGGTTGAACATTTGGGGACAATAACTCACCTGGAGCAAATAACATTAATAGACTTGGTTAATTTTGATACTTTGGAAGGGGTGAACTTTGAGATAGGGTTTGAAAAGGGAAGTGACATAGTGCTAAAGGTTTGATCCATAGGGTGAGAGATGAATTTCCTAGATGTTAGCTGGGAAAGGTCTAGGCTTGCTGCTAAATCTACACTGATGTGGTTTAGGAACTGAAGCATGGCTTAATTTCTGATTTCTCAATGAATGGAATATGCAGGTCTCTTTGTTGTGGCCAATCCCTTAATTATCTACATCAGAAGATCGCATACTAGCACATCAGAGAAAACCAATTAACAAGTGGTAAGACTTTGTGATAAGTACTGTATAGATAGAAATGTAAGACACGTAAGGTAAGTTATTTAATCAGTCCTAATGTATTAATGTATTTGTTTCAGGAAAGAATATTGGGGGACGCGGTCACAAGATTAGTGACTATTTTGAGGTAAGGTTTTTGTGTGTTTGTAAAATCTACTTTAGCTTTAAAATATTATTTTACCTTTTTTTGGATATTACACGATTTCTGTTTGTAATGGACAGGCCTCTTGAGAGGATACTTTTTTTTTTTCTTTATGGAAGTTTATGAGTATTAAACCTTCAAGTAGAGATGGTCTCTTAGCGCAGCCTCAGTTAAAATATAAAAAATGTTTTCTTTCATGCTTTCCTTTAAATGGCCAAAGGCTACACTAATGCAAGTAATACAGTCTAATTTATAAATTCTGTGTACAGATGAGCTGTATCATTCAGTAGACGTGTACTGTATTTTGATAAGAAGATTGACTAATTGGAGGGGCCATATCTTCTCTACAGTACCAAGGTGGAAACGGCTCTAGTCCAGTGCGAGGTGTACCTCCTGCAATCCGATCTCCTCAGAACTCACATTCCGCTCCTTCTTCTGTAAGTTTGTGAACTTCATAACTGCTGGAGATACTTTCATAGTCTAAAAGGAGAATAATTGAAGAGAAAATATGTATCAGGGAATAGTTTTCAAAGGAGGGAATCCTGTGAAGGAATTCATTCTTTCAACGGCAAAATAAAAAAAAGGATCAAGTTATAGTCTAAACCCAAAATTCACTGTTAACACTGGGACTTTTTTCCTAAAACAATTCTAAAATAAAAAATAATTATATAAAATGAGAATAAATGTTCAAAAGTGTTCTAAAGACATCTATTCACAAGCCTCACACAAAAAAGAGGATTTTTGTTACTTATGAGGCAACTGAACCCCTAACTTGGGACTTCAAAAGCTCAGGTTTTAATAAATCAGAAGTTTTGAAATAATTGACACCTAATGTGCCTGTATCCTTTTAAAATTCTCTTCATCAGTCGTGCTAATTATTTTTTTCCCTCCTCATGGAAAATTTCAGTGTTAGGCATACCCATGTGTGACTCTAAATGGCCAAACAGACACTGACAGTTACAGAAAGGATTTTTCTCTGCTGTTAGACCTCAGCTTTTATTCCATGTACTTTCAACTTCAGGCATGCTCTTATTCTTGCTAACAGTATGGAGTGTAATACAGATTGTGGAATTTGGCTTGAAAATGGTCTCATTCACACCAAAAAGAGGAGTTTTGAGAAGTTTCAGTAACGGAATTTGTGGTCTGATCTGCGCTAGCTTTCCCTTTCTGGTTCTCCCGTGGAAAATAACCACTCCAAAAATAACTCACGTTACTTTATTTTTGAGTTGTGAAAGCTTAGAATCAGAAAAATAAGTCTGTGTGAGACTGATGTCACCTTATGCCAGTCTTGTATTGTGTTAAATCTTTCAGGCTGTTTCCCTAAAGTGACAATCTCAGTTTTCTCAGAGAATATATTGCATCCTTTCTAAGCTGCAAGTGATGTGTAACAGCATAGTGATAGCTCTCAATGCGGTGCTCCAAGTAGCAGCTTATGTAATAAAGAGACCTTATTTCTCATTCTATATGATTTTCCTGCCAAGAGTTGTAAACAAGGCTGTGTTCATAACTGAATATTAAAGTGTCTAAAATCCTTTGTTTTCATGCATTCCAGGTTCGACAGAATAGTCCTTCTCCTACTTCATTAGCTTTCGGGGACCACCCTATTACGCAACCAAAGCAGTTATCTTTTAAAATTACTCAGGTAACTCTTTTTGAGTAGAGCTATCCTGTATCATTTCAGTCTGTAGGAAAAACTGATAGATTTGTTTATTGCTTTGTCTTTCAACTTCTTTTAAACCCTTAAAGGCTTCCAAAGCTTTGCTTTTTGCAGTCCGCCAAAACGTTTTTCTTTTACGTTCAGCAGCTGGTAATTTAAATCTCTCAGGTTAGTTTTGCATTCTGCGCTTGCTCTACTTCCATCGTGGCACTTCATGAGTAGTTAGGTGACCACGTCGTTGGTAGGCTTTTGCTCAATATTTTAGCTGTTGCGTGATCTTAGAAGTAGAGGCTGCTCTTTCAGGGAGTATTTGAAGTGACAGCTGCTGTTGTCAGATTGCATTTAAAATCTGACATTGAAGAAGAAAAATGAGATGGTAATCAAAATGATCAAGATATAGTCCTGTCATGACTTTTAAAAGCTGAAAGCAACTGTTTTATCCTGTCTGCCATTTCTGACATGATCTGTTCTATGTTTCACAAGTTAGTCAGAGCAAAGTTACTTCACCTGTTGGCCAAATACAGAGAATTTAAAGTAATTGTCTGGCATTTGCATTCTTGCCCTGCTTTCTGTGCCTTTTTTTTGTGAACAATGACCTTTCAATTAGCGATGAAAGCTTTTGACGCTATTAGTGGCTGGCCCCAACTGTTCATGGGCATCCTCATGAAGGGGGAAAGCAGTTTTGAAGAAGAACCTGCCATGTCACTTTCAAAACACAGGGAAAATAAGATGTGCTGGTCTTGTTGAATGATATAAAGTAGTTTATTTTTCTATGTAACATGAGAAAAACAATGCTGTAATTGTTAAAGGAAATTATAAATATTTCAAAATGTTCTTTTTTAGACTGATCTCACAATGCTGAAATTAGCTGCACTAGAAAGTAATAAAAATCAAGACTTGGAAAAGAAAGAAGGTCGTATAGATGACTTACTCAGGGTAAGTGTTAGACATGGAGTAGAAATACTCAGAACAAGAGGCAGTGAATCTGAGGCAAATATTTTAAATGTTTAAATAATCCTTGTTTTTAAAAATTACTCTAGAGTTACCTAAATTAAAAGGTGAAACAAGTTTTTGGGTTTTGTGCATTTTCTTTTCTGAAAATGCAAGAAGTCTGTGAAAGTAAATGCATAAGGGTTTTTGTTCTGCTTCTGTTCTATGACTTGTTAATGATTAAATATGTTTATAGACTTCCTGAAGGTACAAAGAAAGCTGATGCTGTTTTGTAGGCAGTTGATTAATTCCTTAAGTTCATGATATAATTGTGAATAGCATTTATCGGTGGGGCAACTGTTGTCAGTTTCAGAATGGAAGTGATTGTGACAAAAATTACTATGAGCAGCAAATCAGTGCTTTTAATATGAATATTGCCGTTTTTTTTAAAAGTAATGAGTTAAATATAACTGTAATGTAGGGAACTTGCTGAACTTTCTATTCAGATAATTGAAATTTCTGTGATTGTGAATTTTTTGTTTCCTTTTAAATTAAAATGTTAGGATGTCACATGACTTCAGCAGTCAAATCTAAAGGATCCGGAGCTAAAATTAAACTTTCAGTTTAACACTGGAGGACTGGAAAAGTGATCGGTACAATGCTTTTATATATTATTTATATGCGGAATGCTCTGTAATACAGAATGCAGCTCAGTGTAAAGGAAATAAAAAAGGAAGCAAGACATCCCTCAGAGATAGATCTGTGAAATGTGATTTTTGCCTATATGTATAGTTATGCATGTTCCTTACTTTAGTCGTGTGAAGGTAGATACCTCTATTTTCTTGACAGCTGATTATAAAAATAGTGTTTCGATATATCTAACCGTATTTTGTATATATTTGTTAGGCTAACTGTGATCTTAGAAGACAAATAGATGAACAACAAAAGCTACTTGAAAAATATAAAGAAAGATTAAACAAATGTATTTCAATGAGCAAGAAGCTTCTAATTGAAAAGGTAAGTTGACTGCTTTTAAGATGTTTGTGATAAAAGCTTTGAGGGTGCTGTAGAACTCTGTTATGATTCCTTCATTTTCACTTTAACTTTTTCACGTTAGTCTGAGACTGAAACTTGATAAGCATGGTCTCTATCTGGCAGTGTTTTTATAAGCCTGAAGAGGCAAAACAAAATGTTGAGCTGCCTTCTGGTTGTGTAAAAAGAACCTTTTAATTTAAGGAACTTTTTCCCATCATGAGTAATTCAGATATAGCAAAGCATAAAAGATAAGAATTTAGGATGTTGCTAATTTTCTGGACAGACATTAAGAATGAGATTACAGTGGATGAAAAAATTTCTGAACATAATCTGTTGTGGAGAGGAGACAGATAAAATCTCTTCATGAGACGCCTAAGCAGCCGATATAATTTTTGATGTAAAATGCTAAAATGCTGTATTAGCTCAGAATTAATAGAAACAGGGAAATGAAGGTAACGAAGGTGACCGTTCACCTTCATACTGCTATGAAAGAAATATTTATTTCAAATTTAATGCCAATTATATTTAAACTAGCAGCAATTTCTTAAAAGACAAGGACATATTATTTCTGTCCCTCTTCTTTAAAATAGCCTTATTGTGAAAAAGCCCAAACCCAGCAACTAAAAAGCATGAATAGAAAATCAGCTTATTACAAATAGGGGTACAAAAAAGTTTAAGGTAAACAGCCAATCTTTTGCCTAATACTAGCTGCTAGATGCTGCTGTCAGACACAAGGGCACAAACTGGTCCGTTAGAGGATTAGGGAGAGTTTCCTCTCTACCATGCCATAAATAAATTATTGCAGTCCTTCTTAAGTTCCAGCATGAAGGGGATGCAGGGAGAAGATGCATTAGCTCGGTTCGGTGTGATGCTAGGCGCACACCTTCAGACTGGGAATATCACATAGGCTGTCTTTGTGAAAGGCCATGCAGGCCTCCTCTTCAGTCCAGAAATCTGTTTGCACAAAGATCCTTAATTCTGTCAACTTCTCATATTTGGGGTACGTGGTTTTGGGCCATAGGCTTCTCTGAAGAAGCAAGCATTTGTAACAATCAAAGAAGTCACTGTCCATCAGCGGTATTCACAGTGCTCTTTCTTCTTGTGCCGAAGCAGACTAGGCAAACTCAATCCTTTATCACATCCCAGGGATGCTTGTGGTAGTAGCGACTGGTTCTGAGAAGGGCATCTGCTCCTGTTACTGCGAGTGGGTTTCTGACTGCAGTTAAGTCTACCTGCAGCGCGTTCCCACGTAGAGATTCCTGAGCTCAAGTCGGTTTGGTACGTGTAGTAACACAGATGTTCTGTCAAGGGAGTTTCCAGGCTAAGTGTCTTAGGTGCACTCTTTCTGATACCTCATCAGGCTCATTTAGTGTAATAGACATGTACAAACATAATCTTAATTATATGCCTGTATGATGTTCATCCTCTTACCAGTTTTCTGTATTTACAAATAAAATGTTTTGTTAATTATGAAGAATGGTGAACTTTATAGGAAACCTGAGTCAAACTCAGATATTTTTTGGGGGTGTACCAATTCTGAAAACTGCACATGTTTGAGTTCTGCAAAAATTAGAATAAATGGAGTAAAATAATAAAAGATATTTTCGTCTGCTCTCCTTTTTTCCCTCCCTTAGAAAGCTGATGGAGGGAAAAAAAACTTTTACTGACTTTTTGAATACTATAGTATTACTGAATATGAATTATTTTTTTTGTTTTGTTTTCTTAGAGCACACAGGAAAAGCTGGCAAGCAGAGAGAAGAGCATGCAAGACAGATTACGCCTGGGGCATTTTACAACAGTTCGTCATGGTGCTTCATTTACTGAACAGTGGACAGATGGCTTTGCATTTCAAAATCTTGTAAAGTTAGTAAATGCTATGTTCTTAAAATTGTCACTAATTGTTAGTTCCCTCTAGTGGATTTTTTTATTACTAAGGTTCTAGGATTGGAGAACATTGTATTTTGCTTTGCCTTTCGAAGACTGAGAATACAGTGCAGAACTCCCTTAATCAACTGAGAGAACGCCAAGGCTGTGTGTCTTTGAAACGCAGTTTGGTTTCACTTGATTTTAACTATCCTTAGGAAAGCATGAATGTACTAAACGAACAGCACGTAATTATTCAGCTCAGCTGGTAGAAAGAGCTATAAAACACAATCACTGATTTTTCACGCAGCTAACCACGTATCACTGGTGGTTATTGGGGCAGACGAGGTCTGCAAAGGTCTCATTGGTGACATAGGTGCTGCCTGCACATCCATCACTGTAGCGGCTTTTTCGGGCATCCAGCTCCTCAGTGCCATGAAGGAGGAGTGACAGATCCGGCAGCCTCAGATAGGGCCCAGTGCAAGTGGGTGGGGGAGAGCAGCCGCCTGGAAAAGAGCTGCTGCAACAGGTATTTCAGCAGAGATGGGGCCGAGGAAAGGTCTCTGGGAGACCGTCAGAGAGATGGTAAAGTAATTATGCAGTGCCTTAAAAGATGTTCTTTGGTAACGAGTTGCACTTAGTCCTTTGGAGATACGTATGTGTGTGCATATATATAAAAAAATAACTCACCAAGACTTTAGTTTTTGGGAGGCAATGTGCAGTCCTAGCATTATGTGATTGCCTAGGGCACTGGTTTTTTAAGATAGCCTTTAAAACAATTTGTAGGTGTGTTTTGCATAAAAGCTGTAATTGTTTGCCATACAACCAAACTAATGATTTATTTGGGAACAGTCAGATCAAATTCAGTATTTGGCCTATAAAAATGAAATAGTCTTTATTGACCCTGTTATGTTTCTTTTGGTGGTGTAAAAGAAGGTATCCACCAGCTCAGATACTTTTTTTTTTTCTTGTGCAGAAATCATGTGTAACAATTTAAAAAAAGAAAACACACGCACCCCAAAAAAACTCAAACAAAACCACATATCTCAAAAATAAATTGCGCCCAAAATTTTAGCAAAATTTTTCACCTCATGAAGAACCTCATTTCACCTCATGAATTGGTGTTCTTTTTTGTAGGAAACATTTTCACATGTACAGTAAGTTTTTTTAAAATTTCATAATGCTTTACTAGTTAAAAAGATAGTTCTTTAGAAAATGCAAAATGGTGAAACTTTAATAAAGCTTTTTTTGGGGTTTACAGGCAGCAAGAATGGGTGAATCAACAAAGGGAAGACATTGAAAGGCAAAGAAAGCTCCTGGCCAAGCGAAAGCCTCCAACTACAAATAATTCTCAGGCACCATCTGCCAATTCTGAACCCAAGCAGAGGAAAAATAAAGCTGTGAATGGGGCAGAAAACGATCCCTTTGTTAGACCCAATTTACCACAGCTGTAAGTTTAACATTTCAATCAGTCTTTTACATAAATTCTCAGATATTGTCTGTGTGAGTTCTATTCAAATAACAGCTTAAAAAGACACTCAGTATATTCAGCAGCTATATTCTCACTGAGGACTTGCTGATGTTAGGGAAATTTGCACCACTGCCTATGAAGATGTCGTACAGTTGCCCAATTTATTTTTGGTAAAGTCACCAGAGAAAGGCCCATTCTGTGTTTATGCAATGCTCCTTCTGTTCTCCTCATCCAGAGGAGTCCTTATTTTGGTTTCCTGCTCTTGTAATGTCATTGGTACCTATTGAACTTTTCATGATCCACATTGGTTTGGGAGCCTCTCCCTTAGTCAGAGATCATTTCACTTTTTATATAACAGTCTTTAGCTGATGAGAAAAGATTTTTTTCAGCCTTTAGTATTTGAAGACATTTCTTAAAAACAAATAGAAAAAAATCTTTTTCTTCCCCTTTTGAATGCTAGAACCTGAGTGTAACTGTCAGAAGTTACTGATCCTGTTTCACATATTGACAATGTTGAAATTTTTTGTCATTTAAACATAAAAATTGAGAGCTATCAAAGACTTCTCCATTTTCCAAGTGACATTTTTTTTTTCTCCTGCAGACAGAAATGGTATAATTCAAGGCACAGACAGATGTGTTCTTGACATTTAATTTGAGTATTTTAAGAAGTTGCTGCTTGGAGATACTAGTTACTGCTCTCGATGCAAAGAGGCAGCAGCTGATAGTGTATCTGTTCCTAGTCAGCTTAAAAATAAAGTAAATAACTAGGGTTAAAAAGACTAACAAATTAATCTGTATTACTTTGCAGAAGTAGGCTACATGTGTTGAACATGGTCACCTGTCACCTCTCACTTGTGATGGTAGTAATTTATACTCTGGAGGTGGGGGTTAAATAAATTACTCTGGTCAGTTATGTTTGGACCATCACTTTGAAGACAGCTGCATATGTTTTGCATAATGCATCATTCTTAAAGTTCACATTGTGAAATTGTTTGGCTGTGACAAAAAAATCATGAAAATATAGTAGTAAGGCTGGCAATGTAAGCAAATCTTGATTAGTGTTACTTGTGTATCTGGATAGAGAGCTGGGGAGTCATCGCTCAAATTGATTCTTTAGTAATACTTAGTGCCCACTTTTCTCTTCTTAGAAAATAATTAATAGTTACGAATAGTACGGTAAAAATGACCATCATGTTAAAAATACCTTTTTGTTTTAATGTAATACCTCTTGTTATTAAGTAACATTTAAGTAATGGAAAAGATTTGAAAAACTACATAGTTTTTAATTTGCTAGCTTTTGGCCATGTCTTCACTCACGATAAATTTCCATAATCTTATTGCTGCTTGAGGAGGGGATAAAATAAAAATATGGAAGACATATTCTAATTTTTAAGTAGGACAAGATGAATTTCTGATAATAGGTTTCTGAATGTCTTCTGGTGTTATGCAGTTCTACATAATTTCCAAATTACTAAAAACTTTTCAAATTTTCATGTCATTTGGCTTAACCAGTTACATGTTAAATGGCACATGAAAATGGTTGCTGGTTATAGAATTGCCAAGAGAACAATCAGAATTGTCCTTTTCTGTCTAATGCTAGCATAAATGTAAGCTGTTACTGAATCTTAACTGTTTTGCCTTGAAGTCTCCTAATTTGATCATTTTATCAGCTAGATATGAGATTGCTTGCCTATATGATAAATTTTGTTTCAGAGCTTTGAGGTGGTCTGTAACGTGTCCTGAGATCACAGAATCATTAGGCCACATCATGCTCTTAGGCCTTTACTTAAAAGGGTTTTTTAAATGTTTGTATTTAGGATTCGTTACAATTTTGTATGACAGCATTATGTGTTGACTTCTCTCGCCTTCTTGGTACAGAATTAAATATATTTTGTGTATCTTGGTAAACAATTATTAATTGTGCACTTCCATTTTAGAGTAAATGTGTCATTGGCTGTCTGTGATTCCCTTCTATTACATTGCGCTTACCACTGTTCCTGTGTTACTTTGAAAGTAATGATCTTAATTAGCGTAGCCAAATGGAAGATGTTCTGTTTATATGAGGCGTGGGGAAATGAAGAGCTGCTTGAGATTAATGAACTAAACCAGTAGTAAATCAGTACAATGTATTTGCAAGTGATGAGGCAGATCTGTTTTAAACAAACAAACAAGTTACTAGCAGTTGTTAGCAACAAGTGTCTCTGCCACTCTGGTGTTTGCTTTAGAAAATGTCTCCAGCTGCAGGTATTGACAAGACCAAATGATCTAGAGTTTTGTAAGAAGCGATATTATTGAAGCCCTCTCTCAAAACATGTGCTAACTGTTTTGAAATGGATCAGAGGTGTTGCCTGAGGCATTGTTTTAGTTTACCTGAACATACTATGGTCTCATACGAATTTAAAAGCAAAATTTCTACACTGAACTTACTAGTATAAAAGTGGCCATCTGCCAGTGTCCTGTGAGTGGATGGTGGGTTTGGTGTTTAAGTAACATGCAACAGGTGAGTCTAAACACCGTCCTGGTTTTCCACCAGCACTTTTTCCCTTTTTGTGGCCCAAACCAAAACTAAAAAGTAGCTTCGATTTTGAGAGATCTCTTTTCTACTGAACAAAGCAATTTTATTAGCCTTACATGAAAGGGATAAGTTGAAATGTATTTAATGAAAAAACCATTTATTTGAAGTAGAGGTTGCCTTCTTAGCCCTGAAGAAATCTGTTTGAAAACTCTATTCCAAATTCTTTGGAGACATGAGCAATTATAATGCTAGTCCCCACTTCTAGACAATTATCTCTAGGAGCAATGTTGTATTTAGTTTAGGTGTTGTAGTCCTTCCTGTGCAGCTTCAGTCTTGTTGGTTGTATTCACTTCCCAGTCACCTCTTCCTCTGCTTCCCAGTTCCTCCATGGGAGTCTGCATGCATCCTTCTCCCTGCCTGCAATCGGGAATAGAAGAGCGGAGGGAGCTGGCGGATTTTGTTACTGTAGCTGAACAAATGCATCATTTAGAGGGAGCATTCTGTTCTGTATGGAACAAATAAAAATATTTTCAGAAACTTTTTCAGGCTGAAGTGCCAACTATGTGCCTGGGCTTTACAGGACAAGTAAAGACAGATCCTTTCCTGAGGCAGTCCCTTTCTAAGGCAAACATGGGAACAATGGGCGAAAAGACCTCATGGAAGGCTTTGGCTTGGTCAGTGTTTGCCTCTCCTTGTAGAAATTCGAGGAACTAGAGTGAGAATAAGGTTAGACCAAAAAAGGAGCTCTTTGGAATCTGTGGCTAAAAACTTGTATTGGATGTGTGTATGACTGTTTGGGGGCACAGCCGCGTTCTGCTGTGCCTATGTATTAAGGATGATTTTTTTCAACTGGGAAAAGGTGCAGGGAGAGATGGTTGTAAATGTGCCAGACTTGATTGTCATGACAACCAAGGAGCACATGGCAGTTTGGGGTTTTTGTCTTGTCTGTACCCACTAGTAAGAGTGTTTTGATCATAGAAGAAGGTTTTGTTTGAACTTGGAAGGAAGAAGTACAAAAAAGATTAGCCATGTCTACCCATGCATACTGTGTCAAAGACTTTGAAATTTGGCTACGGAAGCATTGTGAAACAACTGGAAGACTTATCTTTTTCTAATTAAGAAAAATGTTCAAATTGAGAAGATCAAGCCTTTCAGGCCAGGTAAGCTGTCCACCTTCTTCCAGTGACAAGTAAAGGTGGCACACCATGGTCTACACGTTGCAGACAGTATGCCTGGTGCTTTTTTTGGAATTTCAGGAGTTAATTGCACATGTTTGATAGTTAATTTGTCTGTAAACAATTAAAATACAGCATTTATTGCACAGTAAGTTTGAGTGGAAAAGATCACGGACTGTTATCAGATGTCCTTCTTCCCCAACGCTCCTCAGATTAGCCTCAAGCCTGGCTATCCAACTTAAGTTCGTGTAGTGGATGGCAGCAGCCTGTTTCTGGCTGATATTCCCCCCCTGTGCTCCTCAGCCTTTCTTCCTCTGCAGCTTATGAGACCTGTGTGTTTCAGGTGATGGAGGAGTAGCCCCTTCTGCAGGAAATGATGGTGTCTCATAGGTGACTTCTGTTTTTTAGGAGGTTCCTCCAGCGTGTTGCTGCCTTGCAAAAGGTGGCAGGCGGGTGGATGCAGGTGGGAAGCGATGGGCTGGTGGGAAGCAGTGTCTAGGCTGGATGTGTTCAGCCTGTGCAGCGGGGTGGTGGCCAAAAGCCAGAAAAACAGACAGCGTGCACACACTGTCACTGTTTTACTGATATTTGTTGTATGTTGGTTTAATATGAATATAAAGTACAGCTTATTTATAGATAAAAAGTAATAAGCTCCTACTTCTAAAAAAAAAAATGTCAGTATTTCTGAATCTGAGGGAGTAAAGTTTTGTTTTTCATAAGTAAAAGAACAAAATCCAAAGTGACTACGTCTGTGTACAGTTCAGTGTTTTGTGTGCCTTCGTCCAAAATGTAGTGGTCAGTAACGACAGTTTGAAATTGCTGTGAATCATGCTGTGCCTCTAATAGACTTAGATTTGTAAGGAAATAGAAAAATGGAAAACACCAGCTTATTGGGATATAGCATGGAAATATGGAAAGAGTGACTTTGAATCTTAATGTTTTCAATATGACCTCTTAACTCGTGCTCTGTGCTCAAGAGGGCTATTTAAGAACTTTTTGGAAGGCAATACTTGCTAGAGCTTTCTAGGCACTTTGTCATAACTCTGCGTAGATAGCTGAGGTTTTATAAAAAGGACCAGATTTCCTATATTATGTTAGTTTTTCAGTGGATCTATGGTTTTAGGGCTTTCAGTGTTCAATGAAAATTCTGGAATTTCATGTCATAGGCTTCGTATTTTCAAGTGTGTTTTACTTGTGGTTCAGCTTTGCTAAGCCATCTAAATACTCTTCTTTCTGAGAAAGACAAACTTTACTGTCTGTGTTTCTTTAAATGCACAAATGTGTAATTTATTCTGCAGACAAGAATCTGGAAAGAATAATACTCAACCTCGGACACGTTGGCATTGAAACCTTTGCCTTTTTTTAATTGAGAACTTAATCCGTTTTAGAGTAGTTTGTTGTTTGAGTAGAAGTATTGAAAAAATGTCAGGGATGCTGCTGTGAGTTGTCTAGCGTGGCCTTGATGCTGTCTTTGACAGATCTAGCAGATGCATTAGAGCATTGTTTTCTTAGGTTTCTTGCTGTTTGAACTGTACAGGGAATGCATTGCCAGCTTTCCTAGCTATTGAGACGCCCCATTTCACATTTGCTTTAATGTCTCTCCTTTTAAGATGTAGCTTAAATTGTCTAAACCCAGAGGAGATTCTGCCAGGAAAATAATATAAAAGTTTGGTCCCAAAATTTGGTACTTAAGGGACCTTTTGCCTTTCTTGGAGAGGCAAATTTCCTCGCTCAATCACCTTCAGAGTGTTTGGGGATGTCTGTTGACTGGAAAACAAGGCTGCTTTTCATTCCATTGGAAAAAAAAGATGCAGGGTAAATTTGCATGATGCTTCTTAAAAGAAAGGATTTCTTCCTTCTCAAATTCTGGCAGGACACGGTCATGGGTGCTTTTGTCACCTGATCTGTTTTCTATAGACCAGAAGGTTGATGATGTAACTACAGTCTTGTTAATCTCTTTACAGGTTCTTGGAAAGTTTATCCTGAAAAGATGCATTCCTTTACTAACAACTTTTGAGACCCAATAAACACACAGCATAGAATTCTGAAAACTATGGCAAACTTCATCCAAATTAAAAAGGGAGGAAAAGTCTTTATTAGATTTCTGCAAATTTTACCAAAGTGGGCATTTGCTGTAAGAGCGATCTGTGCTGGTGTCCCTTACTTCTGGGGAAACTGCTGGTGGTTCTCAAGCCACGAGTTGCTTAGACTTGCAATAAGAACTGCATGTGTAGCCTTTTAAACGCTGTGTAACTTAGCTTTCCGGCACAAGCTGATAGCTGAACCCGCTAAAACATGGACTTTGCGAAAATGTATTATGCCACTAGTTTTAACTTTGCATCGTGCAAGAAATAGTAGATCTAGGCAAAACAATATGATGTTTAATTTTAATTTGTTCGTAGGGATTTGTGTGAATCCTTTCAAGGAGGCAATACCTCGTTCTCCTTCCCCGTGCCCTGTTCCTCCTCATCATACGCCAGTGGTTTCTTCTCTGGAACTTAATGGATACTGCATGTAGTCAGTTTGTGGGTTTCTTAGTTACTAATCTGCGTGAACAGTCTAGAGTGAGCAGTCTAGATCCTCTGGATCATCACTGACTTTGTGTCCCAGCAAGTCTACAGACAGTGAGGGACTGCTGAATTAATTGTAACAGGAGACTTTTCTCAAAGGAAGATGGAAAGAGAACAAGCAAAAGAGTCACATACCAATTCAAAACTGAATTTGTGGTCTCATGCAAAATGCAGCGTTAAAGAACTTGGAATATGTGTTTTTGCACTATGTTCAGTAAATCACAGCTCAAAAATCCAGTGTTATCAGCCTTGCCTAGTTGGTTTCTGGGTCTCCATCCTTTGGTTCGTTAAGTGTTAGAGTTGAGAACAAAGCAGCGGAGTAGCGTCAGCTAGAATACTGGGATGGTGATATGATTCAGGATGCAATTGGAAAATTTAACGGGCTATCTGAGATAACAGAAATGGTCCAGTAGGAGAGGCGCTTAATGTTCCAGAATACCAGACACAGAGGCATTCTGTAAGTATGTTTTGACCCTGAAATTACGAACCAAGATATTCAGATGGCTCAAAAATGTAGTCCTAGTTTTGTGGTAGTAAATAATTACCGTAAGATACTGTATTTACTGTAGTATTTCAGTAAGAATGCTATTGTCTTGTTTACCATCATGTAAAAGCTATAATTACATGTTTGGTTTGCTTTGTTTTTTCAGTTTGACTCTAGCAGAGTATCACGAACAGGAAGAAATTTTCAAACTTCGATTAGGACATCTCAAAAAGGTATGTATATGGTCTGTTATTCTACTATTTTCTTTTACCATGCCCAAAATCCTAAAACCTAGTACTATCAGAATAAGGAGAGGGCTTGTGAGCACTATCAGGTTAGAAAATGTAATACTGAAAGTGCTGTACAATTTTATGCCTAATAGTGGCTTTCCTTTTTTTTGTGTGTGTGTGTGACTTAGCATAAACACTGGGAGTACAGTGAGTCCATCCAGTGTAACACTGTACTGATTCCTTGAATGCTTGTAGCAGTGATGATGCCACTAACACTGCTCTTGTTTTAGAGCTGAGGAAGTGGAGTCAGGCAAGTTTGATAAAAGGTCTTTTTACGTTAGTTTTTGACCTTTAAATAGATCCACTTTACAAAGCATTGCATTTCTGAATGAATGTCGTGTTTAGATCATCTACAGTATCCACTTCAGTTGTTACCGGTTAGCATACTACCTATTGCAAGAGAGGATATAATGTTCCTACTTTTGTGGAAAATCTTTTCTCTGCGTCTTAAATTATTTTTGCAGTCAGATATTTTACTCTGGTTTTTGACTTTTGTCTTGAAGCCCATCATTCTAATAAATCTGTGTAATAATTATGGTATGAACAAACTGAGGCACATTGAAGCAAAGCTTTAGAGGAATAACCTGTGAAAAGGAATGACAGCTGAAGCGGGCAGAAACACCTCGATAAGCGTGCAAGTATAGAAGCTTTATCTGCTGAGCAGTAGTTCTTGAGGCCTTCAGTCAAAACGGGTCGTAGTGTTTTTCCCCTTGACGTGTTGCAAGTGTCTGTTTCAGGCTTGTTCTCTTCAAAGGTGCAAATCGCCTTTTATAAATCCTATTATGACAAACTGAACCGGGCCCCTTGAGAACACTGGTGCTGTTTTTAAAGAATATGACAAGAAAGTACTGGAATCTGTGGTAGAGAATCTGCATATAAACTTGTTGGCGCTAGTGAAGTTGACTGCCCACATAGCTCTTCATTGTTAACGCTTTAGGAATAGCACCAGCTTCACATGAAATTCTGTTATGAAATTCTGTAGATTTTTTCCCATGCTTTAACTTTTTTGAAGTCTAATGGAAATTTCAAGTGACATATGAAGGAAGTTGTTACAAAATTGTTTAATACCTGAATTTTGTTTTCCCCTTGAGCATCAACGCTGGGGTACCCTGTATAAGAAGGAACTTCCTTGACTAAATGCCAGTGGGGAAACAAAAGTTATTTCTTAGCAAATCATGTTTTAACGTATCTGAAAATAATAATAAAAATACATACTTGCATTTGAATTCTTACATGCAATACTTTGTTGTTAGCTAAGAAAACCAGTTTTGTTATCTTCTTTTTACATGGCTATATTTCTTCCCTAGTGCTTTTTTGCTGGTTAGGTTTTTTTCCTCCTTCCTTCTGCATCTGCTGTTTTGCTGTCTGCTCCTCTTCCTTTTCACTCTCCAGATGCTTTCCTGGTGCTCTTATTTTTGGTGCCCTGTACATGCTGCCACCACCGGTTTTCTTTTCCTTCTGCTCCCCAGGAAATTCTTTTCCAGCTAGCAGCTTTGGTCCTGGAGAGAGGCTCTTGTTTTCTCACTTCCTTTTATACAGCAGTGACCTGAGGCAGCCAAGCTGGTTCATTCTTGCTTAAAGGTATTCACAGCCTGAGTGTCCTAAATAACAGCTGGAAACAATGCAACCAGCCAGTTCTCTTTGGACTAACATTGGCCTATGAACTGCATTTTGAGAACCACTGAATTGCATAATATATGAACAAAAAAGCCCAAAAGAGGCATAACTGATGGATTTTTTTTTTTTTTTTTTTTGTCAGCCTTTGGGAAGAACATAGACAATTGTGTGTGTAAGTGTGTGGCCTTTTGCGGGGAGGGGAAAGGGCTAGAATTCTTTATAAAGGACTGTTTGGTTATGAGGAACTGCATATCATTTCAGGGTATTTAACACAGAACTGCAAGGATGTATCTCTATATATTTAAAAAAAAAAAAAAAAGAGTTTAATATTGTATAAACAGGGGAAAAAAACCAAACCCAAACCTTGACATTGTATGTTAGGAAAAACAAATGGTCCACCCAGATCTGCTGGCAGATTAGTGTTACTTAGTCCAGCGTTTAAATTATTAGGAATTTGATTTTTGTTGTCTGAATGGAGGTTCATCTAGTGTCTTGGTGTGTGATGAGCATTTTTTTCCTTAGTTTATGGGAAGGGATTCAGGGTATCCACTGAAATGATCTGCTCTGGACTCCTCGACTCATTAGAAATGTGGTCGCTTAATGTGTGGTTTAGATTATATAAATACAGTTGTTTCAGGATGTGGTTTTATGATATACAATGTTTGGAAATACCAGCTTTACAGCATTTTCTCTCCCTTTTGCTGTCTTTGACTCCATCCCCTTGTGCCATGATTTGTTGCCCTCTTGCTTTTACCAGCACCACCAGGTTGTGCAGGCATAGTATTTTAAATTGGATTGGAGAACTGATCTAGTTTCTCTCAAAAACCAAACGTGTATCTTTTCGTGAGGCTTGGGGTTTTTTTGTTTTGCTTTTTAAAAAAGAAAAGACTGGTAATTTTTTCAGTTTGGTTCACCATGTGGCTGTACAAGAGGCCGTGCCAAAATAACAAGAGATGATGTGGGGCACCGCTTCCACTGGGACTACTACTAAGAAAATACGTATCAGATGCCAGGCCTTCTTTTTCCTTTTCAGATAGAATAATTCCATAAATCATGAACTTTCTGGTATGGACTAATTTTGTCTCCCCTTTATTCAAACTTTCAAGTTCTAGAGTTACTAACTCTGATATAACCCTTTCTTACAGCATCTTTCAATGACTACATTTTTCACTTTGACTATAGATACATAGTGAGTCATTATGAATTCTTTACTTTTTTAGAGAATCTGAGTAAACTACTATTTCAGTGTTCTCTAATGCATAGCATAAAGATGAGATAATTTTAAGTCCTGAAATGAGTTAGGGAATGTACTCATACCTGACATGCTGCTTTTGAAATCGCACTCGAAATCTTAGGCAATAAACATTCTGCATTTGTAATTTTAATAAGATACGAATGGAAAATTCATTTCAATTAGCTTGGTTTTGGTGTCTTCTATCAACACCTTAAGAACGTTTCTCCTGTAATGACTTACTCTTTTTTCGATTTGCACTTCAGCCTCAAAATATTTTAAACATCTTTTTCTTCATTTGTCGGTTTCTACAAAATCTGTAACTGCACGTAGCTCAGTTTTTTTCTTCTTTGTACATCAATTTCAGACCGCTTCCCAGATAATTTCTCTCCTTGGCTGAGGTACAAAACCCAGCTGCCTCTCATTTCAAACAGCATCCCTACGGTGCGGAACAAAACTATGAACATCCCATTACCTATGGGCTCGTGGACAGAAAGGTTCCTTGAAACAGGCGTTTGCCTTATCTTTCTGAATTTTTCTGGCTTTAAGAGAATAGCTCTGCTTTCTTCTAGTTCAGCAGGGTTTTGTAATGTAATGTTCCTCCATCACCACTAGTATTGATGCAGGGGTAAAAATATCCTTTTCAAATGGGGAGTAAATGAGCTTTTATATTTCGTTCTTTTCATTTGCAGGAGGAAGCTGAAATACAAGCAGAACTTGAACGTTTGGAAAGAGTTAGGAATCTTCACATAAGAGAACTGAAAAGAATAAATAATGAAGATAATTCACAGTAAGAGACTTACTGTCTTAATTTTGCATGTCTGTTCTTAAAATAATGCTCTAAAATCACATTTTCACCTACAGAGGGAGAGGCTTGTTCATAAAGTTTTCTTTGGTTCTCTTTGGTTTTGTATATATTTTAAACGCCAACATATTTAAACTTAAAAAAAATAGTATTACTTATAATTTGGTAAACTTATTAATGGTTTTATTGAATATGCAAGAAATAACATATATATACAGCTTATAGTGCAGGAGAGCGAAAAATTGCGAGACCGTATTACTAGGCTAAAAAAAATACTTGCAAGGGAACCTAATGCAATTCACTTACCTGACAATGGTGCAAGAAAATGGAGAGGTTTGCTGCAACAGCAGCAATTTTGTGATGCAGTTAAAATTAATTTTGGTTTTATTGCGCTGTAATTTCATTCCTACTAGGTACAGATACCTCGTAGGAAGAAGACAAATGCAAAGTCTTTTGTATTTTGTGAAACGTTACTCTGTCCTTCAGCTTGCATGGTAATATGTCATAATGTTAAATTGTTGTTTAATATTTGCTATTACGATGTAGATTTGAAAGTAATGCTTGCATTAACTAAAAAAATCAGTCTGTTTTCCATGATGGCAAATACAGACACTAACACTACAGCTTCACCAGCGCTTTAAGCTGGCAATGTTGCTTGAAAGGAACTGGTTCCGCTGACTCCTGACGGCTTCATTATGCCCTTGCCCTCTTCCCTTTCACGTGCTTGCAATGGCATTTCTTTATTCAACAGATGCTGGAAATTGGTCCAAGTTAAAACCAGCTCCTGTGATTTCTTTTTCTGGATTAATTTTAACCCCGGATCAATTTTCTGATCTAGTTCTTTGCCCCAGTTTCAAAAATGCTTATGCTGCCGTGAGGAGAGAGGGCAGTGCAAGGGTGCAATGAGCAGCCAGGGGGAAGGAGATGATGGGACTGGGCTTCTTTCTTTCTAAACTAGTAAAATGTTTATGAAACAGTAACCTTAGGAATCTAGGATTTTACTTTATTTTTCACTTTTTAGACACAATAGAATTATATATACGCAAAGACCTATTAAAGCAACAAAATGTGAAATTGTACTTAATTGTTTTCGTTGTCCCCATACCTACCCTGCAGGAATGCAGAAAATTTTTGTCAACCTGTGGCTATAGTGCTAATTGATAGCTAAATTGGTGTTCTGTTTTGGATATGAAAAATAATAGGTGTTGATGCTTACAGTTTGATGGCAGAATATTTTTTCTTTTTAAATAAATGTCCTACAACAAAAAAACAGGCAGTTCTTGGCAGGTTAAGTGATAACCTTTTTTAATGTTCAGTGTTTGCATTAGAGAAGGGGGGGGGTTGTTCTGGTTGGTTTTTTTTTAAAAAGGATGCTTCAACAAGAAGTAGTAAATGTCACAGAAAAGTGACCGGCTTTGACTGTGTAAATATTGTGTATGTGGGGCAAAGAATGTCCAAATTACAGGCCCAGTGAAACCAGAGTTACAAGACGTGGACAAGCAGAATACTGCAGCTTCACTGCTCATTTTCTGCAGTCAGTGTTGACACGTTTTATGGTACAGAACGAAAAGCTTTATACTGTGTGTTCATGTTTTTGTGAGAGTTCAGACTGGAGTATTTACCAAGTGGCCAAGCTGCAGCTTACACTCGTAATGTAGAAGGAGACGCAATGGAGAAGTAATTTAGGCCTGTATCTGCCGCTGTCTTTCCTAACGTGCCTTGGCAACTTGGCCATTTGATATGGGAGAGGGTTCTGAAGCGAAGGAGCTGTTGGGCCCTGACTTAAATCCTGTTGGATTTTCAGCATCCAGCTGTGGCGTAAAGTTTAGCCCTTTTTTGTTCTAGCTGTGTTTCCCCTTACCCAGGTCTGCCCTCCCCGAGCGTCCCAAATAGAAAATAGGTGACAAACTCACCTATTCGGAGTTCCAGCCTTGACAATGAAGAGCAGGAAATATTGCCCAGTTTAGAGACTTGTATGTCTGCATGTGTTCTTTACAACTGCACTGGGCTAACAGGACAGGTTGAGAGTGCAGGTTAGGGCTTCCCTGTCTGGGTTTAGAGCCCGCCTGGTGCTGGGGCCACCTGCAAGGTGCAGGTTCTGAGCCACGGAGACCCACACGAGGCAGCAAAAGCAGCGGTGGAGAGCGAAGGTGGTAATGCTCACAAGACTGGCCTTACTGGAGGCATACATGTAATATAGAAGGACTAAGAAAATATGGATCTAAATTCGCTCAGTGCGGTTTTAAAGAATTGGGCTACTGGTCGCATGACACAAATCACCTAATGATGCTACTTCTAAATTTGTTATTTCTTCTACACTGAGTTCATTACTTACTGTTTATAATTATTTTTTTTAAAACATCTGTAGGATTGAAATACGTATTTTCATAGTGAGGAAGAAGAAAGTTTTAAGTTTAAAAGGGGCACAGTAAGCAAGAACATGTGCCTTCCTTCAAGTACATGACTGTCTATGACCATACCCCCAGAACTGTAGAGAACATGGAAGAATGGGATGACCTATTGGCAGATTAGCTCTAAATTCTTCCTTAAAGTTTTCTATGGAGTAAAATTGGCAGCTGGACCTAGATTCATGAGGATATTTTTCCCATTACTGCACTCAAAATGCGATGAATATTCACCTCTCTTCTCCCTAGTTGGATGGAAGGATGTATTTTGTCTCCTGCGCGTTTCAGGAGAGCATATGGTCCTTTTCTCTGTCCTGCAGCATTGTTTTGTGTTTGGAAGGAGTGTTTTCTTCTTGCTATTAATGAGAGTATGAGCAGATATTTAGTCCTGTGGTGTGTTTTCTCCATTTTGCTGTTTGTTATTTTTAACTTGGTGTTACGTAAAATCCTTTTTGTTAAAAAGAGGCAGGTATGTTCAAGTCTGGTCGTGTTTCATGTGAAATTGGAAGAGTTATCTTCCTCATCTGTTCCAGAAAGCTGCAGTTTGAGAATTCTTTAAAATTTGGCACAGCAAAGAGAGCTCTTAAGTTTAAGGGTGCTTTTCTTATCCTCACAAAAATAGAGAAAAATAACAGAAAGTTTGCCGGAATTGACTGGTTTGATAATGGTGTCGTCATAGCATTTGTACACTAAGTAGTCTAAACATACTGAAGTTGGCCATGTTGTGTAGTTGTGCCATAAGGTTACACACCGCGTAATATTGTTCAGCATATTATACATTGCTAGTAAAAAGAAAGCTCTATTTGAGAAGTAACACTAAGAGGTTTACATTTTACACTCTATTTGTATAGCTGTAATAGAATTAAATGCCTTTTTTTTTTTTTTTTCTTTCGAGATTTAAAGATCACCCCACGTTGAATGAACGGTATTTGTTACTCCATTTACTTGGCCGAGGTGGCTTCAGTGAAGTATACAAGGTAGAGCGTGCTGGGCATGCAAAATCTAATGTTTGATCCGTGTATGTTTGTACGTTTAATTTTCAGGGGAGGGAGGGGATCTAAATAATTTGAGGGTTTGTAATGTGGTATAATCTTTAAACACTGGGTGACCAAACTTCGATTAACCTGTGAAGGGAGGAAGCATTACAGTAGACTTGTGAATTGCAGGCCAATTTTTTTTTCCTCTATTGGGTGTTATTTTTATCATCTTTGATTATAACTTTCCCATATTTGTGGGTTCCTTTTTTTAGGCTTTTGATCTTTATGAACAAAGATACGCTGCTGTGAAGATTCACCAGCTTAACAAAAGCTGGAGGGATGAAAAGAAAGAAAACTACCACAAGTAAATATTAATGACTTGCGCTTCATATGTTAAATTGAATAGCATGTTATTGATTATAGAAGGTTGATGTATCCATCTTCTTTTAGACATGCCTGCAGAGAGTATAGAATACACAAAGAACTGGATCACCCCCGGATAGTTAAACTATATGACTACTTCTCCCTGGATACAGATACGTAAGCACATAAAATTATACATTTTCTAGAACTTGGCAAGGATTTTAGTGCTGTATATTAGATAAACAGAAATTAAGAATATTTGAACAAAAATAATATGTTCTTGCGTTCAGCCAAAGCATTTAGGGTTTCCTTAAACTTGAGGAAAAAACAAAACACACTAGTTGCAGAATGTCGTCTTGGCTAAATATTGCCTTCTATAAAGTGATGAAAACAGTGTTTTGCAACACCTGACTGGCAAACCCTGCAGGATGTCCTGGGGGTGAAAGGGGCATGCAGTGCTGGAACGTTTTCGGGCAGAGCAACAGCTGCTGCAGGGCACCTCCGAAAGGCTGCTGTAGCTTAGACAAGTTCCCAAGAGTAAATGACATCAGGAGCGTTAATAGCCTAAGTGTACCCCATGGTCACTGGGCTGCACCTCTTTGCATGAGATTGTGTCACATCTTAAAGGATAGTGACTCTATTCTTCTATTGAGAAACACGCCTGTATAAATAAAGGGGTTTTTTAACTTAACCTCTCGTCAATATGGATGCATTTTCTCTTTTAGTGAGTATTAATGTTCTGATTGACGTCAGTTTTCATAAGCTAATAGTTATGCCTTGCATTCTATTAACAATTTCATTCATATAGATCAATATTCAGGCAGCTGTCCTTAAACTTGCCATTATCAAACTAGGTTGTCGTATCTCTGATTGTGCCGTTTGATACATTATTTAATTTTGTCTCTCTAAATTCTACCCTAGGTTTTGCACGGTGTTAGAATACTGTGAAGGCAATGACTTGGATTTCTATCTCAAGCAACATAAATTGATGTCAGAGAAGGAAGCTAGGTCCATTGTAATGCAAATAGTAAATGCACTACGGTATCTCAATGAGATCAAGCCCCCTATTATACACTATGATCTTAAACCAGGTAAATGAGGGATGTTACAATGGAAAAAGTAATCTTTTTTTTTTTAATCCTTTATTTTGTTTGTAATTCATGCCTGAAAATACCAGCATTACCTCTGTATGTCAGTGTTACTGTAAACAACTGAAAAAAGTGTGTATTTTTCTTTATATTTTTATTACCAAAATAATCTGTCTCTTCTTTGGAAAAATATCTGTCATAACTTTTCTACTTTTTATTATTTTGATTTGAATTTGTAGAAAAAAGATCGTATAACACATAGGATACATACATTGATAATTAGCAGTATAAACAGACAAGATTATGAGTTGGCTCAGTCCTGTCTGATCATCGTGGAATGCTGATGTGCAAATAATTTTTCCCTTATGTATTTCTTATCCTGTAAAGGGTTGAAATAGATAATCAATCACTTTCAGCATCCCAGCATAAGCCTTTCAAAACAGGAATTTACTGAAGTTTTCTTTACAGTGAATAATAAGCATTGTCGTAAACGATGTATTCTGTCTTGATTCCATGGCCTTTGTTTTACCACCTTGCATGAATGATGCTTGTGTTCTTCACGTACTTTAATCTGCCGCGCTTCCAAGCGGGAGGGTTTGTAACTCTTAGTGCCAGCCTGTTTGCTTGCTGCTGGGTAACAAATTGTTCATACAGATTTCTCTCATATTATGGAATTTTACAGAATGTATTCTTCAAGAAATTGTTGCGCAACTTTAACACATGGAGTAAGATTCCTAGTATTGCAGCAATTGCTTGGCACAATTTTGTGGCATACGCAAGCCCTGAACTCCGTAGTGTGGGATTTGTTCTGGGTAGAAAAACGTGAAACTTCATTGAAACTGGTATAGTGCTACGTTTTGGTGGTTGCAGGCAGCTCCCAGCTAAGGGAGCCATTTCAGATGATGATGATGATAACCTAGAGAGTTCCTGAGACTGCACTGGAATGTGTCATAGGCAATCTAGACTTGAGGATATAAAGATGATGTAAAGTTGTCACTTCACCCTCATGAAGTTAGATGCTCCTGAAAATTGAACCTGGTTTTGAAAATAAAGCATTCCGTTAGCTTTTTTGAGATAATTTATTAATTTTTTCCCCCCTGGATAGGTAATATCCTTCTTGTAGATGGAACAGCATGTGGAGAAATAAAGATTACTGATTTTGGCCTGTCCAAAATAATGGATGATGATAGCTACGGTGTGGATGGAATGGATTTAACTTCACAGGGAGCAGGAACTTACTGGTAATGCCTGGTTTGATTTTGCGCTTTAGGCTCTGGATCATTGTTCAGGTTTCATAAATGCTCTCTTGTAAAGCAAATTTGGAGAGAGCTGGGATTAAAAATACTGACATTGCTGACAAAGAAAGATTTTTATGCGGTACTGTGAATGTTGATATTCCCAGATGTTAGAATGGTAACATAACCGGTAAGATAAAAGGGTGTGAGTGTGTGTTGTTTATCTTATATATATAAAATGTGGAGACGATCACTATGATTTAGAAACATGGTTTGCCTGAAGAAGCAGGTGTTTAATCTTTGGCTGCAGGTGGTTGAAGATGTTTGACAGAGCTATGATGATTAAGTGTGGGTGCTTAGTCCTTGGAAATCTTAGAGCAGGGATTACCAGCAGGTAATGTCCTTAGGACAAAAGAGTATTTACTCTTCCATCCTAAAGGTTAATGACAGCTCAGCAGCTGTGATTTGTTTTCTGTATGCACTTGCACGCGTGTTCAAAAACCTGAAGTTTTAGAGCTACCGAACAGGAATGACAGTAAGCATTTCATTGCTTACAGAAAAGCTGTTTCTAGAATTTGCTCTCTAAAAATGCAGCTTCTTTGTGGCACAGTAGCGCTCTCAGCCCAGGTGTGTGGTAGCTGTGTCAGGGTGGGTGGAATGGAAAGCCTAATTTGGCCAGGTTATTCCTTGTGAATTCATTTGCTCTTTCTCTCCTCATTCTGCCTGTAGTAAGATCAGAGTCAGGAGCTGAAACCGAATTCTAAACAGAGAAGCCAGAGTCTTTTCCACTTGCTCTGCAGCTTTTCCCATATTTGGAAGTTGTCTGTAATAAAGTTTTTGCCTCTTCCTTCAGATTTTTTAGAAAACAAGACACACATACTCTTGTACAAATGCCAATGCACACGTGCTGTGAAAATATAATTATCAAGTTGAAGCATTTTAGAAGTCTTAGGCTTTTGCTACCCTTTTTAATGCTTTGCCTATTTAAACACCAATTTAAAGATTTTTATTGTAGGAATGTATGTCAAAAAATTTTGGCCTTCGGATTTCATCTAAAATGCCATGGCACTAGTGGTGGTGCGAACTAAGAGATGAGAGAAGGTCCGCGACCATCATAGGTTCATGATGAACCTCTGCATTTCTAATTCACACTTTCTCTGACCCCACAATCTTCCTTAAGGAGCAAAATACTTTGAGTGATTTTGAGGTGAAGGATGAGTCTGCTTAGAGCAGATTGCACAAACTGCCAGTGGCATAGTCCTGGAAGGGATTTCCTCAGTCACTGGGTCCAGTTACCTGCCTTTCCAGCCAGTTCGGTCGCATAATCTCTTTGGTAAACTCACAGACGTTTGTATTAAATTTAGTTAGTGTTTTGTCCCCAGTAATCTGATTGGAAGTGTGTTCCATAACCTCAGTTCTCTGATCATTAGAAGCCTAATCTGCTAATTTACAGACTGTGTTTATTTGTGGCCAGTTTATACTTGTTTGTTCCTGTGCCAACACTGTCCTCCCTGAAGTAGGTTCTTACCCTTCCTAGTACTTGCTCCGTGGTCCTTTATAGCCTTTTTTCCTTTTTTTTCCCTTGAATTGTATGCTCTCCGTTCTTCATATCACTTTAGTAGTTTTCTTTTTGCTTGCATCACTTTAAGCTCTTTTTTCTTGATTGTTGTAATCAGCACTGTACACGTGTATTCCAGAAGAGATTTTGTGATACCGTGTGAGATTCATATTTGTGTTTCATTCTTATCTCATTTTTCTGCTTATTTCCATTTGCACAAATATTCCATAAAATTTGTTTTAAAAATCTTACATGCTGTTGATGAAAGAATGTCTGGTCTGTAGTTACCCTAATAGTTTTTATGCCTTTATCAATTTTAGATACTACAGTCAATAATACTTAACTGCCCCCATGTTGACATGTGTTGTTTGTTTTTTAAAGGAGGTTCCATTTCACCAGTTCTTTTGTAATTCAGGAATGGCACTTCCTCAACTTTCAGCTCTTTTAAGTATGGCTTCCTGCAGGTTGTAGGAATGGAAATAGAAATCACCTTTGTCTACCATATACCCCTCTGCTTAATGTCGTCATTCTTACTAAAAACCTTGGGTAAAGGCTCTTTAAGCCATTTCAACATTACCTTTGATTCCTAACCTGGCCTTGCTGTAAAATTCTCTATATGGCTTTCATCTTTTCCTGCTCTGATAGATGGAGAAGGTTCATGTTTAACCTAGGATCCCAGTTTAAAAAAGATAACAGGTGATTTAGGTAAATATTTGTGCTTGTATGAAATAAACCCTCTATTTTTCTGACTCGCTATACAAAAAAGTGTAGTGTCAGTTTTGATGGGTGTGTAAGGTGTTGGAACGCGGATCGTAAGGCGACTGTACGGTTGGCAAAAGATCAGAGATGTGTCGCAAAGTGTTTGTATGGTTTGCTGTTTGTGTGAGATGTAGCGATGCTATACCTCTTCCTGCAGACACTGAGATGCATGTTTTGTTTTCCAGGTACTTGCCTCCAGAGTGTTTCGTAGTTGGCAAAGAGCCACCAAAGATTTCTAATAAGGTTGATGTGTGGTCGGTTGGAGTAATCTTTTTCCAATGCCTTTATGGTAGAAAGGTAAGGAAAATGTTGTTTGAACATCTTAAGAGTTTTAGTGTAAATGCCTGTTTCTAGTAGCCCCTGAATTATAGTCATAAAGACATGAATCTACATGGAAAATGACTCGTGTTACTTTTTGGTGGTGTGTATTGATATTGCAAGAAACGTAGAAAGTCTTGACTGAAGCTTTTTTTTATTTACCGAATGGTTAGCAGTTTGTATTAACACTGCAGCAACTTACTACAGCATAAATATTTATGAAATCAAAGTAGTTGAATAACTCTCACGAAGGAAAATCATGTGCTTCTTTTTCAGCCATTTGGCCACAATCAATCACAGCAAGATATCTTACAAGAAAATACAATATTAAAAGCCACAGAAGTTCAGTTCCCTGTCAAACCTGTTGTAAGCAATGAAGCCAAGGTAACTTTTTGTATGATCTCTGAGTAGTGGTTAAAACATTTATCGTAAAGGATTCAGCTGTAAAATTGCTGTTAACTTAATACTGTGGGATGAGTAACTAAACGTCTAGGAAAATATAATGGAGAGCTAGTATTTTGATGTTTTTATTGAAGAAAACTTCTGCGACTTCTCAAAATCATGTCCTTCAAAGTGAGACTGTATGTATATTTTTATATATATATATTTTCTAGAAATTTGCAAGTGGTTTGAAAGTAGGCCATCTCAAAAATTATCTGCTTTGCTTTTCCCCAGAGGACCTTCTGTGTCTCACTATAGAAGTTCTTGTGAAACACTTCTGCTAACAGTAACAAGCTCTTTCTGAAAATAGCAGATGTTTTTCTCTGCAGCCTTACTGGCTTGAAGAACTATTTGACTACCAAATACTTGGAGGAAATGCCTCCTAACACTCTTCCCCTTGAAAGGTCATAGTATGTGTGTATTAATTCAAACTGAAGTTTGAAGCATAAATTCTTAAGATGGAGAATCTGTAAGATATGTTGGTGCTGATTCAGGAAATAAGGCGTCCAAAATAGTTGATCCGCCACAAAGGTGCGGATGGCAATGTTTCCTGTATTTAAAAATCTTATTTTGAAACATCTGTAGGGTCAACCTCATCTCCACAGACTAGCTATTCAGAAACAGATTAAGGTGGCTTCCCAAATGATTGCTGCCATCAGCACCCGTACCGCAAATCCAATTCTGTCAATATGGAAGAAAACATTATATATGTGTTACTTGGTTGTAAAACTGTCCCAATTTTCAAAAGCTATATTCATGGCTAGGTGCAGTAAAGATGGGCTCGTTGAAAAAAATGCCAAGATAGTAGAATGCCTGTTCAGGTTTCAGCAACTAGTTAGATTTGGGGCACAAACTGCAAAAAATTTAGGAATGTTAAGGTTTAACTTCTAAAGATTAAAAGGAAAGGAAACCTATTTCTGGAGGCTGTAGCTTCCCAAGAAAATAAGTCGTTTTAGTACGTAAGCCTGCTGTTACAATTTGTGGTATATTTCTGTTGGTTATATTTTCTAAAAGTAACGTTAGTGAGCGAGTTGCAGTTAAGGTTATGAAAACTTGGTTGCAGAATTGTAGTACAGCCTGGGATTTTTGCTTGGTTGAGTGTTTGCTTTGCTGTTTTGGCTTTTTCACCCCCATTTGGAAAAACTGCGTCCCTTGAATGTGGTTGACAAATACGCATCATATAACTGATACCATTACGTGTTAATAGTTTATATCCCTGTCTTTTAACTTTGCATTCCATTGTCATTAGTAGTTTTTATATAGAGCATGTCGGGAAAGAGTAGACAGTTCAGCATGGAGAATTGGCAACTCATTTTACGTTTGCTGCGTATTCCACGGTTTGTTTGTTTGTTTGAAAGACTAGAATAAACTTCCAGTGTTCTCCACTCTTACTAACATTGTCACGATAGCTGTGTGAGAGAGGGAGAAACTGTTCTCTGGTGGAAACGCTATAAAACAATTTCAGACTAACTTGTAAATTCAGACCATTTATGATGACTCTGTAGAATCCAAATTGTCTCACAGATTTATAGGCCTGGCAGTTGAAAAGAACGGCTTGTAAACGGAAATTCGGATTTGGAAAACACGGAGATGAAATAAATATGGAACCTGAAATGACATTGTTAGTTAGTTTTCAGACTGTAACTCTCCTTTGATCCTCCTCATTTTTTCCTATTTTGTGCAATGTTCCCCTTTGCATCACAGCAATGTGTCTACAGTGGCACAGAAGCAGGAAGTATTTGACAAATATTTTAGACACAAACTGTTACTCGGAGGATCTTGCAAGCAACTCGTAACAATTCATTTGTTGTGAAGGATATATTGTGAAGAATTTGATTAAAGTCCCTAATGTCTAAGAACATGTGAATATATGTATTAACAGATGTGCATGATTTTTATTTTGTCCCTTGTTCATGCTGGATATGTAAATGATAGAAGTAAATTCTAGCAGGATTCTTTGGAACTTGTATCACAGATATTTTTTTTCCTTTAATCTCCAGTTTTTAATTGGAGTAAAGAACAAACAGCCGAACAGATTTATCAAAGAAAAGATATGTAATTCTTTTAAATTAAGTTCTAAATTAAGTAATGATGTGCTAATCAGTTCTGTAGCAATAATAAGGATTTTCTATCATTAAATGCTGAAGCCCAAGCTCTCAGGAGACCAAATGTTCTGTGTATGCTAGACCTAAGACTTGACAGAAGCTTTCAGCACAAAATGATTGGCATACATCCGATGGACCTAAACGTAGGATCACTTAGTGTCTCAGGAGCAGTCCTGAAGCTAGATACAGAATTTTTCAATTTATTTTTAAGTGGATGGGATTGAGGGTTTTTTCTGGGAAAGTAGTTCCAGCTAGGTGGTGGTTCATGCCTGTTGAACATGGCAACCACCGTTGTCAAGTTTCTCATTTGACTCTCTTCCGTCATGGCGCGTGTGGCAACGCCTGCTTTCCCAGGTCAGCTAAAGCACTGAAATTCTGTCCCTGCGTCTTCCGTCTGCTCTTCGTCTGCCGCACAGCTGAATGGTCTTAGAGGCTCCATGGAGCTCCTTTCTGCCTCTTCTGTCTCTGACGTTTGCCTTCTGGTTTTTTACTCAACTGTTCAGGGATAACGCGTGCAGAATTCTAATTGTGTGAGATGCTCATGTTTTACTTGTAAATATAGTTCCTCAACATGGAAATACATACTTGAAGTGTGCTGATTTGAAGCCAATTAATTTGCTGGGTTTTTTTTTTCCGCTGTGATGTTACATTTTTTCATTGGACTCAGTAGTAAAATGTTACGCTGTCATTTGAATTGAATTACAGAGGAACAAGAATTTGTTCAGAAGCTGGTTTATCCAGGAGGACACGTGTATTTGCTTGTGAGCAGACATAATTATTTGGAGAATGGGATCGTAACTTTTCGCGTTGCTTTTCTAGGCCTTTATCAGACGCTGCTTAGCATACCGAAAAGAGGATAGATTTGATGTCCACCAGCTGGCTAACGACCCTTATCTTCTCCCTCATATGAGGAGATCAAATTCTTCAGGAAACTTGCATATGACTGGGCTAGCGGCATCCCCGACACCGCCTACTTCAAGCATTATTTCATACTGAAATTTCTGCACCCCAGGAATGGCATGGTACCTTTGTGTAGTTTCCAGATGCAGAACTTGAGCTTGAAAGTGTTTGAGTGTTTTTACACAGGACGAGTTTGATAACCGTGTTTTCAGACTGAAGTCCTCCTACGTAGTGTCATTTGTATGATTGGAATGGATCATGGACTGTGAATAAATGTACCCTTCTGAGAAATACCTTTAAACATTGAAGGATGACACTGCCCTGTTACACACCAACAGGTATACTGTGTTTAAGACTGAAGATAAGGTTTTTAGTTTTTTTCTGGGGAACATTGTAAATAATCTTTTTAATACTTAAAATACATTTGGTTGATACTGGAAAGTTCTAACAGGAAGGGTAGTTTTTCATTATTTAAATTTTAAAAAAAGGGTAGTCAGCAAATTTGAAAACACAGGAAAAATTCCGTGCCTGGTTTTAAACTAAGTAAACTGCCATCTTTCCAAGACATTGATCTTTTGAAACCAAAGTAAGGAGTGTGAGATGGACAAAGATGTGTTCTGTATCAGATTCCTCAGATAAAATGGTAGTATTTTATTTGGCAACTCAGGCTTGTACCTCCAAAAATGGGGTGGTGTTTCACTGAATTTAGATTGGAAGGGTGATATGGAATTCCTGGTACTTATTTCTCAAACAGATTGCTAATTTTTTAAATCCGCTCAATTTTCTAAAAATACTGTACTTGCTGTGGTATCGAAACTTGTGAAACTTTCCAGGCTTCCCATAAAAGCAAGCAACAGTACGAAACCAAATGCAGACAGGTCATGTATAATGTTCTATGCAGGAATAATGATAAATTCCCTTCTAGCTCTATTGTAAATTGTTGTACAGATGTCACATTTTCAGTTAAATTTCAGCGACTTATTCCTGTACAAATGTTTAAAGTATGGCTTTTTCTAATTGGATATTGTATTTTTTTTAAGTCTCCCTCAAGGCGCTTTTAATTGCTGCTAAATGACGTTGCTTTTCCTTTTTGCGAAAGAATCAAATGACCTCCTTAAGGTGCAAGTCAACTGTACGTTATCGAGAGATTAAGAGTAGGTAATTCATTAACAATCAAGGCATGTAAAACAGGTCTGTGTTGGCAATATACAGTACAGTTCTTTCAGTCAGTTTATGGCGTTCTCAACCCGTGGAGCGCCTTGATACTAGATGTAGAAGTTGCTCACGGTTATTCTCTATTCCGGGAAGTTCCTATCAATCAAGGAAATGTTTCTTGTGGCTTGTACAGATATTTTAAAATGTGAAACATTTTCTAACTGCCTTGTATGGTAGAAACTTATTTTTCAGAACAGTGTATCTCTCTCCCATTCACTATTCTTTTTACTATCCCGTTCTTGATGCTGAATACCTATATGTGATTCTGTCCATGTTGCAGAAGAAGGAGGCTGTATTACCACAGGTTTTCATTTAGTATTGTACAGTTAAACTGTTGCTCTCGTTTCCGATGTTGCAAGCCATTTTGGTTTTCATTGTATATAAAGAAACATTAACTGTCTCTTTAAGATGCTGCTGAAATTGTAGAGAATGTAGCCAAAACAGTAATAAACAATGACAGTTGAAATTTCAAGGTTTTCATTGCGTGTTTTTGCATTTCAACAAAGGACAAATCAGCTAAAGGTAGCACTGAGCTACACGGAGCTATTTAAAGCAAACTCTCTTTAATTACAAACAAAAGGCCAATAATATAATAATTAATTAAAGTAACATTGGAGGTGAAAGGGGAGGATTCTGTGAAACTTAAAACATCTGTTGTAATGAAGTTACCAAAACATCATTTCGCTGCATAGACCTCACAGAAACAGCTTTAAATATTTCAACGAGTCCTTCTAGAATTCTTTAACCATGGAATAAAACTAACTCATAGAACAAAATCAGAACTCAAATGGTGACTCTTTCTGCCATATATCACTCCAGAGCACTGGGACTGCATCCTTTTCACCCTCTACAGTGGAAGACCCACTGCAGGGTTCAAGGAGAATGTGCCATAGCTGTAGGCTCGCGTTAGATTTCATTCCTTCTTATTCTGCATGTGTCAATACCAGAAGTTAAATAGAAGGATATTTTGCCCAAGGAAAAGTTGTAGGATTGTGTTAACTCTATTTTTATTGATCATGGTTACCCCTAGTAAGGGGAATTTTGGCAATATATTAGAGAACTACTTAAGTAGCTGGAAATTTTACAGCTGCCTAAAATAAGAGGGTTCATGCATTGCAGTAATTACAGACAGACTTGGTTTTCCTGGTGTTATCATCTGGGAATAGGCTGTTGTGGCTGAGTACGTGGCACTTACTCCAGCTTTGCAAATACACATTTCTGAAACCTAAACCCTCAGTTCAAAGTTCCATACAGAAATACGTGAAAGAAAAGGAGAGTCGCCATCTCAACTTCTGAATCAAAAGTTGCGAGATTTTCACCTCCAATACACGCAGTTGTGTTTGTGTTAGCATCTGATGGTACTGTTAATAAAAGTTTTGTGTCCCCACATGGAGCCATTCTGCGGTCAGAAGAAGACATCTGAGTTCGTGTGTTCGGTGCCTGGTATTCAGCAATTTGCGCTTGGCATAGAAATACCCTTGAGGCTGAGCTTGGAAACCCAAATTCCTGCTGCTCGTGGAGGAATGCTGATCCGCTTCTAGGTAATTCGTGCATCGGTTCTTCAGTCTGTATTTTGTGCACATTTTGCTAATTCCATCATGCGTCATCCGTTGCTAGATTTCCTAAGCTCTCTTCTGATTTAGCAGCAGATAGACAAAAGGAATGAAGTTAAACCTCATCAGGCAGTTTTTAATGAACCTTGGGGAAGAAAAGGCTTGCTTTGCTTAAAATTCATAAATACTTTAAAATGTCTGCATTTACTGGAAGATGCTAAAATACTACTTTCCTGTATAATTAAATAAAAAAAAACTACGCATGAAACAGAGGTGACTGTAAGAAAAGCTTTGCGGTTTTAACTATAACTGTAGTGCTACCGGTCACTGCAGCCAGAATTAACAACGGTTGGCTTGTTTCTGAAAAACAGCCATGCTTTGGCACTGTTTTATTTTATTTATCTTTGCATTGAAGTTGTTCAGATTTCAGCGTAGAACGTTCTTCGCCCTTAACTTGGTCAACGCTAGTTGGTGGGTGCCGTTTTCGGGGCAGGGGGGGTGGCTAGCTGATATTTTAATTTTCTAAAAAGTGCTTTTAGCGCTCGCAAGAAGACTGGACGGGCATTGCCTTGCTGGCCGGCTGCCCGAGTGCTGCTGATGGCACGCACCAGGGCTGTGAGCAAACCCGCTGTATAATTAGCGAGGCGTTCAAAAGCCCGTGGAGCCGCCAGCCCTCTTGGAATGCCAGGGGGCGCGGGGACCCCACGCTTAGGCGTGTTTTAAAAATAAGCGAGCCCTGGAAAAGAAAACTCCCTCTGGGATTTGAAGCATCCTGGGTGCTCCTGCTCCAGCTCGTACGTCTTCCTGAAACCACAGGCCCTGCCAGCATCCTGGCTAGGCCTGTCTTCCCCATCCCACAGCTCTCCCCGCCCGGCAGGACACGGCGCATCCGGTCTGGAAAGGGGATGCAGGTCCTCAATGCTCCGATTTCAGCTCTGCTGTCCCTGTCGTGGCACTGAGGAGCCGAGGGGCCCCGGCTTGGGCAGGCGATGGCAGCCACCCCCTCCTCACCCGCCGCCATGTTGTCTACAGTGGGCTGGAAGGGTGAGGGATGCTGCTGGGGGTGAAGGGGGCAGTCAGGAAGGGAGAAAGGGGTCTCTGGGGCAGTTATTTCTCTTCAAAGAACCTCCGGGTCTTGATGGTTTTCTCCAGAAGTGGGAGATTGTGTCGGGATGGGGGTCTGAGGAGCCCAGCCCGGTTGGGGAGCCCGGGCAGGGTGTCAGGGGATGGATGGCCTCAAAATGTGGGGGCAGCGTGCTAAGAGAGTCTCCCGTTGTAGGTGTTTAAAACATTTCAGTCTCACAATTGCTGTTGTGTTTTTTAAAAATATTTTTTACTACACATCAGCTGCTCTCGGAGGGAGGACGCCGGTTTCGCGGGTGAGGGATGCCTGGCAGCACGGCCTGGCAGCGTTTCACCGTCGGGGGCCCACGCTGGGTGCCCACCAGCCTGCCGTGTCCTGCTGCCACGGCTGCGGCGCCAGGGCACTCTCGTTTCCACAGTCCCAGCACGATCCTGCTGTGGGCTCTGGGCTGTGGACACCTCTCCTGAGGCCTGGAGCGTACCCGGCTCCAGGCAGCCGTGGATTGTAGAGTTGAGGACTGGGTTGTGTTTGTAGGTAAGATAAAACTGCAAACACTTTCATGGAGATAATGAATAATCCAGCCATTTCATGTCTCTGTGACCACAGATTGATTAAAGGAGTCTAATAAGATAGTCAGAGCTTGCCCTGAGTCACCAACCTGGGGGCCTGGTGTTACACAGCTGCCACCTGGGGCTGACGCACCTCGTGTTCCAGGTGCCCTTTCCACAAACAAAACAGGTTTTACTTGGTCCCCAATGCTTCCTAGGCAAGGGTCCCTGAAAAACTCTCTAGTCTCTTCCGATACCCATGTTTGGCTCACGTTTACTTCTATCCTGACAAATTTGTTCATCTTATTCTCACAGCGTGCTCATCAGTGGAGGCTGCATTACTTATCCAAGCAATACTCCAGTTTTTCCTAGCATCCTGACTTTTTTGCTGTTTATTTAGCCAATTATTTCCAGTCCTATGCGCTACGGCATGAAGAACAGTTCCCTGCCATGTGTAAGGGGTGAGCCTTGCTTTCTGTGCAGCCTCCGTGTATTTCATTTTGAACTTCATGCAATCTTCTTGAGTACCCTTTGGAGTTAAATTATTATCCTCTGAACAAGTGAGGTTCTTGCATTATTTATTTCAGGTACTCAACTCCTAACAGAATGCTAGGGAAACTCTTCCTGTTGAAGAAATTAATTTTTTCTATTTTTCTTTAAGTAATTGAGGCATCTTGCTAGTTTTTCATTGTGCTACGTTTACCAAGCCAGTAAAATTCTGTGCACGAATCAAAGGAAAATTCTTTCCCTAGAAATCTCATTTTGGATGTTGTGTCTCTGGAGCTAATCAGATATCATTAAGAAATTACATGATGTTTGAATTTCAGATTCCCCTTGTATAAATCTGTGGGTATCTTCTGTGCATCGTTAAAACACGCACAGGGACTTTCTGTTTAAAAAGTGATGGAGATCAACATAAGCAGTCCCTGGACATCACCCTTGTGTTTGCTGTTACTCCTGGGAAACCTGTTTACTCACGCACAAGGTTCGAATCAATTTCGCAGGTGGCCTGGGGTTGTGGCTTCTTGTTATTTTTAGTATTTCTAGTATTTTTTAGTTGCGTAATTCCTCCCTTCGCTGAGACTGGAAGGCCAGTCCTTAGCAGAGTCATTGACTTCAGTAAGGTCTGGGGGTGCGGTACTCCAGTTCCTCCAGTTTGTTCCCCAGGCTGCGTGCACTGGTATGCGTACACTTGAGGTGGTTTGTCTTCTGGTTCTCGTCCTGGGAGGCAGCTAAGGAACATTTGTCACCGCTCTGGTTGGCCTGGCTTGTTCCCCAGCTGGTGGCAATGACGTGAGCGTTGCCACTTTGTACCCTGCCCTCCGAGTCCTTCAGTTCAAAGCCAGCCTGCTGCCAAAGATTCCCTTGCCTCTCCAAAGCAGGTGGATCCCATCCCTCCTTAGCAGGCTGTAGTCAACGAAGAATGTCCCATTGTCATAAAAGCCAAAATCCTCACAATGGCACCAGCCATGAAGCCAGGCGTTGATTTGCATTATACGTCTATTTCTGGCTGCTGTTTCCTCTAACTGGTAAAACAGAAGAAAAGAGAACTTGGGCACCAATACTTCTCGCTTGCACCCCCGCAGCTTTGTAGTTTGCCTTGATTCGGGCTTGTGGTGGTGTCATTCGTGCAACACGAAAGAGGAGCAATGGATAGTAGTTGTGGCACATCTCAAACCTTAGCTCCCAGAAGGGAGATACCTGTCACGACTCCCTGTCAGGCTGGCACAGGGGTGCCTCAGGATCCCTTAACAGTCACCCACTATAAGCCCTCATTGCTGCTTTTTGCAGAATCCTCTGTGTGCTGCTGGAACAGTTTCTCCTTGCAAACCTCGCGTGTACTGCGTGCGCTTGAACACCACGAGTGTGTTGGAAGCCCTGAGTTTAAAGGAAGCTGTAATGCGGTCTCGTGTCCTCTGCTACTGCACAGATGTCTAACCAGGGCAGCAGAGGGTCAAGTTATGGAGACTGTATGTTGAAGCAGTTTATACCCTCCTCGTGGCTTTCCTTCCCTGCCCAGCTGTGGTGATACCTGTGATACCGATAACCAGCCTCGTGCCCTTTTCCCTTCCTCAGAGCTGTGCACAGGCCTTTTCCCTCCTGGGGGAGCAAAGACAAGTATCTGATTTCTCACAGTGGACAACTGTGCGACATTTAGACACATCGCCCCTAATTTGGGCTCAAGTAAGGTACACTGTGGGGTCCGTCAGACCCCAGCTTTTGTAAGGTCTTGGACATATCACAAGATCCAAGTGACTCTTCCAGCCCTCAGGCATTGGCCTTGCAACTTCTAGAACATCTGGGCTGGTGTTGTGTCCTGGAGTGCTCCAGCATGTCGCCGTACAGAGATATTCCACGAGGTATGGAGGACGCATTCCTGAAACGCGCAGTGGTTAGCAGTTAGATGGGTAGCAAAGGTTCCTGTAAGAATCAGTGTAAAAGAGGGGCGATGTGTGCAGAGCCTTGAGGAATACTATCTGAATACACAGGGAAGTATTTTGCAGCATCAGCACTTTTCTATTCATATCCCAGTAATGCTTCCAGAAAGGAGCTCGCAACGGTGTGAATGCAAGACAAAGACAAAGGGATGGTTTCTTGTGTCTTAACCTGTTGGGACATGCTCATGACTTTAGCAGGCCTGGAAGGAAAGCTGGAAAAGTGAACTGACACCCTGTTAGCATTGATGAGAGCTTTGCAGGAGCGAGCACTGAGAATTGCACTGCTGTGTGCGTGAATGAGCAGATCCAGACCTTTACTTGCCTTCATAGGTTGAACAGCAGTTTCCACTAAAAACGGTGGGACGAGCAAGAACTCACAGGACTCAAAGAAGTAAAACATGTTCCCCTGTGCTCCCAGATTTCTCTCGTATCTGCCCTTGAGCTGAGCATGACAAAGGATCTGCCAAATCATCACATACATGGAGCTGACTTAGCGAGAAGGTGCAGCTTCTTTCCTTCTCCTAGGTTTGTCCCTCTAAACAGCCACATGAAGAGTTATTGCACAGCTTTGTACATTTGCATAATGGAAAACTTGCTTCCTGACAAAAATAATCACCCTAACTAGTGCACAAATGGTTCTTTTCAGGCTTGCAGCTGTGGCTCGGTGGCAGCTGGCAGAGCTCTCATCACCGATACAAGCACTGGGATACCTTCCCTTCATGCCTTTCCATTGCAAAGCCAGGTAAGTAGCATGCTAGTTGGAAAAATACTCATAAGCACTCACCCATAGTGAGTTTGGAGCAGCTTATTCCATTCACATACATTTATACGATGCCACAAAATCCTTGTGTTGCTTGTAGGGTTACGTAAGGATGTATCAGATGCTGAGCCTGATCTTATAAATTGTCTTCTCAGAGCTGTCAGTCGTCAGGACAGTTTTATGACTGAGCCCAAACACATTCCAGTCGAACAAATCAGCATAGCGTAAAGGTTATTGTCCTATTACCCAATTAACAAAACCCATACAGATAAAATAGAATAATAACTCCTTTCTCATCCTTTATCATCTGTCAGAATTCCTGTGTTTTTAGAACCACATCCTTTCCCACTTATATTAGTATCTTAATATACTGGTAAAGTGAAAAGTTTAATATATAGGTAGCACATTAAACAAAACACAATCTTAATGGTGAAAACTGTAAAGATTGGGGTTTTTTCTCCTTATCTCAGAGACCACTGAGAGGAATTCAGCTGAATTACGTTGAGATAGCTTTTCTATTTTGGGACATGCTTTGATGTGCTGTGTTAACATCAGACAGCAATGCGAAGGCCTCTTTTTTTTTTTTTATCCAGTGAGTCAGGTCATGTTTTTCTCCTTTCAGGTTTTGCACATGACTACCTAGGTAGCAAAGGATTTTGCTAGTTTTGTGCTAAGGAGCAAGACAGACGGGGCACAGGGATCATGGAGAAAAGCCGATATGAGCCATTCCTGTTTGAAATTGGGGAAAAGCAAGCAGGAGTCAGCTAGGCAAGGCTCCAGACAGATGGTGCGACTGAAATGACACTTCAGCTGTGCTCAGTTAGATAACTTGCTGTGTGTCCAGAATACTTTCAGGCTCAGCCACCGTGCGCTGGGTGGATATAAGGTGAATTGCTGAAATAGCTAGCGGCAATGTTTTACCTTGTGTTTTATATTCAGATATACAGAAAGCAAGCCCAGGGCACAAGGAGAAAAGCAGTGGGGCCTGAACTGTCACAACTTTATAAGCAGCACTTTGCTTCTCATAAATTGGTCTCAGCCCAAAATCAGGAAGGTATATCAAAACTCGGCTTGCCGCTGGAGAGCTGCATCAGACATCCTTCCCAGCAGCCCAGGGGAGAAGGAAGCACATGGTTTCCCAGCGCCCACTAGATGGCAAAGCAAGGTGCTGTATTCAGACTGCTCAACATCTGCTTTACCTGGCTGCATCTCACTGGCGTGGCACAGAGCTTGGGCATGGCCGTATCACAGCAGCGGATGCTGTGACTGAGTGGTCGGGACTGCTCATCCCTCTGGGATATTGCACCAGGGCTTCTCTGTCTCCTGCAGGCAGAGGATTTAAATACTAATGACACTGATTTTCCTAGAAATTGGCATGGGGTACCAGTATTTGCTAGCATTTGGCTGTACTTAGCTAGTTATCAATTCTTATAGCTTATGTAAAGCAGGGAGGAATAGCTTGTAACAAAGGGCGGAGGAAAACTTACTGGTTTATACAATCCATCTGACTCGGAGAAAGAGTCTTGAAATAGGAATCAAAGCTTACAGAGTGAAGCTTGACTTCTGTTTGGAGTTCATGGCCGTATTGAGTTGTAGCGTTTGGGAAAAGGATCTGTAAGAACTTAACTCTAGCAGTTCTGAATTTTGTCTCCTCAATTTTTCTGTTAAGCCCTAGCCTGTTATTGAAAAACTCTGGACTTCTAGGTGCTCGAATACTATAATGGTGAATCTATACAATGCATTGAGTTATACCTAATACTTTGAAGCAAGATTCACAGAATGTCTTTGTAATTGAAAATGGCCAGAAATATTGTAATTCAGCTCTTCTTTCTGCTCTGGACTTTATTCTTACTAGTGCCATTCTTGTCATTTGAAATGACACAATCACAACCCCGAAGCCTTTTAAGTATCATTTTATCATTTTCAAGTCACGTATTTCCTTGTGATAGTCACCGGTTACATTTTTCTAACACGTTGCTCGTAGGACATTGTGCTGATAGAGGTGAATTAATGGTAGGAGGCAGTTCTAAACTAACTTCTAATATGGGGAAAGAAACAGTGATAGCTACTGCAATATACAATCTGCAAGAGAATTTTTAACTTAAAAAATACGATGCAGTAGCTACTAATCCTAATAGCATGGCTGTTGTGGTTTAGAGCAATTAAGTATCCTTTTACCCTTAAAGATTTTGTTGTATTTTTGAGCCAAGACAAATATTTAATGTGAACATTACCTGACTGCTCCACATAAGTTGATTCCATTAGGGAGCAGTTGTACATTAGAAGTTTTTTCTAAATAGATAAAATATTGTTTTGCACTCATTTGTGTGTCTGGAGGGAAAAAATGCTATTTTATAACTACTGGACTAAAGACACAAAAGGTGTGAGAGCTCTTCATCTTTGGTTTAATACTGCTCAGGTTTCCATTCCTAGCTGGAGATGTGGGTTTTGCCGCTAATGTAGTCTAACCCAGGGCTCACCCCCCAGTCCTTTGCACCCACGGCCTCCCTTGCCTCCAGACCAAGGACCATGCAGCTGTGTGCTGGGTCTCATCAGCTGGCAGGCCTGGGTGAAAATGCAGCGCTCTTTTTGGCTGGTTTACTTCTCAGCCAGGACTGAGAGCTGACCCAAGGCCCCACACAGCCACACGAGTACAAGTACCAGTGCCGGGAAGCTGGTGTGAGCGCTGGTGGGCACGGGGAGCAGGGGGAGAGACACTTGTAGAAATATCAGCATCTTAGCTTGGTGCAGGACAGGCTGCCCCCGCCTCCCTCTAGAGCCCCTGGAGGAAGAGGGGCTTCCCCAGAGGCAGGTTTACCCTCGCAGCTGGGCTTTGATGCGCTGGCGTTCCCTCAGGAGGGGTACCTCTCTTAGCGGGGACAATCGGCTGACTAACTTACCAGTATTCTCAAATTTTCATTGCGTGGACATCTTGCCAGAGATTTTCTCCTTCCCTCCACAGTTGCACAAATAACTTCCTTCTCCAGACATGATCCAACAGTGCGCTGTATCCAGCTGAAACGACGGGGGGAAATTCAGACACAATGCAATAAAGCAACTGGAATTTGTTTGTCATAAACCCCAAGGGCATGTTCTCATTAAAGCAACGAGTTGTATCCAGCAGTTATGTTCTTTCATGTTTGCATTACACCCCTCTAAACTGCCAGAGATTAGAGTCTGCTTTCAGTGTTGTCTGCGGGTCTCTGCTCGGTTTGACAGGGAGGAAACTTTTCAGCTGGGGCTTGGAACAAAGAGCATTCCTCCACACGACAGCTATTAATCCTACTCTTGCGGGTGGCATACTAGCTTCATTCACTGACCAAAATCAGCCATGTTAAGAGGAAAGCAAGGGGATGAGAAGAGATTATCTCTCACCTGACAGACAGCAAACAGCTGAGATGTTCTGCAGCAGCAGGCAAAGCCACCAGTAGGAGACGTAGGAAATATCCCCTGCGAGTCAACACCACTTCCTGCGGGGCCCTCAGGTAGCTGGGTAGTTTAGTGTTTCTTTTGGCCATCACACAACTATTTGACCAAGCCAGTGCTTTTTTTAGCATGTGAGAGAGACCTAGCACACAGCCCGTGCTGGTCTGTGCTGTCTGCTGAGGGATTACGAAGAATCAAAATTTCTAAGAAGCAACAACGATCACAGCAGCCACCAAAGTGATCTGGGTGCTACCAACATTTACGTACTCAGCACCGTTTCTGCATAATTATCTTTAGAACGTAGGAGTTACAAAAAGCCACCATCTTTTTAAAGTGTTCCCTGACTAAACTAATGTAGGAAGAACCTGGTGTTCTAATTATCCCATATCCCATGGGCACGAAACTGATTATTCCTGTAGGTCCTACATAAATTCAAGGACCCGGAGCTCATATCTAATACTGCATCTATGCTCACTATCCTTTGGACACCCAAAGCTGAGCCTACACTGAGCATCAGATGCCTTTGTGCACTATGACTAAGCAATTACGTCTGTTCTTGGCAGATAAGTACTAATCCCGGATGCAAATGCAAAATGTTTTCATAAATGCAATAAACTTGTAGTTTTGAGGGCAGTAAAATTCTCACTTAATCAATAGACTTGTATGTGGTTAGATTAATTAACAGTATTTGTGAGTTAAACAAAACCACTGATAAAGGATTAGCAAAGGCTGGTGATATGCTTGGCAGCATGTTTGCACTCACTTTTAGAAATGCTGATGATGTTTTGGAAATCTTTGTTTTCTTAGATGGGGCTTCTTAAAGCTATGAATCTCCAACCAGACTTGGAAGGGGAATAGGGTGTTTCCTTCTCTCCTCCCCACCGAACCGCCCCATTCCCTCTTTGTAGCATTGGCTGGCACAGAAATACTTGTTTAAACCCCACCTTTCTACTGGACACATTCCCTCACTGATGTTTTGGACAGGTGCATTTTACATGGTCTAAGAGTAGGCTTCCTCTTGGTGGGCAGAGGATTGTCTCTGTGGGCATTTTCTCCATGGAGTGAGGAAGTGGGCCTCCTCTCTTTCTCAGCTGAACCCCTGGAGCAAAGACCCAGATGTAGGGGGGGGGGCCTTTCTAGAATCCTGATGAAATCTTCTAGTAACTGGACTGAGTCAAGTAGTTAGAAATACTTGTTAGCAGGGTTGTAGTGATAAACTAGTAAAGATAATCCCAAAGAGGGATGGATTGGGTCAAGTGCTTGACTGAGACTGGGGAGATAAGACTCAAATTTCTGCAAGCTTTAATGTTTTGCATTTAAAGAGAGAGGCAGACAGACAGACAAATACATACATACATTAATACATACACATATTCATATTGAAAATATCCTGCCTCTGCCTTGTTTAGAGCACAGGACTCTGCAGCCGGGACGCTCTCCACATGTTCACACAGACCCAGCGCAGGAAGGTGAGAAGTCAGCTGAGGCCTCTGGACTCTCACAGCAAGGCAAGTATCAAACACAAGGCATTGCTTAACCAACGTTTTTCACTTCTAAGGGGTGAAGTGTCAGCATCTTCTTTATTTGTGGCTCAAGCAGACAGGTCCTTAAAATTGTTGATCTTATAGGACAGAGAAGTATTAGATACGGAGAGGATTACAACAGTGGAAGCAAACACTTGCCCTTGTGAATTCTTATGAACTATATTTAGAATTTAAATCCAAGCATAATTAAACAGTGCTAATGAGACAGAGGGACTTATCTTCACTTGGCGTATAATTGGTATCACTGATTTCCTCATTCATTTTTTCCTAGTTTTAAAGCCGCCTTGTTCCAGTGAGATTCGATGGTAGAAGTTACCCTGCAGAGAGAAAGTATCTGGCCTGGAGCTTGAATTCAGCTGGAAGCCTTTTAAGGGATGCAGCTTTCTTGATAGCATCAATAACTGACAGCAAAGACACCTGTGAATGTGTAGCCAACAGTCAAGCAAGGCACTCTTTTTGCAGTGTACCCTTGAAAAAAATGCCATTTCACACGGTGTTACAAAGACCGTCACGGGGAAGAAAATTTTGGCCCTTACTTCCAGCGAGGGAAACAACAGACAGTAAGAGCTTTAACAGTTGAAGATATATGATCATCCACTATCAACCGAGGTTGGATTTCCTTCTCAAAATACGTTCCAACTCATCCAGGAATGTGGAGCTTGCACAGGAACTCTTGGTGACAGCTTGCGGTGGGCATTCTGTGGCAGGTCAGGGTGGAAGATGGTGATGATCTCGCCCAGCCTTAGTAGCTCTGAGCCTATAACCAGAGCAGCAGCTTCTCTCACAGCTCTGCTCCAGTTGCTGCTTTTATCGCTGAGCAAAGCACAGCAGCTACCTGCAGCAGCAGGGGCTGGACCTTTTCTTTTTTTTTTTTTTAATCTAGTCAAAGCCAGTAGAGAAGTGGGTGCAACAGGCAAAGCGGAGTTTACCAAAGTCCTATTTTGCTTTTCAGTTGTGTCTTTGGTTGGATTCAAGATCCTTTTTATGAGGTACTACTGCCTCAAATGGATGCAAATTTTTGGAGGGTTTAGTCCACCTCTGTTGCTGCAAACTGCAGCAAAATCAACTGTTTCCTAAGAGGTGGCACAATGATGACTGTGAGTCTGGACACTTCAGTGCTGCCATGTGTGCCAGGGTGCTTGTGCTTACCAGCTGACAAGGGTGCTCAGAAGCATCATTCACTTAAGACTTTGCTGTTCTTCACATCCTAGTGGGAGTGCTTGCAGCCAGCTGGAATCTGTTCTCAGGGATGGCCTGTAGAATAAAGATTCTTCAAAACCTCCTCTCTCCAGAGTGACCACCACTAACTAAATGCCCGTCCACCCACTGAGCTAAACCAGTTCAAAGAGGAGCACTACAGTGTCTGCGAGCAAGCTCTGCTGGATATGAAGAGGGTAGAGTGAGATGAATCCCACAAAACAGCAAATGTTTTTCATCTTGCTCCAATAATTCAGTGCAGGCTTATTTTTTTGGGTTGCTGAACCCAAGACTTTTTGTTTTGTCCTTTTCTGGAAGGGGATTTAAACACTTCCCTGCTAAGACTGTTATGCAAATTAATCTGAGACATAAGAATTATTACAAGCATTTGATCTAAAGTTCCCTTTGCTCAGTTTCATGGGACACCTCTGACCACATCACCCACAGTAAATACTCCTCCCTTTTTTTAAGGCTGCTTCTTTTGACCACTTAGGGCTCTGTTACTGTTCTAGGAGATGAGACTTGCAGCTGTCCTTCCTCTTTGTCACCGCCTAGCTGAGCCATTCGGTCAGCCCACTGGCTACTCATTCATAGTCAGTAATCCTGGTTTTAACGCTCCAGGGGAATAGAGCATTTTAGAAATTGTTCTGCACCCCCAAAAAATATCTTCATCTGCTAACATATTTCATAGAATGACATGTCTGCTCCTACTGCTTTTCCACATTAATAGTCCAAGTGGTCCAGCATTTAACACTGCCTCGTGGTTGAAGAGCAATGAGAAATACCATTGGTAACCGAAAGAACTGCGAGCAGCAGGAAGTATAGCTGCTCCACTGGTGAGCAGTCCAGGGCCACAACCACTTGTCCAGCTGAAAACATGCCCTTTTTAAAAGCAAGATTTCTTTCTGACTGAGCTGTGAAGCAGAGGTCCTGACTGGTTACGACTATGAAAAATCCCACGGCTCTCAAAGGATCAGTGACCGAAGTCTTACCAAATTTGAAAAGCCTATCGCTGCCTTCTGCTGCCTTAAACATAATTTTCAATTATATTCCTTTTTAACCATCTTAACTGCTGGGGAGTCCCACTGTCAGGATTAAACAGATGTCTTATTTCCTGCCAAAGGTGGGTGAAATACTAATCACCAACTCTGCCTCATTGGCTGCCATGTGGTCTGGAATGGCGCCATATGCCCTGCGCTCGGAGACTGCCGCAGACGGGAGGCTGACAGCATTATTTATTATTTGCCTAATCAATTTAAATACTGTGTTTCTTTCAGAAAGCACATTTCTAGTCATTATAAGGAGATACGTACAGGACTCATCAAACACCCTCCTCCAGTGAAGTGCACCTGCTGTTTAGACAGCCAATATCCCTCTTGCACGACACACGGGGCTAGAATAAAACACCTTGCACTTGAAACTGCACTGTGCTCATGAACTGTTCTCAGCATCACAATCAGTCGTGGAGGTTGTTCAAGCGGTAACAGCAGCTTTCTGTTACTTTTAATCCTTTTGAAGAGTTTTCCTCGAAGAGCGCGCGGTGCTTCTCCTCCAGCAGGCAACAAGCGCGAGTGCGAGCGAGCTGCCTGTTGCTAACCTGCCCTTTGAAAGCTGCTGCTGAGCCTTCACAGTGATGGGATGTGATGTCTCGGGTGTCAGACACAGGGCAAAGTCTGCAGGCGCTCTCTCCCACCAGCTGGCTCATGAGCCTGCCTCCGACCAGCCCACGTCTTCCACCGAAGCCGCAGAGCTCTGCGGCGGAGCAAAGGCAGCAGCTGAAGGCAGGGTGACCGGGGTGTGCAGAGCACACCAGGCAGTGGATATAGATGCTGACTTCTGCTCCTTTCTTGGAAGATCCAAGAAGAAGTAGTTCAAAAAGCATTGGCACTCCCTGTGGGAGGATGGCAAATGAGGAGTCCTAGGCAAGAGCTGACGGTAGGACCCCTCTGGAATAGCCAAGCAGAGTGCCAAATGTAGTGATTAGCAAGGAGAAAGCCATCTGGCTTCTGTCCTTCAACAGCTCTCTTTCAGCATCTCTCTTCCTACACACCACAAGAAATGTCCCTCTGTTTTTAGCAACACTTTCTAGCCTTTCTGAATGGTACTACAAGGCTGCAGCTAGAAATGATATGAGGAGTAAAGTGAAGAGAGCGAAAAAGGGGAGAAAGATGATCTAGTGGACAAGAATATGAGATGCCTTCAGGCCCTATCCCAAAATATTACCTCTGTGGCGTGTGATATGGCAGCAGCCACTGGGGCAGCAAGTCATTTAGAGAAGGAGCTGGTAATGAACTTACTGAGAGATAGTGCTGAGTTGTCGGAGGCAGACGTTTGCAGGCTAACAGGTAGACCTTGCAAGGACAGGATTCCAGGCTACAGAAACAGCTACTTCTGCAAGGTGTTGAGAGACTCTGGAGCAGCTTGCACTGAACTCCAGCAATGTGGAGCTGCCAGGTAAGGATGCACGAGCACGCCTCTGTATGAACGACAGATGGCAATTTCCAAGGAGCATTTGAAAAATACTTGGTTCAGTTCCTCAAAGTTCTTGACATTTCACCCCAAATTCCTCAAAATCTTCCTATTCCTTTCTGATGTGTACTTTTAGGCTAAAAATATTCAGAAACACAGGGCAAACCAGAATAATGTTATTTTTGTTACTTTTTTTGTCGTTAGCAATGAAAACGGTCAAGAAGTGGGTTAGGAACAGTAAGTTCCTTTTCATTATTGAACAGTTAGTGCCCAGAGAGCAAATGTGGGGGGTTTTTTTGGTTGTGTGTTTGTTGGTGGTTTTTTGTCTTCTCTGTGAATAGGTGTTACTGGTAAGATGGGTAAGAAGTCTGTTTCAAAGAAAAATGTAACCTTGAAATAAAAGATAATTGTTTTACAAATTCAGCCACTTCCAGTGCCCAGCATGTTATTTGGCAATACACAGACTTCCAGTTGGTTCCTATTTTCTTAGCAGTTGCAGTCACTGTCTAAAAGGATTTTACCCAAGTACTGTTTATACACACAAAACCAACTCCTATTGTCAGATTTCTGAGCCTTAGTAAAATAGTGTCACTGCCTGGGATCACGCTTGTTCTGTTCCATGTTTCACGTGAAAACAAACTCACCTGAGGGCATAAGCAGTGCCGTGAAATAGCTTCTCAGAGCTTTTCTTACAGCTCTAGCTTTTAGCAGAGTTGATAAAAATTGACTGATGCCCAGTAACTGTTAATAACAAGCTACTGATGACAAAAATTTTAATTTTGTTTCCAAGTTCTAATGTTTCTTTAATTAGTTTTTCTGATTGTCTAGGCTAGCTTCAGTTCCCAAACTCTTTCTTTAAATTGTTTAAGCACTACCTGATCGTAAGTGCAAATCTGCGCACGTGGTATGTATGTGCACAGCTCCAAGCCCACAGAATAGGTACTTAGAAAAGCTGCAATGGGAGGTTTGAAATCTTCAGTTTGTTATTAAAGATGACTATTTTGAAGATTCAAAAAACAGAATTTCAGGGGAAATCAGCTTGGAGGATAAGGGCGTGATGGTAGCAAGATGGTCACTGCTCTCAGACACTGCACTGTGACACCCCCCCCCAGCCCCATTACATCCAGCGCCCCTTGTCAAAGGTAAAGCTCATTGCTCTGCATTGCTTTTGTTAATATCGTAACCTTCCATTTCAGGATTTTCTTACATAACTAGCAAGTCTATGTCGACTATAGACGTTGCAGCTTGAGTTCATCATTCACGTTTCCTTTTTTCAGCTTCCGTTGAGGTTTCATAGCTCACCTAAGCTGCAAGGGCCGTGAACAAAGTATGTGCATGTGCAACCACTCGCTGGCAGAGTAAACAGCCCTCAGAGAAGAGGACTGTTATTAAAATGGGTTGTTTTGTTGGCAGAAGTGGCTTTCACTGTTGCCATGGGTTGCCCAAGGTGAGCCTGACCTCTGTGGTCTGTGAAGCTCTCTCTTGTGGGCGAGCTGAGCAACGCTGGAATGCAGCTTTTAAGACAGATTAACCGAACCTAACACAGGAAACTGTTCAGAGAGAATAAAAATGCTACATCGCACAAGTAACGATGAAGCATACCCTTTGATCCCATAGGATAAAAGTTCCATGGCTGAGACTGTGATCATTTGATAGGGCCATAGTCAGCTTTGTCGGTGCAGAGTAATGATGTTTTGCAGCCTCCTCTTAGGGCAAAATTCTGCCTTTCCAGGTTCAAGGAAGAGCAGTGGAGAGGCAGGCGTGTGGCTATGGACAGAGATGGGACCACGCTTTCCTGCTGTGAGCGAGTTAAAAACCCCATGCGCCCCCACCTAACCCTTCTCAGCCAGAGCAGGTCTCCACAAGGCCTTTGAACACCACGTCTTGATGCAGTTTCGCGTGCCAAGTATGTCATAGCACAACCCCAGCACTTTGGTACTAACTTGCAACTGAAATAATGTGCAAAGCCTGTTCCTAAGAAACACCAGTAAAGCTCTGATTTGCTAGCTGCACCCTGGCAACCTAATATATTCACAAGGCCTAAGGATAAATATGATTTCGGGAAAAAAAAAGATGTACGTGTTCCTTGCTCAGCTTACTACCGCTCTAGCCATCATCTGCAAATCTCAGCTATTCTGTAAAATGGCAGGTTACTGTGCTTTAACGCTTTCGGCAGCGCTGCAGGGGCAGAACTGTTGGAGATTCACCGGAGCTAAATGAAGTTTTCTGTTTGATTGGGGCGGTGCTTTGTTTGGTTTGGGTTTTTTTTTTTTTGAGATTGGTTTCGCACCTTAAGTATGTCACTTTACACCTGTGCTATGGCAGGTGTTGGCTCCCTATTATATCACAGATTAAAAAAAAAAAACACGTTTCTACCACAGAAGTTACATGCAAATCAGTTTGAAGATTTTTTTTAAATTTTTTTTTTTTTTTGCTTTCTGAGCTGAAGTTACAACAAGGAGGTGCAGGCTGCACAAATATGTAGAATGTACAGAGCATAAATACACAGCATAAGTTCGTTATGAACTACGAACACTTATAAATGAAGAAACACTTCTGTGTTCCGATTTTTTGCCTTCTGTTACAGGATTCCACTCTAAAAGGAGACAGATTCCCAGTGTCTAAGTCCAAGTGATGAACCAAAGACGCTGAGCTTGGTGCCAGAGGGGCCTCCATGGCAGGGAGTGATTGTGAACACCTTTATTTGACTAGTACAGACAAAGCTTGTCTGTAATTGAGGAAGACCGGGTGCCACAATCAAACACCGCTGATCCTTATCCTGCCCCCCTTCAACTTAATTCCATAATCAGCACTTACATCACTGAGCGGTTGGAAACATTACCCGGGCGGCTCCTTCAGCCTTACGGTATCTCAAGCGAGTCCCTGCCTGTAGGGATCTGCCCTCTTCAAAACAAACTTTGGCCCTGCCCCGGGTCAGCCGGGCTTAACGCAGCAAACAAGCGCCGGAATTCACAAACTGCTCAAACTCAGCCCGTTTCTGCCTCCGAATCCCTTGGGTTTAGGGTTATCCGTGTCCCCCTTAGAGTGCTACCGCCCAGCACCCCGCGGGCACCCACTCGGCGGCTGCTGAGGGGCGCGGGGGGGGCGGGACCCGACAAACCGCCCTCACGGCTGAGCCTCATCCCGCAAATTCCCCCCCAAAAGAAACGATCGCCCGCCATCTGGTGGCTACTGGCAGCAAAGGGAGCGCCGACTGCGACAGGCAGGTTGGATGTTGGGCAGGGTTGGTTTAAAAGCTGGCTCTCAGGGGCTCAGGAACAGCCCCCTCTGTGACACCCCCCCACCCGCAAAGCCAGGGAAGGCTCAGCCTGAGCCCTTGGTCCTGCAGCCGGAGCAGCTCCTTCCTGCGGCGGCGGCAGCGGAGCCTGGAGCATCCCTTCGGGGTGTGTGTGTGTGTGCTCCCGGGTTCCCAGGCAGAGCTGCAGGGACAGGCCTGGCCCCCCCCCTTCGGACCCCACAGCCCCCAGAGCAGCCTTCGGGGGGGCAGGAAAACACTTTATTGGTTTTGCGGTGTGTCAGTCGCTCCTCATAGGCAAGGCTGGGGATGGCCGTGGGACACCTCTCCTCCTGGCTGCCGTCAGGCCTTCTTACAGAACGCCATGTGGCGACGTTTTAAATAAAGCTAATATGCCTATTCTTAAGTGATCATTAACAGCTGAACACATGAACAAGGTTCCCTTGGCTGCCACTCCCTTGGTGTATCTTATTCTCTTTATTCTCCCTCCTTACTCTCTTAAGAAAAAAAAAAGTCATTAACACCCCCCTTGCCAGAAGTGACTGAGGTACAATTTCATTACATTTAGTTGAGAGAATTAAAAAAACAGGGGCAGTGTGCAATAGCACGACCTCAGGGTCCTAGCTTCTATTTTAAATGGTAAATTTTTGACTTCTTAATGTTTGACTTTTTACCTGGGAGATTACAGCTTGAATTCCGCACCATTGAATCGTCTCCAAATCATGCCACGTTATCTGTAGCAGAATTGCTGATGGTCAGTCTTAAAAACTGCCTTACTTCCACTGCTCTCATACCTATCAAAAGGCTGGATCTATCAAGTCAGCAACAAGGGACCTTAAAATAGCTAACAAAAGGTGCGTGACTTCAGATTAAGCGTCTTATTTTGTCTGTGACTAGAGAGACAACTGCGCAGCACCTACAGAAGTTTGCAGCTTGCTGCTGGAAAGCCCAGGAACCTGCCCCCTAACCTCAGGCGTTACTCCAAGGGACACTGTGCCGTACTGTAAGAACATAGAAAACTACCCAGGGATCCCAATTCAATGCATCTGATCACAGTCAGCAGCTGCTGTAAATTTGGTATGTGGCAAAATTTCTATTTCTGCTGTTCTTGGATTAGATAAGGAAAATAGTAACGATGAGGACTCCAGCTGTGCAAGCATGTAAGGAAGTTACAAAGGTAAATAAAAAATACATTCTGAAAAACAGCGAGCCCCCTACAGAGCAAGGCAGAGGGATTTCACAGGCAGCTGAGAAAAGAGACCGCTCATGGCGTGAAAAAAAGTATTTGGGGTCAGCCTTTGACACAACAGTGCTGAGGGAACGTGCAGCAGTGGGGCAGAGGAAAGACCCAGGGATAAGGTGATAAAGATGAGACAGGACAACAGCTATTAGATAAGGGCTCCATTTGAGCTAAGCCTTCCAGACATTATGATCAGCAGTTCGGAGAAACTACTGCTCCCAACAGCGATCAGGCCGACCGCAGTGCCAACAGGGATTATGGAGCTGTTGAGAGACTTCAGCTCCAGCCTGGCCATGATACGGCTGGAGTTGGCACGTGCTTGTAGCAAACGTCTAAGTGAAATCCCGGTAGTAGAGAAGGACTGGAGTAGTACAGAAGAGTTTTCCGCATCCGCTGTACCTGATACCAGGAGGGAGGGCTCTCACCTGGAGTACGCACACCCTAGTTGAGAGAAGTGTCTAACCTACAGTTAATCTACAACTTTCATCCTGAACACCAATTTAAAAAGCCAAGTATGAATCATACGCAGGCAGATTTTATGACTCATTGCTGCAACGGATCTAACCGCTAGCGCTGATCCTGCCTGCCATTAAGAGGTCTGGCATTCCCTCTTGGATCCATTCCTCTGGAAGGGAGCCCTTTCACAGCTCTGTGCTAGAGAGAGCTGAGCTAAAAACAGTTAAATGAGAGTTTAAGCGTTAAACAAATAAATGTGCTATTTTGTCACACAAAGGATAAAATTCCAGGAATTTATTGCTGTATGTATGCTTAATCCATTAATTTGTCATACAGTAGTCATGAAGTGCCAAATTGTGTGCTACATTTAACATTTCCTGTATTCCCTTCCAACTGCCATTTTACAGTGGGCGTATGAAATAACGCAGCAGCAGTCACAAAACATGGCTTGAGCATCTCTCAAGAGCTTAAAAATAAAGATTTGTGTACAAGCTGAATAACGAGATGTCAGTTAACAGGTCACTCAGCAACTTTAATAGAAATATCTTCAGGTGGAACTGTTGCAGTGTTAAAATGTACAATTCGGACTAAACATTCTCATCCCCACTGTAGTAACAAGATACTTGCAAAGAACAAGAACTACGGTACGTAAATGTCACACGCAAGAACCGCTTCATTTCGATCCGAAGCAAAAATTGCTAATTATAAGCAAGGGCAGGCCTAGCAGGCTAAGGCTGTCAGCCTATATTAAAAACATATACGTCCAAGTTTGGCAGTGGAATTCTATTTACCACCTTGACTTTTTTTTTTTTGGTTACATACAAGTACTCTTCCTCCCCTCCCACCACACACACTTTATAAACCCCCTTTTATTTTTATTATACCTCCATATTATTTACAGGACTCCTAAAGATTAAGTACAAACTAGTATGAAAGTAATGATAGCTTGCTCTTCAAATATGTATCCCATGGCTAAATAAATACCAAGCCAATCCAACAGAGTGATCTGGAGTTATGATTCAGAAGCTTGTGTATCTGTGACTCCAGATGCTTTCTCATTAACTGTAGAGGATTCACTTGATCTGTCAACGATAGTTGCCTTAGAAGTTGGGGTAGCGCTATCCGAGGTGAGCGTAGAGGTCTGTTCTAAATTTACAGTAGTGCCAGGGTCGACGGAAAAGCTTCCGGCTTGAGTAATGGAGGGAAGCAAATCTGTAGGCACTGTAGATGCCTCTGTGACCAAAGGAAGCAGAGGAACACATTTGGGTGGCATTGATAGAGGTGTTATTCCCATCAGATTCAGAGGCGGCAAGGAGGGAAGGGGTGGCAAACCTAAGGAAAAA